>VZRR01012214.1:317044-625054 GCA_013398015.1 Oreocharis arfaki
AGGGGCGACCCCCGGGGACCCTACCGGGAGGGGCCCGCGGCCGACGGGGAGCGGGACGTGCTGGGCCGCGGCCCCCTGAGTCTTCTGCGCGTCTACGGGGACCGGCTCCGAGGGGAGGGTCCTACCCTGAACCCTGCCCCCTCCCCGCTCCCTCTGCCCCCGCTGGAATGGGAGCCAGCCCTTCCGCCCGGGGGAAGTGCGGTGGGGCTGAGCGTCGCTTCCCGTCCCTCTTTCCGGCAAGTGGCGGTACCCTTGCCCCGTGGCACGGGGTGGCTGTTCCCGGGGAAGGGAGCGCCGGGACGGCTTTTCCCGGGAAGCAGCGATCGGTGTCCGGCGGGAGGGAAGCAGGAGAGGAGGCGGGCGGGCGGTGTCTGGCACTGCCCAGGGCAGCGGCGGCGGGGTCGCGCTCCTGCTCGGCCCGGGCTCCAGCCTGTCACAGCGCGGGGAGGGTGAAGAGAGAGAAAAGCTGTCAAAACCCACACAGGGATCGGCGAGACGGGGGCGAGGGAAAGGGAAAGGGCTTTTTACCGCTTCAGCATCCTTTGGGGGAGAAGTGGGGAAACGTGCTGTTTGTGTAACTAACTCTTGTTAAAGCAGTCTCTCTGGTGGTGTTGACTATCGCAGCTTGCAAGTGCTGGCATGACCAGATTATTTCTGCTGGAAAGCATGCAGGGTTGTGTATTCTTTAAAAGTCTGACTTTCTGCTTTAGCAGATTTGCCGGTAACATAGCTATGTAGAAATCCCCTTTTGTCAAGTTATTCTGTAAAAGTTATTTCAGAAATTAAAAACTTGATGGTTTATATAGTCACCTTAGTAGTCTCTCTGTGATGTTTAAAGATTTTATGTGTAGTTACGAACTTGCTGTATGAAGTTTCTTTCAGCATTTTTGAGGTCTAGTCAAGATTTTTACGTAAAACTAATGTTGCAGAATTCAGATTTCCTTTTATAGAGGCTATGCTTAATTTTTGCTTAGGGTGCTTGTGTTCTTTTGGCAGTATTTGTTGTCGACAGAAAGGCCTTCATCGCAAAAGTTGATAGCAAAATATGGCTCACGTTCCTTCTGGGTAAGTAAAAGGGATACATCATGGGGGGGATATACTGATCTTTCTACCTTTCTTTCTCTGGAATTGTAAATTGTGTCAAAATATATTTGGAAATATAATTTGGAAAAAGAAAAAAGCATAGCTGATGTTGAAAAGGGACAGGAAATAACTTCCTACCTGGTAACTTTTGTAAAGCTGTTACTGTAGCAATTGATGTGGTATCACAACATTTATAGGAAAAAAATCCACATATTTTTGGGTTTCTCCTATCCAGTCATTAATTTCTAGGGAAAAAAAAAAAAGAGAAAGGCAGCAGCCCTTAATAAGTAATGTAATCGCAGCAGCTTATTTGGGAAGAAGTATGGGTGAAAGTACATACAGTCGTAGAGGGATGTAAATTTGGATGTTATTATCTTTGGGAATATTTTTGAGTAAAAATCAAAATGGCTAATGGCCAAAATATTGAAAAAAACACCTAAAGTGTTTGCAAAGAGATACATTCCTAAAGTTAACAAATGTTAAGTAATAGCATATTTGTCGCATGCACAATTAGATATACCCTGAAAGGTATTCTAGTAAAGACTGTCAGGGTATTCCAAAGATGCTGGTACTATTAATCACATCACCAGCAGTCCTGCTTGCCGAAGGGGGTTTCTTCAGTTTGATGAATTACATTGCAAAGTAGTCGCAGGGAAACAGCCCTTAGCTTACAAGCTAATTGATGAATTAAGTGTTCCTGAATTGCTTTGCTTACATCTATTTATTCAGCATTTCCTAGACTTGTAGTTACTTAAATGACATAGAAATGTTAAACTGATGGTCAGAATTGAAAAATGCTTTCCTCAGATTGAAATTTGAGAGCAGAGAGAGTTTTATAATTTCTGGAATTTGAATTTGTCTGTGAAACCCATATAACCAATTAAATATTTCAGGGCGGTATTTACCTTTTTAATGGGAGTAAAACCTTAGTAGCAAAGTATGTAATAACATACAATATTTGCAGTAGCAAAGGATGTACGTACACTAAATATGAAATAGTGAGTTTTGATTAAGTGGAATTTGAATTTTTGTTGTTGCTTTGCTTAAGCTTTAAGGCCCATATTTTAAAACCAGAGGCTCCCACAGCTGGAGCTAGTTTAATTATAGAGTGTGAATTTTTTTCTCTTACGAATTATCTCCAATTTATGTGCAGCAGTAAAGTTGTCAGACTTTCAAGGACATTCTTATGCAACACTTCACCCTATCATGTTGTTTGGTTTTTTTTTCACGGTGACCATTGACTTGAGGCCTTATTCCTGAAGACATCATTATTATATCGCACAGAATCTCAAAATGTAGCAACTTGACTAAGCTGCAGAAGTGGTCAATGTTTGCAGGGTCCTCATTGTTTTCAGTTCTGCTGTATTCCTGCCTGGTCACTTTGTGGATATTTGCAAAATAGGAATCAGTTTATTGTACCCTTCACATCCTGTTGGATTACAGTATCTCAGCATTTGTTGTTCTCTTGGTAAATAAAGCTAAAGAATGGCTTTATTCTTCAGTATTTAATTTCCAGAATTAGAATCTTTTTTGTATGCCATTCATATTGCTTTTCTTGGAATACCACACAGGCAAAAATAGGAAATCTATCAGATTTTTCATAATAGCCCTAGTCTGCAAAAATCTTATAATATGCTTTGCTTTTAGGGATTCTTAGGCTGGGTAAGAAAATGGCATCTGCAAGTTCAAGTACATAGTAGCTGTGTAAGTGTTTACAGCATTAGGACTATGGTATTCCCTTCCTGTCCCCTCCTTCATTCCCTCTCCAGTAGGGACATTAATGGGATCAAAGGATGGTAATTTAAGAGAGCCGAGCTGCATATTTTCCATCAGAAACTGGCTTAATGCAGTCTGTTGAAAAATGCTGATTTGTGCTTAGAGGGGAAGTCTATGAATTAAGCCCATTGTCTCTTGGAATATGAGTAATTAACATTAATTGCTGTGTAATTATGAAAGGTCTTGACTTTGTACTGATAATAGAATGATACTGTGAAAATGTATATGAAATTCTCCAAAATAACTGTGAATGTATTTACACTTACT
This sequence comes from Oreocharis arfaki, assembly GCA_013398015.1. Taxonomy (NCBI): domain Eukaryota; kingdom Metazoa; phylum Chordata; class Aves; order Passeriformes; family Paramythiidae; genus Oreocharis; species Oreocharis arfaki. The sequence goes on from VZRR01012214.1 coordinate 320,171, forward strand.
GCATTGACTTTCAATAAAGCATTTACTGATGGGAAGAATCAGATTTAAAGATATTGTTTCCTCTATGAAATAAGTGGTATGTCTGGATGTGAAATGTAATTTCCATAATAATAGATAATTTATTTGCATCAATAAAATACTGCATATTTGCCTTATTTGGAACCACATGAATTTGAGTTAATGAGCAGTACTGGTAACTAATATGCATTGTACTTCTCTGTATATTCTTACCTAACATGTGATCTCTCTTAAAATTGTTACTTTTTTGTAGCTGGGGTGTGTTTATATGCGAATGTATTTCAGCGTCTAATCTTGCTGGGAATCTTAGGAGTGTTGCTGAGAAATGAAATAATGCCTTGTGCAAATGTGTAACTATTACTCAATAAGCAATAACTAAGAAAGGTGTGGGCTGCTCTGTTCTTTCCATACAGTTACTGCAAAACATGTTTCTTGTATGGAATATGGTTTGCTGCACTGCTGATAGAGCTGATGTGCTTACCTGGAATTCCATGTCATATCAATACCTGCTTTTCTGAAAAAGACATTTGCAGCTTTCCATGAGAGCTAATGTAAATGTCCTTAGTGTAAAAATAACCCCTGCAGCTCCTGAACCTTTCCTAAAACTCTAAGTTCTGCTTACACCAAGCAGTTATGGTGATTTTTTTCTAGAAAGTATAAAAAGAGGTGAAGTTTTAAGTGAAAGGCTGAGGTCTTAATTTTCTAACTGGAACCCAGGCTTGTCTTTGTAAAACCTACTTCAATGATGGAAGAGGAGCTGTAAAACTCTGAAGCAAGTTTCAGGATGGTATAGTACCACCTCAACTACTGTGCAAAGTGTTTAGGATGAGGTCAGTGTTGTTAAATTGTACCAGCAGCTAGTTTAGTATTATTTTGAGGTAATTTTTTTGTGCTTTTCTTTTTGTTTTGTAGCGGTACTTTTTTTTCTCTTGTTTTTGTTTGTTTGTTTGTTTGTTTTTAATTTTCTTTTTATTTTTCGTCTTACCCAGCTTCACCTCGGGCTACTTCACGTACAAAACTTTAATTTTAAAATTAGGTCGTAATACAACAAACTATGGTTAATGAACCTTGTGGTGACCATGATAACAAGTATTGTCACTTCCAGGCTCTGTGTTGGAGGAAGATATGGAAAATATATATGGAATAAATATATTGGATATATATAAGGCATGATGTGTACCTTAAGTCCACTCGAATTCCACACATAAATTTAGTGGGTTTGAAATGGTGTTTTTCTTTCTCTTGTCTCTGCTGCTTTCCAGAAACAGACAACCCTAGTCTTGTGACATGAAACAGATAACCCTAGCCTGAACAAATGTACGTTCACTAACTCTCAGACTATATTCTGCACCAGCATGCAGGCATTGCTGTGTGTTTTACCAATGTCTAAGCAACTTCACCTGTTCCTCGTCTTCAGAGAGGCAGCGGCAGCATCTGGGTGCTGGAACAGGGGAAGGTGTGTGCCAGTCAGCACCCTGGAGAGAGACACAGTGCTCAGCAGCTTTCTGGCCACAGCTGGGTGTAAGCAGGGAGGGGGGCTGTCCTCTCCACTTTCTCTCTGCTCCATGCAGCCTGTGTGAACAAGAAGGCTCTTCATGAACCATTAAGATTTTCATGGGTTAAGGACAACTGGTCTGCCAGATCTTTCTATGGCAGAAAGCCACTCTGTGCCTAGAGGGCGACCGCAACACCTTCAGTCTAGGAGGAGCAGTGTGGTCCCTCTAAATGCCTTCCCATTATCCCTTGCTCATGCAGGTTTTGCTTCCATGGTAAGCTGCATATGTTGTCAGTGCTGCCTGAGCAAAATGGAGTGGTTCCTGCCCTCTCTGGATCTTGTCGTGCTCCAGAGGTCAGAGACCTAGAGTGTTAACCCACGAGTTTATCAGCATTTGTTTCTTCCCTTTGTCCCTCAGATTACCTCCCTTGTTCTGTACCTGCATGTCAGCAGTGCAGATAGTCTTCAAATGGACAAATGGAATTTACTGCATGCAGAGTCTATCTTTTTTTAGCAATTACAGTCTCAATTAGATTTGTGTAGGTTGTCACGGTCCATTTGGATTTCTCATATTTACAGCACAGTGTGCTCTGTAAATTAAAATTTATTTTATGAGTCTATTAGGAAAGAAAAGAAACAAATATGACAAACAAGGGCCAGTCCACTTTGTACAGACTAGTCTAACATAGTTACTCACTAATTCATCATTTAAGTCATGAGGTTTTGAACTCACAAGTTCTCTAATTCACAGCTCAACTTGAAGCTTCTCAGCAAAATTATTACCTAAATGACGGTGGGAGTGTACTTCCTTTTTCATCATGGTGCTGGCATCCCCTGTATCACACCAAGAAGCACAAAAGCCTGAAGAGTCCAGCTGCTGCTGGATCTGCTTCAGAAACTTTTTGGCTAAGCTGATGTGTTTACACCTTAAAGCTTGGAAGTTTGATCTATATTGTTTCCACGAGCTATCAGATTCTGAAGAAGCTGCCAGACAATCAATACACCGGGAGGTGCGGGAGATGGCTGCAGGAGACAGCAGCAGGCTGCAGGTGATAATGGCTGCAGAGTGACCTTAAGCCCTTTCAGGCCCCCAGGTCCTGCCTGCTCCTTGCCTTTGCTTTGACCTAGCAGCACTGCTTGTAGTGTGCTTCAGGCTCGAGTTAGTGAAAATCTGAGCAAGAGTTGAGTGAACAGTCACAGCAGGTGTCATAAGAATGCTAAAAATACTTATGCTTATTAAAAAAAAAGCTTGTAATTCGGTTTTGTTGTTGATAACTGAAATGCGTGCATTAGATGCTGGTGGGCCAGCTTGAGTGATTCAAGATGTAGGTTGAAACACTGCCTCGTGCTGAATACCACAGAAAATTTTCAAAGACCTGTCCATGAAGGTTAATTCAGATGTTCCTATTGTTCTGTTCTCTGGAGTCCTGAGTACCTTCTGTGCATCTCTGAAGTAGTGCTGCAATTACTGCAGTAAACACGATTTCCTGTTCAGTTATTTAAAAATTTGAATAACTTTGCACCTTTTGTTTCCTTTGCAGCTGTTTTTGCAGGAGTCCTACATTGGTAAGGTTAAATTTATTGCTTCAGAGTAATATAGTATTTTAAAATAATAAGAGTAAAATTTTTAGGTTTTTTTAGGCAAGATATTGGGATAATTTATGTTTAGAAATTTCCTCTCAAGAGTAAATTATCTCTGAGCTGAATAATTCTGTTCTTGTGAAGCTGATGTGAGAGGTTTCTTAAGCCTATTCAGAGACAAGTGAAGCATGCTTTTCAGGTGAAAGATTGCTGTTTAATCATAAGTGTCTGCACTTAAATGAAAATACATTACAGTATTATATATAATATATAGCATTATAGTATTATTACTGATACCATAAGAGAATTTAATAAATACTCTTTGTTCATATTTTTTCAATATAAAATTATCTGAATAGATGGCAATATTGGTGATTACACCAATACTACGAGTATTGTAGTAATGTACGAGTAAATTACAATCGCAGTTTGTAAGTAAACTTTGGGTATTCATTGAATGTTCTTTGATATCTATGATTTAGTACCTGTTCTAAACCTCTTTGTTCCATTTTAATTGCTTTTTTTTTGGCAGGTGTCACATAACAACTCTTTTTGAAAATGACCGTCATTTTTCTCACCTGTCAACGCTAGAAAGAGAAATGGCTTTTCGCACAGAAATGGTTAGATTATGTTTCAGTGTTTGGAAAACTTCTGTCTGTAATCTGATCATGGGCTTTCCAAAATTTCTTAATACATTCTGCATAAGTATACATATTGATCTCTTATTACTGCTATGCATTACACTTTCACGTGCAGAGTATTTGTGTGACGTGTAGCTGATCCCTATGAATGTATCACTTCACAGTTTGCTTAAATTATAATCTAGAAGTATAATTCTGGAGGACCCGAAATATAAAACTGCAGATACCTTATACCTTGCCTTCAATTATAGTCTTGTTATGCTGCCTTTTTTTCTTAATATTTTTTCGATTAAGAGAAGTTGGCATGCATATATATATACACACATATATATATACACCCTTTGTCTGCTTTTATTTTGGGATTTGTGAAATAATGTGCATAGTTACCAGCCCAAATGAGAGATTTCCAGGTATGCTATGAAACAAAGTGGAAGGAAACCCACATTGCTTTTTTCGGTGGCAGTAATAGATGAGATTTGAAAAACGGGGTAGTCATCTTCAATAAGCCTGTCCTGTTTGTTACATTACAAAATTTGTTTAAAAATGAGGCTTGTATATGTTCCTGAAGCAGAAGTGACATCTTTAATTGTAAATAATACATCTGTTCTCCTGTAGGGTCTTTATTATTCCTACTTCAAGATCATTATTGAGGCACCATCGTTTTGGAGTGGAGTATGCGCAATTATGAATGACAGACTAACTGAATATCCTTTAGTGATTAACACCTTAAAAAGGTTCAATCTTTACCCAGAGGTGAGCTGTGTTTTAAATATAATACCTTCTGCAAATCTTGGCTTGTTTTAGCTTTGACTACGGATTTGTAAGAAATGTTACTCTGGAAAATGTGTTTGTAAAGATACAGTGACTAATGAAGTGTTGCTTAAATACTGTACTTCAGTTCCAGATTTCAGATGAGAAAGTTACTTCATATATTGTGATCAATTTCCAAACTTCAAGTATTTTCAATCAAATGTGAAAGCTTTCTAGATCTTAGTATTTTGTGCCCTAAAGTTGCAGACCAGTTCTATATTTCTTGCCTTCTTTTGTTCTTTTCCCTGAAAGCAGGTAGGTTGCTGACATTATGTACTTTAGGAGATAAGACGTATGAGGTATCAGTAGGATGTGACAATAATGGCTGCAGTGATGCAGGTTGCAAGAGGTTATTTTGTTTTCCATTTTGTGTAGGACACACAAAACTGACAGAATTAAACACTTCAGAGTTCCCAGTGGCTGTGAAATCCACTAGTGCTAATAATTTAATTAGATATTGCAGAGGAAATTCCTCTGTGGAAGACTGACTGCTGTTTTGTACATATTTAATGTTGGACTTGTTACCTGGTTAGATCACATTCCTATCTGCTTTTTTGTCAGTAAAAAGAACATGTGTTTTAAGTATAGAAATGTGTAGGTTTCTGTCTCTTAAGGTTTTGCCAGTGTCTCTCAAACATTTTGCAAAGGGAAGATTCCTTTGGTTAATGTACATTTCTGTAATTTCATGTGTCAGCACCAGCTTATTTTTACGAGAACCAGCTAATAATGGCTGTCATTGTTTGATACTAGCTTTTATACTCATTCTCTTGCTCTGTTGGAGCAGAACTGCTTCCAGGAACTGTATGTGTAAGAGTTCTTGGTGTGCATGTATTGTACAAGTTGCACGTAGGGGTTTCATTTGCTTCTTACGTCCTTGCTCTGGAAGAACTAAATGCTATATAGATGAGTACTTTTTGTTGCCCTCTCACATGTTTGGGGTTTGCTTGGAATTTTTTTTAACTTCAAAGGGATTACAGTTCAGTTCTAGAAATGCCACATTATGAGCATCATTTGCATATTAAAGAGTTATTTCCTTTAGCGGACAAAGATTTATTGACTTCACCTAGAGTCTGACTTTCAAATATCAAAGATAACTGGTCAAATGAACTTGCTCTTAAAGACTCATCAGTATCATCCTGAAAGATGACAAAGTAAATTAGAAGATGAACTCAAAACAAAAACAGTCAGACATAGTGGCTGACATTCTGTAAGAACACTAGGTTGATTACAGTGCAAAATGTGTAGGCTTGTCTGTTTATTCGGAGTTTTCTAGGATTATATCGACTCACAGAACTTGGTGATAAGGTATGAATTCATTCATCTTTTCTGTGCGTGTGTGGGCATGCAAAGCAGACAAATAGTCTCCTCTGCTCCTTTCAGTCATTTACTGCTTAATGTCTAGCCTCCCTGTAAATAGTGCTTTGGGGTTTTTTATAAGTATTTCTTAGGTACTCCTGTTTCTACATAACTGTATTTATAAAGCTGTCAGTAGGTGCAACTTGACATTTGAAATATGTTGTCCAAATTTATAGAATTTTTTTATGATTATAATGGGGCTGGGGGTGAGAAGATGCTTGTGGATTTATTTGTTGGCAGTAAAATTTTTCCTTCTGATGCTCGGTATCAAGCCATGCTTCATGAAAGTGTTTCATTTCCTGTTTGATATTTTGGGATATTTCCAGCTCTTTCAGCCCATTAGTTGCACTGAGGCTGAATTTTAATAAAATGTTTGTTTGTTTAGTGGATTTTAAAATTAATTTCATCAAAACCAGTCTGGAAATCCCATTACTAAATAGGATGTTAAATTAATTAAGAAAAATAAAACAATTCACTTGCATGTACAGCCAGTACTAGCCTTGAAAACTTTAAAGATAGGAAAAAACATAAAATGAGTCTGTAGTAATCAATACATCATTTATGTAAATTATACATATAAGCAGTAAAAAATCTATTGAAAGCAACAAGGTAATCCTTGTAGCTGCACAATGTTATAATCCAAATAAAGTTGATTTTCCAAGTATTTGCTCCATAGTCAGGTTGTTCTAGTAATTGTGGCATTTTCATTTCTGATGCAGAATGGCAGAGAGATAATGTGTTAGTTTCTGTGGTGGAGAGATAAGGTGTTAAGTTTGCTCTCCGGATGCTCGTTGTTACAGAGCAGTTTATAATTCTGTGTGTGCTGGTGATAATAAAAATGTGAGTTGAAATGAGGAGTGTTGCAAAGATCCACGTAGCTGGCTTTAAAGCGCACACTCGAAGGCAGCTAGTGAAAGGGCTTGACTTCTCTTCATGTTCTTTTACAGCAAAGGACTGTCCTTGTCCACAGAGATCTCCTGGGTCTGAAAGCTAGGCTTTTGTTTTCCTGGTTCTGCATGTACTGCCTTATCTAATATGGAGCAGTAGAAATTCCAGAAACATCACTGTGCTCCAACTGACCTAGCAATTTTGTACTGCTTACTGATTTGCTTCCATTTTTATGCCCATGTTAACTGTTTCACATAAAGTAGCTTTTGGCAAAAAATGGGGTTTTTTGCATGGATTACCTAACCTGATACCTTTTTAGGGAGTACTCACTTGTAAAATTTGCAGCAGACAGTGGCACTTGTGGCATAAAAAGGTCAAGTTGATAAATTAATCATTGGATTTTTCTTTTTTTTTTTGGTGCAGCATTGGTTCAGCAGGAATGTTTTATGTGCTTGGCTAATGTCAGCTTCAGGGCTGATGATGCAAATATGTTATACAGATGTCCCTAACAAAGCACATTCAGGTGATGAGAAGAAAGACACTGATTTGGTTCTCCAGGACTATTGATGTCTGTCTGGAGATGGGCCAGGTGTCTGGTTCATGTATGCGGATGTGCACTGCCAGAAGCACCAGGGCACAGATGTTCAGAAAGCTTCCAGGAATTCAGGATGCTGTACTTTGTAAAGCACAATGGCGAGGCACAGAGTCTTGGTCTAGAAAGTCGTAGTCATATTTTACATGCACAGGATTTACATTGGGAGGCTCTGAAGGCCGCAGATTAAGTGAGCCATGATGATTGGATCCTTGGTATTAAAAGTTAATGAATTTTAGAATCACAGAACAGTTGAGGTTGGAAGGGCTGTCTGAAGGTCATCTGGTCTGAACACGGCTCCCACCAGGGTGAAGTGGAGCAGGTTGCTCTGGGTCATCTCCAGTTTCATTTTGAATATGCTCCACCTCTGGGCAGCTTGTTCCAATGTTTGATAACTCCCAAATTAAGGAAGTTTTTTTTTATGTGTAAGTGGAATTTCCTGTATTTGAACTTGTGCTCATTGTGTCTTCTCTTGTCAACNGTGTTTGATAACTCCCAAATTAAGGAAGTTTTTTTTTCGTGTGTAAGTGGAATTTCCTGTATTTGAACTTGTGCTCATTGTCTCTTCTCTTGTCAACCGAAAAGAGTCTGTCTGAGTCATCTTTATTCTATGTCCTCCTTGTCTTTGGCAGCTCAGAACTGAACTCAACACTGCAGATACAGTCTTAGCAGTGCTGATTAGAGAAGAGTTGCCTCTCTTTGATGACATACAGTTGATGATATATTTGGCTTTTTTATCCACCAGGACTCACAGATCCTTTTCTGCAAAACTGCTTTCTAGGTGGTTAGCTTCCAACTGTACTGGAGCATGGTGGTGTTCGTCCACAGTGCAGGACTTTGCATTTCCCTGTTGGGAAGATTCTTGTTGGCCCATTTCTCCTGCCTTTTGAGGTCCCTCCAAGTGGCACCACAAGGATCAGTCACTCCTTCCCGTATTTATCCTGCAGACTTGCTGAGGGTGTTCTCTTGTGCCATCATCTACTCTTAAGAAGTAGAACAGATTGGCACCAGATTAAAAAAATGTCCTCAGCTGTCTCCTTATCTATCAGGACAGTCATCTCAGAATGTTATAAAGCTGGGCAGGTGTGATTTCACCTTTGTAAATCCATGCTGATTGCTTCAAATCACTTTTTTGTCCTTTGTATGTTTGGAAGTGGCTTTCAGGAGGATTTACTCTGTCACATTCTCAGACGCGTTGTCTGTTTTTCCTTCTTGCCCTTCTTGAAGATAGAAGTGACATAGAGAGTTTTATTAATTGTATGGGGAACGAAAAGAGAGAATCATCTTTCTTATATATGTTTTCTGTGACACAGGGCAGAGACAGCTAATACTGCAGTGGTGAAACATATTGTCAGTCTGGGAACCCCTGGGTTATAACTTTCAAAGCAGCTCAAATGGAATGGCCATATTACTCATTTATGAGCTCTATAAAGTCAGTTATATCCTGACAGAATAGCTTGGTAATGTTATTAACTAATGACTTTGCTGTGAGATGAGTTGTCATTTTTTCTGTATGTAAGTACTGATGTTTTCTGTGTCAGGTATTGAGATTTAATTGAGTTGTTGTTACAAGAACATTACGGCCTTTGCATGGAAAATGGAAATTCTCTCTTACATTGCATCTGGAAGCGCTTTGTAATGCATGCTTAAAATTGACCTATCAAAATTTGAGAGAGTAAAAATCCTAGAGATTTGGTCCACTAATATTCTTGCCAGGTGGAAAAAAATTAATTGCCTTTAATGTATCCAATTTGGTCAACTGTCCTGTGTCGACAACATCTATGATTTTAATATCTGATAAACAAAAATACTGTAATGAGGAACCTTCCAGACAATGAAATATGTAGGGGTTTTTTTCTGAATATTGCCACTTGATGCATGAAATTATTTGTTATAAAGCATCTAAATATCAGTAGGCATAATTTTAGTCTGTTAATGAGTGCTTGGTCTGTTAGATGCCTTTAGGAAATTATGGTCAAAAGTGCTAAGTTGCTGAGATAAATTCTCGGTTTGAAAATAATCCTGGATGAGGGCCAGTTGTCAGTGAGAGGTTACTCTAGGCAGAAACTTCAAATCCTGTTTTCCCCCTAGGTGGTCCTCGCCAGCTGGTACCGCATATATACCACCGTTATGGATTTCCTTGGTGTACCAACAAAGACATGTTGGACTGTGAACAGAGGAAAAGGGCTTAGTCCTGTTGAAAGCTGTGAAGGTAAATTCTGTTTTACCGTGGTTTCTCCTTGGAATCATACAACTGTGGCTTTATGTATTTCAGAAATAAAAAATATTCCTGTGTTACCAAGGGTGAAAATGTGGCTTTTGCTTGTTAGAGAACTCCTCCTGCCTAGATTGAATTCCTATCCTGGACTTCAAAACTTCACAGTTACGGTCTGAGCCTTCATAATGTTGGATTGTTACAAAGAATAAGGTGTCGTAAATGTAATTGGAAGCCTACTGTATGTGTATGAATTTTATGTAACTTCTGAAAGATCCCAAATACATTCCGAGTTCCTACATTTCAGAATTTCCTCCCTCAGTTTTGGAGACTTTTTTAGGGAAATCTTACTTAGTGATTCTGTTGAGAAGAATCCTCTTCCTCTCATGACCTGCTATTCAGCATAAGAATTTCAACATTATACCTTGAATTGGACACCAAAGCAAGGACACTGCTACTTTTTTGGTTTTAGGGGCTTTTTTTTCCCGCATTTGAAATATTGCCTTGTCAAGTAAGTATTAAACAATAAAAGTACCTTACCAAGAAGTGCTTTCAAGGTGTTCTACGGTCAGTTCAAGCTGAATAATAGATGGTAGTTTGTGAAGTTGTTTCATTTTGTCATTTAAAATGCCTTTGTGAGATGACAGGTTAGTATTTTTCCTTTGCACAAAGGCTGTAAGGACTTCAGAGCTTGAATGGTTCACTTTCTCTAATTTTGTAAGAAGCAATGAACAGTGTACAACCTTTCATTCCTGTTTTTTGTAAAAACAAAACCAACAGAAGCACCAGCTATGGAGACTACTGTGTTTGGTGAGCATATCATCATCTTACTTTAGAAAATTGTCTTGCTGTATTTTCAGCAACAGGGAATAATCAGTTCTGCATATGAAACTATGAAGTTTTGCTGCCATTCACTGTAATGAATAAGGCTTTTTATGCTGTATTGCTGAAATGATTAGAGCCAGGAGGGTTTAAAGTAGTGGGAAGGAGAATAACAGCAGAGGAGCGAGCGCGGAAGTGTCTGTTAATGAATAAATTGAAAGACTTGCATTACTGGAAAATATCTTGGCTTATAATAAAACGAAGGAAGCAAAGAGCATTGCATGTGATATGTTTAAAGATGGATTTACTCCTGCAAAAGATGGGAAGTGAGAGTCTAGGATTAACAAACCTGTTCTAAAAAGCTCTATGAAGTCAAAACAGAGTCTAGAGAATATTCTTAGCAGTACTTCTGCCATCTAAACCTCACAGGTTTTTCTCTGCAGTTAATGCATCCCTCTTGGCTTATTCTGTCACTGACTGCCCCAATGCTATGTCTACCCCTACTCTTCCTGGTATTTTTCAAAGCTGTGATTTTCTGATTGAATCTTCGCAATAGTCTTAATGACGTTTCCTTTTTATTTAATTGTCTCCTTCTGTAGATATATAGAGATATTATACTGCCAGTTTATATGCAATATAAATATATTAAGATAGTGTACTGATTGTGTGGTGCTTTATAACCAATATGGCCTTTCTTCTATGTTTGACGACATATATTAACTGTTTTTTGTTAGGGTTGGGAGACCCTGCTTCCTTTTATGTTGCTGTGATTTTCCTATTGAATGGGTTCATGATGTCACTGTTCTTCATATATGGTACATACCTCAGGTAAGGCAGTTGAGACTGAGCCGTTTAGTTGGTACTAGCTGTCAGTTTTTAGACAAAATTTGAAAAAGTGGATGTAAAAATATTTTTATAGGATATTGATTATTTGTTTGTACAGCAGTACTGCTTTTTTCTTTTACATATACATTGCCACAAAAAATACTGAAATAGAGAAGCTTTTTTCTTAAAATTAATGATGTTGCTGGAAAAACATTGCGGAAAATTTCAGTGAGGTGGTATCTCATTGATGCCACCGAGTCGTGGATAAAACTAGATACTGTATGTGTTTTAAACAGCTTTTGAGATGTTTCTGCTCTCAGAGTTATCACTATAACTCATTTTTAAACACAAGTTGAATGACAGTGTACTTTTTACCAAGACTGGGGTTTTCCTAATGCTTTGCCTCAAGTCATATTTGCATGTATTTCCATTTTGACTTAATTGAGAAGGCAAAATATTCTTTGACATAATGCATTCTTTTGGACAAATTGTATGGACTTCTCTTTTTCTATAAATTTGTGTTTTCAGTATCTGTCCTTACATTTCAGGAACTGTGATACACTTTCATACAAAAATAGATTCCACATTCAGCAGAAAAACCGTAGTGGAAATATGTTTTCTGTTTGTGTCTGTTTTCATGTGTTGGTTTTGCCAAAAAGTGAAAGGCAGCTATATTTTCGTCCGAGAGATGTAGCTGTTTTTTCTCTCATTCATTTTCTGGCTTCACTGTCATGGGTTTTTTTTGTTTCTCTCTGTGAAGCATGTGCTGATAGTTCAAACAAGGAATAACCCTGGGCAGACACTGTCAGTAAAAAGAGGAAGCTGCCTAGTGTATATTTTGAGGAAATAGGTACACTTCGAATATTTGTGTCATTAACTTGTAGTATTTATCTAAAGGGAGTTATATAGAAATTCACATTTTATAAATGAATGTCATTGAAAAACCAGTGAGCTCCTTATTTCTCACTACTTTATTTAGGACGTATAGACCTTGAGTTTTCTTTCTGGATTGGGGTGTCTTTTTGCAAATTTTTGGTTCGTTTCTAGGGCTAACATTTTTAACATTAAGCACATTCTTTTTATTGTTTTGCATTTTAGTGTTGAAGCTTTTAGAATTTGTGGGACGTAAGGTTGAGTTTTATGTGCAAGAATGCACGGTTCCTGGAGATTGTTTTAGCACTCAGTTGGTATCTTTAATCCTCAGATTTTGTACCCAGAACCTACTGATTCTGTTTGACTTGTGTATTAGTGATGGGTGAAGGATCTGAGAGGATTTGAAGGGGGCTTTTTTGGTTGGCTTTTTTTATTGTGTGTGGTTGATTTTTTTTTTTGTTTGATTTGGGTTTGGTTTTTTTTTCCTAAGAATCTTAACAGCTGGCTGCTGCTTTTGTTTAGTAGCAAAAATGGCATAATCTGTCATTCAGAGTAGTAGTGAACTTGTGTGCACAAAAATGTTGTTTGCTTTATATCACATAACTTGAGTAATTACAAGTCTGTTCAAACAAATAGGAACCTTATCTATTACTCTTTTGAAATGGGATAAATCTAAGTAATATCTTTGGGTTTAGTTTTGCCGTTTATTCAGTAGGTGAATTTGATTGGTTTGGAAATGGAAAAAATCCTTAAGTCAAGGGCTTAAAAAGCTTCCTCATGCTAACATCACAGTATTTCACATAAAAATTAAATTGGATCTTGCATTGACCATATAATGAGTTAGTTTTTAAGTGTGCTTTTTGAATGTGCTTGATTTGATTACCCTAAATTAATCTTAAGATTCAGACCAAAATTTCATGTTGGGTGATTGAGCATGCAGATTCTGAAATTTACTGCTCCACATCTTAGGGAAGAAGTACTGCATTTATATTGCCTGGTTTTTAAAAGCACCAGATGTAATGATCTAAACCAAAATTTGTGGGCAGTGGAATAACTGTTTTCCGAGTTATTAACATTAAAATTGGTGTTCTTCAGAGAAGAGTTGATGTATGAAGAACTGGTTTGCTCTGAAATAAACACTGTCTGACTAACTAGTATTTTAATATTGTATGTACTCTGTTGATTGCCTTTCTTTGATGCTTGAAAGCATTCCTCTCTTCCTCCCAATAAACTTCGCTGTACACAAGTGCTGCTTCACATTTTTTAAGCAACACTGACCATTATAAGATTCTGTTGTACCTATTTTTCCTCTTCTTTTCACAGTGGGAGTCGTCTAGGAGGCCTTGTTACCGTGTTGTGTTTCTTTTTCAATCATGGAGAGGTAGGTCTCCCTCCCCCACCACCCCTATTTTTAAGTTATTATTGACGTTTAAGGTAATTGTCATTTCATGAAATGTAGTGATGTTGTATATTTATTTGAGATTGAATTTAAGTAACTTAAATTCAGTTAAAATAAATGAATAAGACACAATTGAAAGCAAAATAGACTATGAGTGGAAAATGTATAGCACAGTCTAATGTCACTTTAGTGCTTAAAATAAAAAATCAGAAGGAAATATATTATAAATTGGTCCTGAGATTGAAACTTAGTAGCACAATGGCTTCAAGTTTCAAAACATCAGAATGCTCTATTTTCATGCCCATTCCACACATAACTGGGCTTCATGTATGATACGAGTAAGCTTCAGAAGCTTCTTTAAATTGCTATATATTTTACTGGAAATTCATCAATGCAAAGAAAAGTGCAAAGAAACCTCTGTGTTACTGATAAGCGTATCAGTACCCAGGATACAGAGAATTTAGAAATAGTGTATGTATATAAGGGATTCCAATGCTAAACTTGTTAAGTAAGCTGCATTGCAGGAAAAAAAAAAATCCAAACTGTCACTTAAAATATCTCCTGGTTTTCCCAGCTGATGCTGTTCATGTCATTGTTTCATGTTTTGGAAGAAAATTCATAGCTTTTATTCTGATTCCCTTGGGCAGTTTTGTTTGGTTTGTTTTTTCTTAGTGCTCGTTTTATGAATGGAAATTTTTAAAGATCTTCTAAATGGAAACTTAACTACCTTATGATTTAGTTTAAGGTCGAATTTATGTTTTGTTTTCCTGTTTTACTGAGCTGAACTTGATAGAGAACACTGAGTAGTAAGAACATGTAGTTTTACATAACAGGATTAAAGATGCTTCCATTCTCAGTAAGCTTTGACAGTTGTCTTATAAAACAAAAATCTATGTGATGAAATAGCTATTTTATTTTCAAGTTACATTTGAAATGTTTTCTTTAAATATTCCTCATGGAGGCATGGGGGGTATTTAAAGAATTTAGGCATTTAAAAATTTAGGCATATTAAAGCATTATCACCTGTGGATGTTGAACTGCCTGGTTGAGACCAGGTAAACATAAGAGTTGCTAAGCTTCTTTTGTGCTCTGCAAGTGTAAACACAACATTTTATGTGGGTTTCTATTCTTAATGGCATCCTGAAGTGAAATGGTGTTTTATGCTTTGCTAGGAAATACTAATAGAATAGGCACTGTTTTGCCAGGTCTGTGACGGTGGCAAGTGTAACTTCAGAAGGAAATGTGTTGAAAACTTCAAGGTAGTGGGAGCAATAATGTAAAGAAACATTTATTTCACTGTGGAACAGGCAGCTCCATCCGTAGGAGACTGTAGGAAAGCTTCTCTCTCTCTGTGTGAATGACTTCACTTAGGAAAAAAAGCACAGATAAAGTATTTTGGAGAATGGTGTGAAATCAGATCTGCATACCTCTACACAGATACAGTCTGGGTTTAGGTAGGGCTGAAGTAAGGCGACCCTGATTGAGGCTGACCTGTATGGATTTCTGGGAAACAATAGGAATTGCTTGCAGAGGTGCAGCATTGGGTCTCAGCTGGCACTTTGTGTTTGGACTGTAGCTGCATGAAATAACTCAGACTGATTTGACATTGTTGTGTATATAGTTAGGTAGTACATGTAGTTACAGGCACACGAGTGGTCTCTCCTCGGTGGGTGCTCTGTTGAATCCCATGGTGTGGGTGTGCCTGTGCGTGTCTGTGTGTAAGAAATACCCAGCTCTTCCATACGCCTGTGATTATGTGCAAATCATCTTGTGTGGGTCGACAGTGCGTGCAGTCAAGCTAGACCAGCTGCTAAAAATTTCCTTTCCAATTTGGGAAGGGTAGGGCTGAGCTGCACGAGTGAGCTTGGTCTGCAAGTGTGGGTATCTCAGCTCTAATGCTATGTAAAAGGGGTATGTAAAAATGCTCTCTGGCTTTGAGCTAGTGACCCTAAGGCTGTATGTTTTCATTTGTGCTGTGCTTGTGCTACTGTGTTTTAATGATTTCAAACTTAGACAAATCTGATATATTTCTACCTGCAGCAAAGTGAGTTTACAGCCTTGATAAATCATCCACAGATGATTGAGTTTAGCATTGCATTCCAAATATAGAAAAGTAGCATAGCCCACGTTAGTCAATCCACTTTTAAGGTAATGCTTCCTTTTTATGGTTGTAAATGCTCATCTTTTTTTTCCTGTCTTATCTCCTCCAGTGTCATAAGATTTGGTAAATCAAATGTTGCTGTAGTCTTGAAAAGTATTCAAAATGACTGCACTGCTTTAGAATAATCATGATTATTTTTATTGCTTATTAAAAAAAATTAACTCATCACATCTGTGCAGTCAGCTGAGGACAGCACATTAGTACATATATTTATGAAAGGTTTATTTTAATGGTAATTTGTGCAGCTTCTGCAAAGAGTGCTTCTAGACATCAGGGACTGTGATTAATGTGATAATGTTGCTTTTATTTTACACTATTAATTTAATGTATTTGGGAAAGAGCAAGACAATAAGCAAGGAATTATATAATGTTGATTTTAGTGACTTCTTTGGTAAAACAGCATTTTAAAAAATGTTTTAAAGATTCTAGGAAGCAAAGGAGAAGGAACATCCTGGCGACAGTATCCTACAAGCTTTTCATAGATTCATTATGGTCCATGTTAAGATGAATTACATTTTTCTCCTGTAGTTGGAAAGAACCTACTTCTGATTTTTAATGCAAATCTATTGATAGCCACTTTGAACCCATTTTTTTATGTCAAAATAGTCCTGTGAAGTTGTATTTGTTCTTTTTTATGGTGAGTGCAAGCACTTTATAAAGAGCTGAATATAAACATTGGAGACAACAGTTGTAGCTGAGCCATTTGCTATGAGGCCCATTATTTATTTGTCTTGAACCCCAGTGATTAAGAAATTCATGAAAAAAAACTATTCAGTTGACTTCTCTGTATTATGCTTTGCTTTGTTAGGGTTAAAGAGTGGAATACATAAGTTATGTATAAGTAGTATAGGGTCTGTATGAACCTTATTTCATGTGTTTAGTGTACCGGCCTGTTTTGGAGGGCAGCTCCAGATTTTGTACTTAATGTGCCATTGCTAATAGAAATGTGAGGTGTTTATAACCTAGAGAACTCCAGCATAATGAGGGGTATACTGGTTTACCCTTCAGATTATCTCCCCACACACTGTCTCTAAGTGTGGCACTGCGTGAATTTGAGAGTGATTTACCTGGAAGAGTTGATAATTTCAGCAGAACCATGGACAAGCAGCTGCTATCCTGCTTTTTTCCTGGATGTTCTCTAGCTGCCATCTTTCATTTTGGAAAAGCGGTTATCTGTTTTAATTAAACAGTGCATATTAGGCTTCAAGTATGGAAGCCACTTCCTTTGCCTTCCTCTTTTCTCTTTCCTGGCTTGTTTTTTTACCTTTCTGACTAAAACCTTGTGTAGCTTGGTTTTTGCTTTATTGGAGTATCTGTAGTCATTAATTTTGAAATACAAGTGCATGGTTTTATGGAAATGTATCAGTGAATGTTACCATCTAATCCAGTTCTTATTTTTAGTGCACTCGTGTCATGTGGACCCCACCTCTTCGTGAAAGTTTCTCCTACCCATTCCTTGTGATGCAGATGTTGCTTTTGACCTATATTCTCAGGTACCTCTCAGTTCATACTTGGGTCTTTACAATGCTTTAAAAAAATTGACTGTCACAGGACATTTATTTAAGTGCCTTTATTTAAATATTTATTTTAATGCCTCCGTGTGCTGTAACAATGGTATCATTAACAGAGAAACTTTCCGGTGGCTGTTACATTGCAGACGCTGCACCAGTAGAACTGCAGTCATATTACTCACTTAATAAAAGGAAAATCTTTGCAACTTGAAGACATGATTAACATAAAAATCAGAATTGCTGTGTTGGCAAATACGTATCTAAAGTAAAAATCAGAATTTTTGGTTGATGTCCCTTCCTTCCCATGAGAAACAAGCTGATACTTCATCAATTGGTTTTGTCCCTCTTGGAGAGTGGTATGTTGGCTGCACATAGAGTAAGCCTATGCTTTGCAACAGAGGATGCTATAGGCACCCATAAGCTAGTATGTTCTTGCAGTTTTCTCTGACTAATTAACTAGTCTCATTAACTAGTTCAATGATTTAGAGCAGTCTAATTACATTAATGCAGGGATGTTCTTGAGTTCGTTAGCCCTGCTTTTCCACGATTGTTTCTGGCTTGCAACATGATTATGTTACTGTCTTGCCTCTGCTTTGGAAAATAAGCATGACCATTCATACTTAAGGGTTTCCCCACCAACTCCATTGCATCATATTTACAAAGTACTTATGATTTAGCTGAACTTAGTACTTATAACCACAAATTTTCCTTTATTAGGTCATACTGATTCGTAGTTATTCATGTTTTAAGCAAAAATATTTCATGCTTGTCACTAACTTGTGTTTTTTATTTGAGGAAAAAATATGTGCTCTCTAGAATTTAGTGAAATTTGAAACATGATGTGTTTCTGAATTGAACTTGAAGCAACACAGGATTAAATATTTTAAATAGTGTTTATTTCAGGACATGGAGAATAGGCTGGGGTTTCAGTTACAGATGAGTTTCATGTATTTGTCATTGTCTCCTTCCCTGAAACATCACTCAAGATTGCTAGCAGAAAGTTGCAGAAAGTAAATAGGGAAGAAATTCGAGGGAGAGGAGTTAAATCACATTCAAAAGTAGGCTATTCTGAAATAGTTGTGATTTCAGCTGAAATGGAAATGGTTGTGACCTAACTGTATGTCGCGATCCGCTCACACAAAGCGGGAATCGTGATGGTTCGTTAACCGGGATCTCAGAGCGCAAAAGAAACAGGGAAAAGTATTTTCTGGTTCAAATCAAAACCACGTGTTTATTGTGCCTACGCACTGTATTACAATCAGGAAAATGTGTATATTGTGCCTACGCACTGTATATTGCGCCTTTCGCACTGTATTACAATCAGGACAATGTGTAAATTGTACCTACGCACTGTATTGCAATAGAGAGGGAGAGATATAGGAAACAAAGGATAGAGAGAGGGAGAGAAAGGGGTTATAGCTACCAACGGAGAGGCGGAGTCCTCTTGATTGTCCGGCAACGGACCCGTCTTCTTCCGTGGGGGTTCCCAAATGGGGTCTTCTCAGAAAGTCTCTTTATAGTCTTTTCGAAAGCGAGGGGCAACCGGCCAGGTGTTGAGAAAATCAGTCCCATTGTTTGGGGGAAACCAGCCCCATTGTTCGGGGAAAATCAGCCCCATTGTTCGGGGAAACTGGTGCAAAGCGAGTGAGCAGGGGCAGGTGTGTGTACAGAACAAACCATTCTTTTCGCTTCGGCGCCGTCCTCGCCACGCTCGGCAGCAAGACCGGCACGACCCTAGGTGGCTTGTACCAGTCCCCAGCGGGCACACCTGCACACAATGCTTGGCAGACATCTCACCTCGGCCAGGCCCAGGCTTTGTGTAAAGTCCTTTCCCCCCTTGAGGGGGGGGATTCAGTCTCAGTCCCTCTAGATGATTGTGAGGCAGATGAAGGGTCTTCGGACCGTCTCTTACACTGTAGAGTTGTCACAAGAAGGTGAAGCACTTGCAAATGACATACTTTGGCCTGCTCTACTACATACTGCCAGGAAAAGACTTGTCTGGTAATCAGTGACTCATCAAATAGTTAAGAAACATTAAGCGTCAGAGCTGTTGTCATGGAAAGTCAATAAAAAAAAAGGATATTAAATTTACTTGAGCAGTGTTATTTGTAGTTGATCAGTATTGCTATTTATTTTCCAAGGTAACTGTTTTTATTGTATTTTTCTGTTGTGCTTTTCAATTATATGCAAACACCTGTGTAATTTTACTTACTGATGCCTATTCTGTCTCTTTTTCCCAAGGATTCCGAGTATTAATACAGGAAGCTTGATTGCACTGTGTGTTTCTAATATCTTTTTCATGCTTCCCTGGCAGTTTGCTCAGTTTGTTCTTCTAACTCAGGTAAGCCCACATTTACCTGTACATAGCATCTTTGTCTAATGTGGATAAATCAGCTGCTTTGTGTAGACAGCCATTGAATTCACAACTATACCAGCACGTTCCTTTTAGCCAGATTTCACCCTTGCTCTCAGGAAAGATTCTCACAATTTATCACATCAATACTTTTCTAGTCTTGACTTTAAAAGTTGGCCATTTACACCACTGTCTTCAGGATTAAAAATATTTACTTTTCCCATAAAAACAGCCTTCAGCCTGAGATCAGTACATTAGAACAGGAAGAAAACTTTGTATTTTGAAGTACAAAAATTTAAAAAGGCATTGATCTTGCATCTGTTCAGGCTGTTCTAAATTTTTGTTTGCATGGCATGTAATATGTGGCATGATTCTGCATGATTTCTTGTTTAATTTTGATGAGTCTGTGAGTAGTGCTGTAATCTGAGATTTTGGATAGTTGGGGTAACTTTAGTTAGCATTGAAATCTAGTGGATGCTAATGGGAACAGTAGCATACTGTGATACAGAAACTTTCTTAGTGTTTGAATTGGTTGAAATGTAGCCTGTTGGCTGAAATCCATCTGTGTCTCCAGGCCTTTTCACTGGTCTGCCTCACTTGAAGCAGATGTTGCTTGGTTTGAGTTGATAGCTTTAAACAGCCAATATAAGCTGTGGTATCCAAGTTTTCTAACTGCCTAAGAGGAAACCAGTGAATTCTGTAAAATATTGAGAGAAACTCGTCACTGTAACCTGTTTAAGATGCTGAGCCTGAAATTAGAAATTGCAGGTTCACTTCATAATTTCCTTAATTTCCCATATGACTTTTAACAGGCTGTCTAATCCATAAGTTAGCAAGTCTTACTTTCCTCAGCAGCAAATTGTGGATGTTTCTGTACTTTGCTGAAAGCTTAAAATTAATGAATAGTTCTTTTGTGTTTTTGACTGATACGTCTTGGGTTTTTTGGTTGGTTTGGGTTTATTTGTTTGTTGGAGGTTTTTTTTCCGGTTTTGTTTGGTTTATTTGTTTGGGTTTTTTATTTGTTTGGTTTGGGTTCTTTTGTGTTTGGGTTTTTTTAAATTTTGTTTTAAATTTAAAGGTGGAAGGTAATGTGTTAGTGCTGCATTTTGGTGACTTACATTTTTATAAAACTGAATACTTACTTCTTAAATATTCAGCTGTATTTCATAGTTCTTATTCAGAGCACCACAATAGGATTTTTGAAAGAAATCATTATGAAATGCCTAGGTACTTAGCAAAAGGTAGCAATAAAAGTTAATGATTGTTTGAATAATCTCTTTTTTTGCATGAAAGAGTATACCAGTGCAAAGTGTTTTAACTTCCCTTTCACTTTTGATTTTAGATAGCTTCATTATTTGCGGTGTGTATTATGGGTTATATTGACTCCAGCAAATTACAGAAGATACTATCTGCTCATATGGTAATGCTTTTTTAAAAAAACCTTTAATCCCCTCAAACAAGTCAAAGCATGAAAAGAGATCATTTGTCTGAAGTGTTTTCCTTAGTTGCACAAATGTTGAAAACGTGCAGTAATAAGGGGGGGAGGGGTCTGGATTGGAACTAAAATTGGATTTTGAAAACTACTGAAGTCTTGACCATGCGAAGATCTTGTGGTTTAACTATTTGGGGAGATATCTAGAAAGGAGGACAAGAAAATAAACTATTAAGCTGAAGACCAATTTTTCTTTTTTTTTCAAAACTGGGTGAGAAAGTCGAGAAAGAAAGGGGATGATAAGTAAAAGATGTGTAAGTTTCTGTGTAATACCTGATTTTAATTTTTAAAGTTGAGATAATGATCCAGTTTTGCTCTTTGATGTGAGATTGGAGTTTTAACTATAAAGGAAGATGTAGACAAGTTTTTTTAGAAATGTGATTGTGTTTAAAAATATTTTTTTGCTAAAATTGTGCTATGCTAACTCAGTGGGCGAAAAGAGAATATTTTCCTAGAAAAGAAACTAAATTATATTTCATATGTTTTCGAACATTTATTTGAAATACTGTAAATGATAAACTAAAGGCAGTAGTAAGTTCCATGCAACTCATTTTTCATATAAACCAGGGACAATATAAGCAGATTTGTTTGGTAGTTGTTTGACAGGTGCAGGATGACATACTTAGGCTTTCTGGCTTATGTCAATAGCTCTATCATAATTCTGGTGCTGAAGTGCCATAAATAGCCTATTTTCAGATAGATAAACAGTCATGTTATATTACAGAGACAGCTTAGTGAGTCTGGGTAAACTGCCAGTCTGTTTTGTGGTGTTTTCAATTTTTGCCTCCCCCCTACCTTCCTCCTTCTGTGGAAGATGAAAACCTTAACTATGTGAAAAGGGAAGTAGAAAAGTCTGCAAATTACTGTGTTATTTTTCCTTATTCCTGTGTATAGAAGAAGACAGGGCTTGCTTATTGATTTTTGCCCTCCAACATGGAAAGTGTAAATCAGATTGCTTTCTGTTAAAAACAAGAGCCCAGTAGATCAGGATGGTGCATAAAAGTTGTTTTCAGCCTTGACTTCCAAAATCGTATAATTAATATGATTAAACAGTCAGAGCTGTGCTTCCTTGACTTTGATGATGATAGTATTTAAATATATGTTTGTCAGTTAGGAAAAAAGAAGATATCAAACGTTCTCTTCAATGTTTTTATGTTTGTCTAGCATTCTAAGAGGTAACAAACAGGATGGAGAACTCATACAGTAATTTTGAAAAAAATGGGTATATTAGAAATAGCTTCAGAAATGTAGCTGTTGTATCACATAAATTTATCCTATGGCCAGGATTTTTTCTTAAGTATTTTCAAAGAATAAATTAAAACAATAATCTACATTTGGCTACCTGCTGCCATTAAGTCCTTACAATCAGTGTTCTCAGAACAAATCTGCAAGTGTGAGTATCAGGCTTGCACTTTGCTGTAAAGTAGGTGTTTTTAAATTTAAAGCTATTAGCACATTAGGTAATCCTTACCTTCTCTATTTTAAATTGAATTATTTTTATTTTCTTCTTTCAGGTGTCTCTTCTGGTGTGTTTTGTTCTGATGTTCGGTAATTCAATGTTACTGACATCATATTATGCTGCATCTTTAGTAGTTATCTCGGTAAGTTGCTTAAGAAGAAACTAATGACATGTTAAGACTGCAATGCTGTTTGGTTATATATGTATTGATGCAAAATGTGAAACTGCTGCATTACCAGGCAGATGAGAAACCTTTCACTTGAGAAACAGAATTAGGCCATAAAGATATCTGGTGAAAGGGTAAATACTAATTCAAAAAATCATGGGTTTGCACCAGAACCTCTTTGGAAGAGAAATTCATTTAAGACTCAGCTCTTCTACTTTTATAGCTCCCTTCTTTTTATAAAAATATAAAATTTACCATGTATGTAATTTTGACCAGAGTAACTGTAAAACAAGAACATGAGCAAGGAGGAGCTTCATTTAAATGCTTGTTATTGATAGCAAATCCTGTAGTGCAGAACAAATTACTAAACCATGTATGACAGTGGTTTAAGACTGTTTTAAACTGCTGCATCATACTGCTGTTTAAGTGAAATTATTCACTGAACATTCATCATCTCATCATGCATTATCTTAATTTTCCTTAAATAGGAAAAAAACCCCACAAGCTCTTTCAGTTTTATATAGTTCCTTATAAGGGATTTATGTACATAAGAAATAGGAGATAAGGTGTTGTGAACAGATCCTGTTTAGCTTACTGTATATCATCTTAATTTCTGATTCTTGTTGTCTCTTTGTTTGTTTGTTTATATTTTGTCCATCAAAGGAGTGTGGTAATTTCTCACTTATGCTAACAATAAACTGCCTTCGCTGCATATTCACTGTAGTATAGTTTGCTTGTTATAAATCCTTTCTACTTTCTTGTAGCAGCTTTTTAAATTATATATTAAGTACAGATTGAGTTGAGTGCTCAACCTGTTGAGTTCCTTGCCTATTTTCTGCTTTGAAAAAAGTACTTGTTGTTTGTGTATTATTTGGGTGCTTATATTGGCCTCAGTCTCACATATAGACTGGATTTCTGGAAGTTTTTAATTGCATTGTTCATCAAGTTAGGCTAAAATGGGTCTTCCTTGTGTCATAAAATGAACATGTGAAAAAGAAAAGAGTGATTCCTACCACCCTCCATGCTCTGTTGCCTTGCTTGAAAATTGTTTGTATTATGCTGCCAGTAATTTATTTATTGCTTCAATCTCCTGTCGTTCACAGAAGCAGACAGAATTCAGTTTCTCATTGGCTTTGATTTAAAGAAGCTTAGAACTGAATAATACAGAATCTCTTTACTTGCTCAGAAGAAAAGTAGTACATTAATTGTACTCGAACTGCAGTAAGAGTTTTTATGTTGGCACATTTTGCCAGTGCAGGGTGAAATCATACTAGTATATATTTCTTGGTATCACAGGTTGTATTAATTATGGAAGATTTTTTAATTAATAACTGTGTGTTGCAGTAGACTCTCATTCAGGGTACTAGAATAGCTTGTTGTTTTTACATTACCTGAAAATGAGCATTCATTTTTTTTATTAGGGAATTCTTGAATGGAGTCCAAAAGTCTTGAAACGGCGCAAAAGAGAAGTCTATGTATGGGTAAGGAATTCCATATATTTTGAATTTCAAAGAAAAGCTATGACTTTTTTCCTGTTTGTTTTAGTCAAATACAGAAACAACTTGTGGTTTAGTTTCTGATAATTGAAAATCAACGAATATAGCTGAACTACTGTCTTTAATCAATTGTCAATTGCCAGCAATTAATCTTAAATTTCTAAAGAAATAAAGAGGGCATAAACATACATTTGTATCAGAAAGCTGAAATAACCTTTAAATGGCAACACGTTTAATTTTAAATTGCCAACTTTACATGTTTACAAAACCTAAGATCTGTATGGAAATCCTTTTAAATTAAAGGTCAATTTAGAAAAGGGAAGTAAAAGGTTAACAGTGCTTGCAGAAATGGAGATTGATACTGCATTAGTATATTCACTAAAATGTGTCCTATATAATTTTTTAAGGATATTTTTATGACAACAGCAAACATCTTAAAATTACATAGGGAGGCGAGTTGGAGTAGAACACTATAGGGTGTGTGGGTGAGGTTTGAGGGTAGTAGAAGTCATGTCCAAACAGAGAGAACCCTCCCCAAACTGTTAGAAATAAAATATAAAATGTAGAATACATGAAAAGTGACTTGCTGCTTAAGACCCAATGTTAATATGTAAAAACGTACTGCATGGGAGCACACCAAGATTATGCCCTACTTAAGACAGGCATTCTTATTAAATGAAGGGTAAGCTGTTAGCAGGACTAAATGAAATTCATGCAGTTATTATAAAGGAATGAAAATAGAAAGGAATTAAAACATTTATTGCGAACTGCAGTGCATGTATACATGCCTGGCTGTGTTACCAGGGAAAATCAGAGTGTAGGCAAATCTCACATCAGTTTTCTGAAATGGAGATCCAAGGCATTTGTGGAACAGCAGACTAATAAATCTATTTTTTGTAAAAGAATAAAAACATGTACAGTGAGTAAGTTGTTAAGCTGTATGTACTTGGAGCATAATGGGAGACATCCAGTGCAGCCTCTGTGGAAGGAAGTCATGCCTTGCCAAAGTGTTTGACTTCTCTGAAGGATGCAGATAAGGGTGTGTGGGTGAATGTAATGTACATAAATTTCAGGAACTCTTTGGAGAAGCTATCTAACTGGAACTGTAAAAGAAATTAAACTCCATGAGATAAGGTGTGAATGTTAGGAGGTCAGAAACAAAGGGTGGGATTAAATGGTGAAGTTTCAAAAGACCACCATGACCCTGAAAGCATATGTGAAATAATTGATCCTAAATAAGGTCTTACCATTCAGCAGAAAAATTTCAGTATTCTTATGGAAAGTTCTCTGAACACATCAGTTCATTACTGAGCAGGCACCAAAAAGGAAAATACGTGATGGCAATCATGGAGAAGGACCTGTAGAGAAAGCTGATTTTTTTTTTTTAAATTTTGTAAATTCATATGTAACATTGTAAATACTGCATGTAGTCTCAATGTGTCTTACTTAAAAAAAAACAAATTAAAAAACTAGAATGCCTTCCCCAAAATCTACTACCATTGAGTAGCGTATGAAGATAATTACTAATGTAGATTCACCAAATAGCTGAGATTTTAAAATATGTTAGAATTCTTAATCTTGTAAAATAAAGGTAAATATTACAAAGCCAGTGGATAAAAATAGGTTTTAATCATAGTTTTTTTAGTACCCCATATGCTAGCAGCAATAAGCTTGTAAGGAATAAAAAAGTTACTGTGGAAGCAAAAAAAGCAGAGGCATTCAGTAAAGGATTAAGATACCTCCTAAGTATTTAGGTTTCTTAGCAGCCATTAAATGACGTGACTGAATGCATCACGTAAAAACCCTGGTTACATCAGGGCAAACATCAGTTTGTATTTTGTTGCATTCTCTGTGAAAGCATCTGCTCTGAGTCCCAGATACAAGATGCTGAGACAGGTTGTCCTGTTCATTTGATCCAGTTTTATAAAGAATTAGCTAGATTGAACTACACTGCCAAGAATTTAACCTTCCTGGTACAGGAATAAACTTGATATGTAACTAAAAGTAGTAACTGTACATACTTTTTTTGTATTTCCATCAAGTTCTAACCTCAGATTATTTTGAGACAATGCTATTAATCAGCAAATTAGAATTTTCAAATCCAAAGATTTGAATTACCAGGGTAGCACAACCTGATAATGTAGAGCAGCTCTTGTCCAAAAACAGTCCCTACACGCTGGTATGTGCAAAATAGATGGAACTGACAGTGAGGCTGCCCCTGTTTAAAGTTAACTTTGGTACCCACTCTGCTACAATGCTGTATGCAGTGGTACAGCTGTAGTGTAAATCAGTTGAACAAAATTATTTCAGCTGTAACATAGGAGAGTTTGTACACAGTAGCTAAATTTAAGAAGCCTTTTAAAAAAAATTAAAGACATGTTCATTTAATTCTAAATATCTTTTTCAAGATCATTGAAGGATGTGCCTGGTTATTTGGGACAGTCACCTTGAAATACCTGACTTCTCTTGTGTTTGGAATAGCTGATGATGTAAGTTCTCTTATCAGAGTATCTGGTTGGTGTCTTTCAAAAATTTTATAATTCTTCATATTTGATTTTGTCATCTTACTGATATACTTTCCTGAATTTCCAGTATTTCTTTTGCAGAAGTGGGAGAGATTGTATATTTGCTTTTTCTTTTGTTGTGTATTACTCAATAACTTTGAGATGTTATTACCAAAATTTGTGAAAACACAAATATCTTTACTTTTGTCTTAGTGAATGCTCTGTGTGTTTGTTTTTAAATGTGGATTTATAGGGCTTTGTTTGTCTTGGTTATCTTCTACCTACACCTTTTCTTTATTTACTCAGTTTGTCAGTTCACTCTACTCTGAAGCTAATTTTTAGTACAGTTTTGAAATGCTTGTTGTAACAAGTACAGCATTTGCTGTACTTTACCCCCTTTATTCTATTGTTAAAAACCTGTCTGTAGGTGTGTATCAAGGGGGAAAAGATAGGAATCTCATGTCTTAAAATATGGCTATGCGAAACTATACTCTTGTTGAAT
Organism: Oreocharis arfaki; assembly: GCA_013398015.1. Taxonomy (NCBI): domain Eukaryota; kingdom Metazoa; phylum Chordata; class Aves; order Passeriformes; family Paramythiidae; genus Oreocharis; species Oreocharis arfaki. Next base: position 347,330 of record VZRR01012214.1, read on the forward strand.
CCCATCACAATGGTAACACCCTTTTTTCTGCTGTTTTCTTCTTTTTATTTGACACTGTCCAATCTGTGTTAGACTCAAAGGTGTTATTTAACACATGGGAAGTAGATTTTTGGTGCTCTTGTAACGATACTGTAAGTGGTATGAACTTCTAATTAAAAATATTTCTCATACAATATAATTTCTCACATTTATACTTCTTTGTTGTGGGAAATAGGACAGTTTTTGCTTACTACAGTTTGGTATTTCTTTCCTGTATATCCTACCAGGCTCATATAGGAAATATATTGAAATCCAAATTTATTGGCTACAAGGATTTTGATACATTAATGTATACCTGCGCTGCCGAGTTTGACTTCATGGAAAAAGAGGTAATTTGGTCAAAATCTGTGATTGTGGACGAGGGAAGTTCTAGATTTATCTTCATTTGTAACTTAAAACATTTGAGAACCACACCTCCTGCTGCCATCATGAGTTCAAGTGCATACTTGTGAAAAGATAAATTAATGAACTAAAGCTAAATTTAACTGGGTTTATTGCATTTAAATAAACATAAACCAAAGCAGTGTTTTGATTTTGGATCAAAGAGATGTGCTTGCTTGAATGAAAGAGTGCTTCCTCGGGTATAAATGAAAGGTTACAGTTCTGCAAACAAGATCTTATGGGGCTCTCAGGGCCTGGTTTCGAGTATATGGAAAATGTACTGAGAGCTGCAGGGGCTTTATGTCGTAGGTGTAGGCTACAGAAAGGCATTGAATCTTCATAATGTGGCATTAATAGACTTCCTTTAGTTTATCAGTATCTAGATATGCATTTAGAATGTTTATGGGTTAGTCAACCCATAGTACTCAAATTCAGATGAGATACAATCTATTTCTCATCTTTCGATGGCTTGCTGAGGAACTGGAAATAATTTACTGATGACCCTGGTATTATGTCTTAAGTATGATTGCTGGGTGGAGTTTACATTTACATTTTGCTCCAGGAAGAACTCCTTGTATTATTTTTTTAATGGTGATTGAAATAATTATAGATAAAGGAAAGCAATTAATGAAGTTTATTTCCATTGTAGACTCCAGTAAGATACACGAAGACTCTGCTATTACCAGTTGTTCTGGTGGTTTTTGGGGTAATCATCAAAAGGGTGAGTGATGGATTTAGGGAGTCGCCTTTACCTTGAATTTACATTTCAGGTTTTTTTAAGAGATTGCTATTTATTTATTTATTTATTTAAGATGGGAAGAAATTGGTATAGTGGGTTAACCTTTGCTGACTGTCAGGTGCCTGCCAAGTCATGCTGTCATTCCCTACCCTCAGTATGGTGGGGAAAAAAGAGTAGAAAAACCTCATGGGTCAGGATAAGTACAGGGGGGCTCACTCTGATTCACTGTCATGAGCGAAACAGACTTGAACTGAGGAAGATCAATTTAATTTTTTGTCAGTTAAAAAAAAGAGTAGGACTGCAAGAAGCAAAACCAAAACTAAAACCATCCCCTCATCCCCAGGCTCAATGAGTCCCTTCCATAGGCTGCAGTTCTTTTAAGAACTGGCTCAGCATAGGTCCTTTCCATGGGCTACAGTTCTTCAGAACCAGACTGCTCCAGTGTGGGTCCCCCACAGGTTGCAGCTCCTGCCAGAAACCTGCTCCTTTGTGGGCTCTTGTCCACAAGCTGTGGTTCCTGCCAGGAGCTTTTTCCTTTGTGGCCTCTCTGTGGGTTGCAGCATCCTTCAAGGCATGTGCACCTGCTCTGGCATGGGATCCTTCACAGGCTGCAGGTGAATATCTGTCTGCTCCACCTTAATCCTTCATTGGGCTCCAGGGGAAAAAAAATTTACATCACAGTGGTATTCTCCAAAAGCTGCAATCTCGTGGTTATCATGGAGCACCTCCTCCCCCTCCTTCACTGATCTGGGTGACTTCAGGGTTGTTTCATGCCCATTTTTCTCACTGCTCTCTCTTAAACCTGCTGCACAGTTACCCTTTGTAAACATGTTATCAATGGAGGCCCCACCAGTGTTGCTGGTGGGTTCAGCTCTGGCCAGTGGTAGATCTGGTTTGAAGCTGTCTGGAACTGGCTCTCTCTGACATGGGGGCAGCCCCGGTCTCTTCCCACAGAAGCCACCCCTGCAATGCCCCTGCTACTGAAACCTTGGCATGTAAACCCAATTCAGTTAGAAAAGTACAGGTTTTCAAAACCATGTATTTAAAATTCTGTATTCTCTTTACAAAGATTTTTGCAAAGGTCCAGTTCTGAGTCAGTGATTAAACTTGCTTTGATGTCAAGCGCCAAAAAAAATTCTTGCTATTTAGCTGATGAATACTATAACTGGAGTTTATAACTGTTTTTTTAAATTTGATTATGTCTAATTTGTGTAAAAACAACTTACAGTTTGCACAGAAACAGATGGGATAACCGCTAACTGCCTGGCTAATTACACATCCTCTAAAAGAAGTTTTAGCTAAAACATCGCATGCCTTTTATCTTAGCATTACCTCAAAAAGAGATTGCCCAGGTGTAGTTTAATTTAGCAAATGTTGAAAATGCTTCAAAATGCTTTTGAAAGTATGTTCATACTTTTTGTTGTCTCTTGTTTTCTTCAGGCAATTAAATATATTCTGTGGTCCTTATCTCACACAGGCCGATACGAAAAGTAAGTATATTCTTCTTTTTTAGTGTAAAACTGTATTTTCTGCTGGAAGTTCATTTGATTTGCTATCTGCTGCGTAATTCAGACTTTTACATTATGTTGGTCCTTTTTGAAAGGTTAGTTATGTGCAGTTCAGTAACTGAATGAATGTACTGTAAATGGTATTTTTATATTATAACTAAAACTAAGGTTGGCTGCTTAACCTGTTCTAGACATCTTAACCCATTTATGCCTAGATTTTATATTTAATAATTTACTTTTCTGCTATGTTCCTAAACCAGTATTTATTTATGTGCCTTTTTGCTTTTTTACTCTAAATAGTGAAAGCAAATTCTTTTTTCCCCCTTATTTTCTTCCAGGTTATAGAGATACCTGAGTTTCATCTCATGGAAGTAATTTTAAAAACTTGCTAAAATCAATACTCAGGATTTCCAAATAGATACAGGGATTGAGGAAGATAGTTACTGATTGGCAATTTATTTCAAAACTTGCATGGAGGGGAAAAAAAAATTCTGACACCTGATTCATGCTTACTGGATTAGTTGCAGTGTGTAATGCCATTAGAGATGCTTTTAAAATAGGACTGGTGCTTCTGTAGTACATAAATAATGGTGGGTTTTGGGTTGTTATTTCTTTCAGAGAAGAACGTTTTAACCATGGTGAGGTAAGATTCTCTTTCTGCACGATTTTATTCCTATGTTAATGCAGATGCTCCATATTGAAATGCAGGTTGCAGTGGGCTGGTGCTGATAACACGGGGTTTATTTGAAGCTGAGTTTTTGCATCATTAATTCCCTCATCTTCAGTTGGGTCTGGTATGTCACCAGAATAACTCTGGAATGTAGAACAAAGGAATATACTGGCTAATGGGGGTGACTGTGGAAGAGGGGAATCTTGGGCTTTTACTGTAGCTGTACTAAAAGAATCTGAAATTAGGCTGGACCTTCCATTTTCCACATGGAGACTGAGAAGGAGATTGGTTCCTTTACTGGGGTTTCACATGACGTATAATGATGAAATTCTGGTTTGAGATACACCATAATGAATATAACAGTACACGTGGTTTTGTTTAGTAAAACTGTGCAAAACAATGTAGTGTGTCCTGCTCTGAAGCCCTCGGCACAGGAAGAACATGGACCTGTTAGAGCAGGTCCAGAGGAGGTGCACAAAAGCAGAGAGAGAGAGCACCTCTCCTGTGAGGACAGGCTGAGAGAGTTGCGGTTCTTCAGCCTGGAGAAGAGAAGGCTGCAGGGAGACCTTATTGGGGCCTTTCATTGGTTAAAGGGGATCTATAAGGAAGACCAAGGACAACTTTTTAGCAGGGCCTGTTCCAACAGGACAAGGGATAATGACTTTAAACTGGAATTGGGTAGATTTAGACTAGCTATAAGGAAGAAATCTTTCTACAGTGAGAGTGGTGAAACTGGGATCAGGTGGCCCAGAGAGTTGGTAGATGTCTGTCATGGTTTAACCTCAAGTTGCCTTAGGGGAGGTTTAGATTGGGTAGTAGGAAAAGTAGGCAAAAGTGTTGTCAAGCAGTGGGACAGGCTGCCCAGGGAAGGAGTGTAGTCACCATCCCTGGAGGCATTTAGATACATGTAGATGTGGCACTGAGGACATGGTTTAGCAGTGGACTTGGCAGTGTTAGATTACTGAGTGGACTTGATCTTAGAGGTTTTTTCAGACCTAAATGATTCTATAATAATCAATCAGATAAAAGCACTGATTGCAAAAATGCATCTGATTTAGCACAGCACTTTGGCAAGTAATATAGGTTAATGTTAGGAGTGGTGAGTGACATCTCTGCTTTTTAGAGTACTAAAGCAAGCTGCCTCTGATTGTGTGATTATCAAGAGTGATCTTATTTGCTTCTTTTATTCCATACTTGGGTATTTTGGGCACTAAAAAGCAGGGTCTCTTTAACATCTATAAAGAGGTTATACAAGAAATTTTTCATGTATAATTGCCTGTTAATGTCTAAGGATTTTTTAAATAGCTGGGCATTTCTCTACCTCCTTTTTCTTTTATTGTTAATGGTTATCCTTCCTGTTATTCCGATCCTTAGCATACTACATGCACTTTAGATAAAGGATAACAGAAAGTCATTATCACCATCAGAAATATGAATATCTTTACTTTGACTTGGACTCTTTCAGACAAGTTCATCATTTAAGCCATACTGAAAATGAAGTTGTATGTTTAAGGCAGAAATGAGAAGTATGCAAATATGCTTCTGTGTCTTGTGGTTTCTTTTTTCTTTTCAGCTGGTATTCCATGCATTGCAGCTGCTGGCATACAGTGTCCTAGCGATTTTAATCATGAGACTAAAACTGTTTTTAACACCACATCTGTGTATTATGGCTTCCTTGGTGTGTTCAAAACAGGTAAGGTCTCTTTTATCCTGTGGCTATCTCCGTACTTACAGTATTACACAGATATTTGTCTTAAAGCAGATTTCTCTGTGTGTAATTGCTGAATCTGAGGGTACCAGATAGAAACAAACCAGATTATATGGCCTGTCAAAAAATGGTTCCATTCTCCCTTCTTCCCAAAAAAAGCAAAAGGGTTGCTTTATGCAACTTGTCCAACTGCATTATGATACAAGTCAACATGCTGTGTATTGAGCTTGGGCACAGGGAGACATATACTAGATTTTACTGTGTTTGCACACCTCTATGCCACTGCAAGTTTTTATTGACTATTAATTTTATCCAGTGTTTGATTTTGTTTACACTGTGTTTTCACAGCTCTTCAGAGCTTATTGCCTTGCGTATTTTTTGTCTATTAATTCTTTCCAGAAGTCTCATTTGAAGTCTTGCATGTTGAAAACATTTCAGTCTTAAAAATCAAAAGTCATATGCCTAACTCAGATTTAATCTTTCTACTTTGAAATCATCTATAACATTAAATGTTACTAGATTCCTTGCAGATACAAAAGGTCTTAGAATAGGCTTTCCATGTTTCATTATCTTTGTTGTTGAGAAGTGAACATGATTAAATCTGTATTTAAATAGCTGTTTTAAAAGCTTTGAACAGGCAGCAAAAGTAGGGTAAGTAGTCCTTTGTCTGGGGAGCAGGCAGGGAGGTAGATTGAAAACTGTGTGAAAGGCTGGGCCCAGAGAGGGGTGAACAGAGGTGCAAAGTCTGGTTGAAGGCCAGTAACCTGAGGGGCCAGTGCTGGGTCCAGGGCTGCTCAGTGTCTTTGTTAATGGACTGAATGATGGGGCAGAGTGTGCCCTCAGCAAGTCTGCTGGTGGTACAAAACTGGGAGGGATGGCAGGGTGTTTCAGGTGGTGCCCCGTGACAGGACCAGAGGCGATGGACACAGGGTGAAGCTCAGGCAGTTCCCTCTGAACATCTGGAAGCTTTTTCACTGTGAGGGTGATAAGCACTGGCATGGGAGGTGATTGAGTCTCCATCCTTGGAGGTATTCAGAAGCTGTCTGGACATGGACCTGGGCAGTTGGCTCTGGGTGACCCTGCTCAAGCAGCAGGGCTGGATCTTCAGAGGTCCCTGTCACCCTGCACTGCGGTTTTGTAGAAAGTGTCTAAAGGTGAATTAGGGTGGTATGGTGAGGGCAGTTCCTGTCTGTGAAACAGCTGATACCCATGTCAAACAACTGGAAGATGGGTGAATGAGACAGAATTATGCAAAGAGGAGAAAGCTGTCTCATGTTAAGCCAGCTGAACAAATTATTGTTTTCCAGAAAACTAAATTGCTCCCTGATTGATCTTTAGAGAACGGCAGTTCTTTATAACACTGGACAGGTTACACAGTATCAGTCTGCTTAAATGTTGTGCTCGTCCCTTTCTTGATGCCTGATTTACTCGGCCTAGGTGAAAGTGCTGAATGTTTGCCAACATCAGATGAATCTGTGCAGTTGAAATATAAAATGCTAAGAAATTTTCAAAACTTCTTTCTTTAGCCAGCTTGTAATTGAGTATTGGGACTTAGGGATTTCCTCTATATGCTTGCTATTCTGGAAGATACACAGGTGTTCAGTTTTCCAGCTCTTAGTTGTTCTTGAAATACTGACATCCTCTTAGGTGGTCTGGTTACTTAAGCAATAGCAGTTGCAGTGGTTATTTTTCTTAGTGAACTTTCAAAGGTGTTTCTGAGTAATCTGAAATGAAGCTGCTTTTCAAAAGTCAGAAAAACAAAATGAAAAAATGNTGCCTCTGATTGTGTGATTATCAAGAGTGATCTTATTTGCTTCTTTTATTCCATACTTGGGTATTTTGGGCACTAAAAAGCAGGGTCTCTTTAACATCTATAAAGAGGTTATACAAGAAATTTTTCATGTATAATTGCCTGTTAATGTCTAAGGATTTTTTAAATAGCTGGGCATTTCTCTACCTCCTTTTTCTTTTATTGTTAATGGTTATCCTTCCTGTTATTCCGATCCTTAGCATACTACATGCACTTTAGATAAAGGATAACAGAAAATCATTATCACCATCAGAAATATGAATATCTTTACTTTGACTTGGACTCTTTCAGACAAGTTCATCATTTAAGCCATACTGAAAATGAAGTTGTATGTTTAAGGCAGAAATGAGAAGTATGCAAATATGCTTCTGTGTCTTGTGGTTTCTTTTTTCTTTTCAGCTGGTATTCCATGCATTGCAGCTGCTGGCATACAGTGTCCTAGCGATTTTAATCATGAGACTAAAACTGTTTTTAACACCACATCTGTGTATTATGGCTTCCTTGGTGTGTTCAAAACAGGTAAGGTCTCTTTTATCCTGTGGCTATCTCCGTACTTACAGTATTACACAGATATTTGTCTTAAAGCAGATTTCTCTGTGTGTAATTGCTGAATCTGAGGGTACCAGATAGAAACAAACCAGATTATATGGCCTGTCAAAAAATGGTTCCATTCTCCCTTCTTCCCAAAAAAAGCAAAAGGGTTGCTTTATGCAACTTGTCCAACTGCATTATGATACAAGTCAACATGCTGTGTATTGAGCTTGGGCACAGGGAGACATATACTAGATTTTACTGTGTTTGCACACCTCTATGCCACTGCAAGTTTTTATTGACTATTAATTTTATCCAGTGTTTGATTTTGTTTACACTGTGTTTTCACAGCTCTTCAGAGCTTATTGCCTTGCGTATTTTTTGTCTATTAATTCTTTCCAGAAGTCTCATTTGAAGTCTTGCATGTTGAAAACATTTCAGTCTTAAAAATCAAAAGTCATATGCCTAACTCAGATTTAATCTTTCTACTTTGAAATCATCTATAACATTAAATGTTACTAGATTCCTTGCAGATACAAAAGGTCTTAGAATAGGCTTTCCATGTTTCATTATCTTTGTTGTTGAGAAGTGAACATGATTAAATCTGTATTTAAATAGCTGTTTTAAAAGCTTTGAACAGGCAGCAAAAGTAGGGTAAGTAGTCCTTTGTCTGGGGAGCAGGCAGGGAGGTAGATTGAAAACTGTGTGAAAGGCTGGGCCCAGAGAGGGGTGAACAGAGGTGCAAAGTCTGGTTGAAGGCCAGTAACCTGAGGGGCCAGTGCTGGGTCCAGGGCTGCTCAGTGTCTTTGTTAATGGACTGAATGATGGGGCAGAGTGTGCCCTCAGCAAGTCTGCTGGTGGTACAAAACTGGGAGGGATGGCAGGGTGTTTCAGGTGGTGCCCCGTGACAGGACCAGAGGCGATGGACACAGGGTGAAGCTCAGGCAGTTCCCTCTGAACATCTGGAAGCTTTTTCACTGTGAGGGTGATAAGCACTGGCATGGGAGGTGATTGAGTCTCCATCCTTGGAGGTATTCAGAAGCTGTCTGGACATGGACCTGGGCAGTTGGCTCTGGGTGACCCTGCTCAAGCAGCAGGGCTGGATCTTCAGAGGTCCCTGTCACCTTGCACTGCACTGTGGTTTTGTAGAAACTGTCTAAAGGTGAATTAGGGTGGTATGGTGAGGGCAGTTCCTGTCTGTGAAACAGCTGATACCCATGTCAAACAACTGGAAGATGAGTGAATGAGACAGAATTATGCGAAGAGGAGAAAGCTGTCTCATGTTAAGCCAGCTGAACAAATTATTGTTTTCCAGAAAACTAAATTGCTCCCTGATTGATCTTTAGAGAACGGCAGTTCTTTATAACACTGGACAGGTTACACAGTATCAGTCTGTTTAAATGTTGTGCTCCTCCCTTTCTTGATGCCTGGTTTACTCGGCCTAGGTTAAAGTGCTGAATGTTTGCCAACATCAGATGAATCTGTGCAGTTGAAATATAAAATGCTAAGAAATTTTCAAAACTTCTTTCTTTAGCCAGCTTGTAATTGAGTATTGGGACTTAGGGATTTCCTCTATATGCTTGCTATTCTGGAAGATACACAGGTGTTCAGTTTTCCAGCTCTTAGTTGTTCTTGAAATACTGACATCCTCTTAGGTGGTCTGGTTACTTAAGCAATAGCAGTTGCAGTGGTTATTTTTCTTAGTGAACTTTCAAAGGTGTTTCTGAGTAATCTGAAATGAAGCTGCTTTTCAAAAGTCAGAAAAACAAAATGAAAAAATGTTCTTTTTAACATGCAATTTCGCTTTAAATTAATTCTGTCCCAAGTTGATTTGCTCTTAGTTCTTTTTTTAACTGTGTGTTTCTTGATGGGCTTTTCTGCCCTGTTGGTTATGGTGGTAGTAGTGGTAGTAGAGTTTTGTAATGAAGTTCAGAACGAAAAGTATTTATATTTTTTGTGCCACTCTCAAATCTGTACTGATTTTTTTTTAGCTGCATGGCGATTTTTTTAAAGTAATAGCATTTCAGTAATTCTTCCTGGATTGTTGTGGGTGTTTAGACCTGCAGCTGAAGTCATGAGGCCAGTTAATGAATGCTGGTGCTTTTCATAATTGTTGTGTGCTGGATCTTAGAGGATGTCCCATCATTAGTGTGTAAATTTTGGAAGGGAGGACAGGTTCAGAGTATTTTGTCAGTATTTTTTTTTCTGCTGCTTCCAACTGTATTTTGGCCCTTTGGTTGTTCTGCTGTAGAGTGTTCCTGTTGTAGAGTGAGAGTCAGCTTCTCAGGGAGCTGCTGTTGCAAATGATAATGAGAGTAAGCTGTTCTGGGAGCTGCCCCTGCTGGAGCAGGTGGCTCTGCTCCGGTGACTTCTCCTTCCTTCATTGCAGCATCATGGAGGCATAGTTGGCTTGAAAGAAATAGATCATGAGTGCTCGGGAAGGGCTTTAGATTGTTGCAGTTCAGACATTTATTTTGTGCAGAAGAGGATAAATCACCAGCAGCCCTATATAATACAGCCTGGGAATATCGTGGCCCTGGCTTAGGCCTTAGAGAAGTGTTCAAGAGAACCCAACTTCAGGTGAACAAAATGGAAATAAAATCAATTTCATTGTCTTATTAGTGAAGGTTCCTTTGTCTGTTTAGTGTGTTCCCTAGGTTAGTGCTGATTGATACCATAGAAGACAAGCTGGATTTTTTTCTGGTCTGACTGATGTGTGCTTTCTTTAGTAGGGAGAGGCTGGTAATCTTCCAAGTAATGCAGGACTGGCTTCAACATGATAGAGAAACACTGTCCCATAAGGCTGTTGAGCCACTGTTGAGCAGATCACTTTTAAGACTTAAGCAAGCAATAAGAAAACTCCTTTTTTTGGTTCTTTTTTTGGTTGGTTTGTTTGTTTTTGTAGGGCCAGGAAAATATCAAGTGGTTTTTAATGAGCTTTTTCTATTCTACTGGCTGCTGAGCAGAAGTAGTTTTTTGAGGCTGAAAAATCTGACTCTGTGTGTGCAATACTGATCCAGAATTTCTGGGATGGAGGAGGATGAGAAGAGGAAGATGGGACATGTGACCAAATGATCGATTAACACTCAGTAAATTTATCATTGGATAAACTTTTAGATGTTTGAATGAAGCATAAGTTTATAAGTGACAATTTGGTTTTATAGATGCAAGAAGAATTTAAGCAAACTTAACATAGGCAGTTATATTACTGTAATTGAGGTCAACACTATCCTTTCATCTAGCAGACCATGAAAGTTTATCTGCAGTGTTATGTTAGTATATCTAATTTATTTTGAGGCTAAAAATTATTATTTGCATATGGAAAAGAAATTTTGTATGCTGTGTTTTTTCAGCCCACTGCATGAATCCTTGCACTTTCCGTTTTTCCATTACCAGCAGCTTGTGGCAGCTGATGGGCAATAAAAATGATAATTTTTTTTTCTAATAAAGAGTATTTTCTTTGTCTGGAATGCTTTCTGGTGAAAAGAAGTGACCTAATGTTGATTTTCATTGGAAAGTAATTCACTTCGTAACACGTTTTCAAGAAAGGATTTTTAATGAAACAAAAATATAAAGTAGCTGCATCTTTGCAAAGGGAGTAAGTCCCTTCTTCTGTACGACTGCATTTTAAGTATTAGAAACCTGTGATTAGAACCTTTTCTTCTCTTAAGTTGAACAAAGAGGAGTAAGTAAATTAGGGTTTTGTCATTTAATTTACTGTTTGTGCTTCAAGTTAGGCCCAAATCTGCTGTTGTTTCTATTCAGACTTTTAACCATTTACATCCACACATTTCCTCTTTCTGTTAGGGGAAATTATATTATCCTGAATGAAAATTTCGAGAACAAAACAAAATAAAATAGCTGGAGAAAGACTTAAAGTATTAATTTAGGAAAAAAAAAAAGCCAACCAAAAACCTTGAATTGATTAAAAAAAACCCAGACACATAAGGAACAGCATCCCATGAAAGAAATGCTTCTTTTGCATTGCATATATCTATGCAACCATTCTAGGCTCCTTATGTAAACAAAATAGTGCTAAATTCAGAGACTTTGAACATCAATGAGGTTTTATAGAAGCGTGACAGTAGTGTAATTTTCTTTGATTTGAAAAGCTGTGGAACTGTCGAAGTTCTGACGTGTCCATGAAGTGACGTTTTTGCAACTGTTGGTAAAAAGGAGGTTGGCTCATGTAGCACAGCCTACCAATGAATTCATTTCACTTCATCCTTCCAGATCCACACAGTGGTCAGGCCTGTTTGGCATATTAACTTTCCCTGAATAGTATTGCTGCTCTTCCTGGAGTGTTTATTGAGTCTTTAAGGATGAGGGTAGAGTACACTGTATTTTTGGAGAGGTGGCTGGAGAATTTTAATAATCTGAGGTAGTTTGTGGTTAGTTTATGAGAAAGATAACACACACTACCTAATTGGTATAGTCAGCCTAGTGGGAGCTTCTACTGAGAGACTTTATTTTATTCTTATGCTTTAATTAAAAAAAAAAAAAAACAGGTAATGGTACTATGACTGAAATGTATTCATTTAATCCAGGTTTGATATTTTTGATGTGTGAAGCCTTTTAATTAAAAATAGCTTGGGAAAAAATGTAATTTATACTTTCTTATTTAAGGTTTACTGCAAATATGGATGAGATAAAGTGTTTCTGCTCAAACTAAGCTTCAACACAGCAAATTTTGTACTACTTCTTTTAACTGTCTATTTCATGTATTTATGAATATTTGATTAAAGGCTCCAGCAAATTATCTTTAGGAAACAATGGAAGCCCCAGTTCAAGAGAGGAAAGAGTAGGATTTAAAGCAGCATTAAACTTATTATCCCCAAGTCTTTTTTTCTGCCTTGTTTCAGAAGTTTGCTGTACAATCTCTAATTTGTATACTACACATAAAAACATTCTAGGTGTAAATAGGAGATAAAATACTGTAAAAGTCCAGTTAGCTTTATTGAATCATCTTTAGTGCAGATTTTTGACATTTGAGCTACAACTTTAAAAGTTCACATTAACATGATTTTTTAGAATTTTTTAAAATTTATTTAGAATTGCAAATGTAATGTGCAGTATTTGTTAAACATGAATAATTATTAGGAATTATATTCTGAAATATAATTATACTATTCTGAATTATAATGCTATGAATTATAATCTGAAGTTTAGTGGAGAAGCAATAGCAGAGATGTTTCATAGTGTAATGTATGTTAGGTTCCTCGTAGAGAAATAAAAATGAATTGTTCTGCATACAACATTAGAGAACTGTTGTCTAGGAATTAATTGATTCTTGCATTTCAGTTGTTTGGATGGCTCTTCTATAAAATCCAGCCCAAAACATTGGTCTTTGCTATTTTAGCATTGATGACAATAGAGGGATCTGCAAACCTTCGAACTCAGTGGAACATCATGGGAGAATTTAGCAATTTGCCACAGGAAGAACTTTTAGAATGGATAAAAGTCAATACCAGACAAGGTAAACTATTTAATAATGTAGGATGTCCCCATTTACTGTGAGATGGAACCATAGAACCTGTGGTGAATGACTGCAGAGGTGTTGCTACTACCTGTGGCTTTGTTATGTCTACTTGTCCACATAAAAGCTATGCCCAATGAAAAAGAAACACCAAAAGCTTGCCTTGTTAGACTCAGGCTACTAATCTGGAGGTTCTAACCACTGGGGTAGTATTTTCAACAAAAGCATCTTTGCCAAGTCCAATTAAAGCAGGTTTTGCTTAAATGACAACTGGTCCTGTATGTGGGTCCATGATCACCATTTTGGTAGAAGAGAATTTAAAATGTGTATGTGTGTTGTGGTTGCACCCCTCCTTTTCCTAAAACGTGTCAGAAAACTGTTTGGAAACAAAGTGGTTGCCTTGTTAGAAGGAAAATATGTTAAAGCCTTAATGGACTGAGATTTTATTGCCCATGTAACACTGCTGAAAGAAGTGACAAATAAAAGTGTGTTGATATAATGAATATGTTATTCTACCCGCTCAAGAAAAATAAGATGCATTAAATCTCCATTCTCAGATGCTTCGTTATCTAATGCTTTATACTGAGTTCAAGGTTAAAAAAAAAACCAAACTAAAAAATTGATTTTGTGCATTTCCTGTTGATGCCATGTACGGCCTTTTAAGAAGGAGTACCCTACCCTCTTCATGGTTTTTCTACAGGATTACTGGTCAGATACTTGAATTGCTTCTCTAGCTTTTCAGTTCCTCATTTCAAAAACACCTTTGATTATGTATTTCAGATGCAGTTTTTGCAGGAGCAATGCCTACAATGGCAAGTGTTAAGTTGTCTACACTTCGCCCTATTGTAAATCATCCTCACTATGAAGATGCAGGATTAAGGTAAATTTTGCAGTTGATGTTTAATTGGTATCTGCTATTGATTCTCATAATGTTTGTAATACACAGTAGGAGTGGCATCGTGTTATGTTGTAAAATTTGTTAAAAGCTCATAGAACTGGATTTCTTATTTCAGTCAGGTTGAAAACTCATGCATTATTTCTTGAGGATTTGTGTTCATCAGAAAGGATATACTCTAGGGACAGATATGGTTTCAGACTTACATACAAAAAAATCAGAATTAAATTAAGGAATTGGATTTAATTTGTACAGTTATATCCTTTCTTCATTCTAGTTACTCCTGACATTGTAGAGAGATACGATTTTTTTTCCCAAGATAGCCGGTTTATTTATTTTTATTAGCTTTCTGTGATTGACTGTCATTTTTTGTGATAATTGGTTAATTATTGAAGCTGAAATTTTGTAATGGAGTTACTAAGGTTTGTACTCTTGTTATTTTCAAAATCAGGACATTTGCCTAAATTGAAATTGATTTATCTGAAAAGGTCATGAATTTGTTTTACTAAATTTAATATTGCAGCATCACTTTTTGGTATTCTGGTGAAACCACTTAAAAATACTCCAACACAACAAGAAAACAGCAACATGGAGAGAGATAAAAGAGAAAGGGCAGGGATTCATTTTATATGCCTTATGTCCTTAGTTCTCTGCCTGGCATTAAGTGGCTTTAACTTTTGGTCAGCCCTGAAGTGGTGAGACAGAGGGACTTGGATGATCACTGTAGGTCCCTTTGAACTGAAATATTCCATCCTAGTTATAAAAACACGGGACAGGGCATGTTTGGGGAAAATAAGGTACAGGCAATACCTGTATCAAGTATCAGAAAATGAATGGGAGTTAACAGCATCGTGCCTTGCACGTTCAGAGGAGGACATTACTGGATGTGATGCGGGCTGGCCTGGGTTGGAGGCACTCTAAAGGTCATCTGGTTCCAAAACGGGATCCAAGGGCTGATTCTGCTTGATCATCATAGGTGGACTCCGGGTCTTGTGCTCTGCATTTCAAAATGTCCTAGCAAGGGCAGTGGTGACCTTAGTGACAGACAGTGAGGGTGATCTTTTGTGTAGAGACTCAGAGAGGATTGATTCCTTCTGGTCGTCTCCAGTCCCGGCAAGGTCATTTCTAGCCTTGAGTATTACATGGAGAATGCATTGCTTTGTCATCTTTACCTTTTGGGATCACAGTAACCATGGGTCTTGTTACAAAGTTGTCTCCTGCTACAGAAAAACCAAAGGGCTGTATACCTTGTTCTTGGAATCATTATATTTGTGAAGACATAATCACACTTAAGCAAATGGCACTATCAATGTAAACTTTGCTTTAGCATAGTTACCTTGTGAAATAAAAAAGTCTTCCTCTCCAGTCTGAGGTTAAAGCTTACATTTTCATGCTATGTTGCAGCTAACTTAGATTTTTCTTTTTGAAGGGCCAGAACTAAAGTAGTGTATTCCATGTACAGTCGAAAACCTGCAAACCAAGTAAAAAGAGATTTGATAAATCTGGGAGTGAATTACTACATTCTTGAAGAGTCATTGTGTGTAAGCAGAAAAAAGTGAGTAATCTCCCTGTTTCTCACAAGAATGATAAACCCCTCAAATATGTAGTCTGAGATTCCTATCAAGTGGTAGTTTTGAAGTGTTGATTTGTACTTTATTTATTAAAAGTGTCCAACATACATTTTTGTCCAGCATCTCTAGATAGTAATTGGTGTAATTGACTTTGCTTTCATTAGCACCCCTGTGTTCTTGGTGTGCACCTGGAAAGCTGTGTTCTATGTATTTTTAAACTTCACTGTAAAACACTGAGTAGATTTACGAAGGAAAGAAGTCTTTATTCTCTGATGACAAGAACATGTATATTGAAAAGATATAATAAACAAGAAAGTGTACATTGAAAGCCTAGTACGAATAAAAGGTGCAGAGTAAAAGCTGGTTGGAGCACCAAAATGTTATGACTGCTAATAGTCACTAAAAATTTTGTCACATTTAAGCTGTTCTTCAGAGACAGCTATGCTTTTTCTTCCCCCTCCTCTCCCCTTGATTTCTCTTTCTGGCCTCCAGAACACAATTAGTTTGGATTTTTGATTTTATTTTCTTTTCATTTAGAATAAAATTAAATGCATCTGTTCAATTTCTTTGCTATTATCTTTATTAAAATTGGAAAATTCTCAGAAAATCTAACTTTGAAAGATAGCCGTACAGGGAATTTATGTTGGCTATGATCGTTTAAAAAAAGCAAGGAGTTACTACTTTTTTAGGTGTTTTATTTCCTGAATTTTCTTTAGAAATGTTAGGAATGTGTATGCCACCCTCCCTTTTGTAAGAATATTTAAGGGTCCCTGGTAATGTATAATGTATTGTATAATTTGAGTTGTTTTATGTGCTTCCTCCTCCAAATTAATTCTTTATTAATTACATAACCACAGAAGCCAGATGCATTTTAGACATTCTCAATACTATTTTTAAATTACTACTATGTTTATTGACTTTTGTAATCTCATAATTTTTCTAGTATAAAGATAAACTTAAAAAAATACAGATGGCACAATCAAGTATTCATGGGGCCCTATGAAGCAAGCTTCATGGTTTTTTTGTGGCATTTCTTCATTTCTCTCTTTGTATTCCTCTTTTTTAGGCCTGGCTGCAGTATGCCTGAAATTTGGGATGTTGAAGATCCTGCTAATAGAGGAAAAATTCCTTTATGTACCCTCATGAGCAAGGATTCCAGGCCATATTTCATCACAGTATTTGAAAATAGCAATTACAGAGTCTTGAAGATTCCAAAGGAATAACATTTCAATGCAATGAAGCATCAGTCTTTCAAATCTTTAAACTAGTAACTGTAAGAATTCTAAATCAGAAATACCTTTTTTACTAGGCTTAAAATGGAAAAATGTGTATTTTTTTTTTTACCATTTTAAGTGAATTCTGATTATAGAAATGTCTTAAACCTAACAGTTTGGATTTCTATTTCAGGGTCAGTCCCTTGAGATTTGCTATGCAAATGATTATATGTTTGCACATTTTATTTAACACTGATCCAAAAAGAGCTAAAAGTAGCTATGGAAAAGTTCGTAGGCGGACTTGAAACTTCATTTTTTTGGTGCATGTTATTGGAATCCTATTGATATTAAAAAAGAAGACTAATAAGGGTAATATTTGCAGTAAGCAATAGTTTAGCTTCTCAGTGTCCAAGGGTTTTTAGCATTCTTATGCATTCAGAATAAGCTGGCATAATATACATTAAATTTTTAAGGGAAAATGCTTTATTCAGGAAAAATCTGTCATAGCCTTAGAAAGATACTAAAATAAATCCTTCACTGCCTTAACTAGACCTTCAGCGCCTAACTTGATAAGAAATTACTTTCAAAATTTAATGCCCTTTTTCCTTTTCCCACATATTAGATCCTGCCTGGACTTCATCATCAGCATTAAAGAAAAGTGAAATTTATCCCAGTTGTGATATGGGTATAGTCAGTTGTGTGGGTATAATTGCTCCAGCGTTATTAGACTGGTTCTGCTGTTTCTCTGTCATCTTGATGTCACACCAGTATTGCAGTTAGATGTTAGAGAACTCACTTTCCGAGGTACCCAGTGCAAGGACACCCTTTAGTCGTTCTAACTGACTTGGTAGAATTTTTGTGTGTTTATTGCCATTGGGAGCTATCACAGTAACTGTGATTCCACAGCATAAGACTTCTAAGGTCTGATGTTTCGCCGTGTATCATTCATGGTTTGGATTTGTTTCAGCTCAGTTTTTTTGTTCACATCAGTCTGTTGGTATGACTGGTCTTTTTAGCTCTAATAGCATCTGGTGATACTGGATGTTACAGGGGCACCATCCATCACGCCTGTAACAGTGTCTATTAAATGGGAGCCTGTGATAAAGTAGTAGTATAACAACTGATCAGTATTCTAAAACGTCTTATTTTTTTAAGATCTGTTTTATTGAGAGGGTGAGGGAGAATGGCTGAAAATGCATTAGCTTTTTAACTTTTACAGAATAGATTTTGGAAAAATTTCTATAAGGAAACTCAAAAAAAAAAGGGCTTTTGGGAAGTCACTTTTTAAAATGTTAATTGAATTCAAGGAAGCAGGAAAAAAAAATCTTTATATAAACATTGTGACTAGTGTTTCGGCACAAAAAGGTACTGTATTTTTATGAAGTTTATGCCAACTGTTGACATGTACTTATGTGGTTAAATAAAAAAGAGAAAGATGGAAATTGTTCTCATGTTTCTGGTAGGTGTTACACTTCTCTTATGTCTGTTAAACTGAAGTTCAATACAGTTACCACAGCAGATATGACTGAAGCTGAACTTTCAACTGAAAAATGCACAGAAGGGCTGCAGATGATTAAACCAAACTCACACACCTCTTTCTGGCTTCCTTTTTATTCAAAATATCAGTGCAGGAATATGTGAAAAGCCTGGTGGAATGAAGAAACATTTGAAAGTTAAGGTTCAAAGATGTGCTTTAGTTAAAGTGTTCATCATTTGAGGAGGAGGTGACTGTTACTCAGTACATGGCCAGACACTGTAAATTTTCAGCTCCAGGGATATTATGCTGTCCCTCTCTTTTACTGCTCTGAAACCCAAATAGATGCTGTCATCTGTTTGATATTAATGTGATAAAATTTAGTAATGAAAAAATATGAAGTAAAAAATGCAATATATGATTGTGAGGAAGAAATACATGAATTCTTGAATCAGGTGTCTTATGTTATGAATGTCTTGTCATCTTAGTAATCTGCTCTCAGTTTCAAAGGAAAGAATTTTTGTTTAAATGTCACAACATTTAACACATAGGAGCACCAAGTTAACATTATGCTTATCTCTGCAACTTCAACCAGAAAACACGATTTGGAGGCTTCTTAGCTCTCTTTTCCCTTTGCAAGATCCTAATCAATAAACGTGTAAAACAAATAAGTTCGGCTCTAAATACATGCAGGCCATGAAGTAATTTAGGCACAAGACTAGAATACTTTTATACTTGAAGACAATTTCCATTAAGTTTTAGTAATACTGGATCATTGTGCTGGTTTTGGCAGAGCCAAGGCGTCCTGCCAAACTGTCCACACTGGCCAGGATGTTGGGGGTGTGTGGGAGGTGGGGAGGAGACACACCCGGGACAGGTGATCCCAACTGACCAAAGGGACATTCCAGACCACCTGGCATCATGCTCAGTGGGTAAGAAAGTGGGGAGAAGGAGGAAGGGAGGGATATTTGGGGTGATAGTGTTTGTATTCCCAAGTCACTGTGGTGTGTGATGGGACCCTGCTCTCCTGGAGATGGCTGAACACCTGCCTGCCCATGGGAAGAACTAAATAATTTCCTCGTTTTTTGCTTGTGTGTGCAGCTTTTGCTTTCTCTCTTAAACTGTCTGTATCTCAACCCTCGTATTTTCTGGCTTTTGCTCTCCTGATTCTCTCCCCGATCTTGCTGGTAGAGTGAGCAAGTGCCTGTGTGGGGCTTGGCTGCTGGCTTGGGTTAAACAGTCACAGAGATTTGTCTTGCATTAAGTTTCTTCAGTACAATGGGCACAATTACAACTTGGTATCAAATTTCTGATAATTATGCAAGCTTAGTATTTAGTATGGAGTCCAAATGAAGCACCTTTGTGAAATCAAGGTGCTAAGTCCTATTCAGTACTGCCCTGCACTTCGTTCTATTCATATACCAGTAAAAAAAAAAATCCTTGTTTGCCTTTTTTTTGCAGTTCAGTTGAAGCAGTGAAATGGAATCAATCTCTTGGATTTTTATGATTAAGACATGGAGTTCCACAACACAGGACTTGCTCCAAGTGAATAAAATTCCTTTAGCACAAGCAGATATGTAAGAGTATAAACACAGGGCTGTCAGAAGTCAGCATTGTTTTTCTGCATGGCATGCGGAAGTTCTAAATATGAGAGCTGGTCAGCTGTGCAGAATTTGCTTGGGTAGTGAAACCTCTCAGTGCTACAATAAATTCTCGGATGTAGCTGTACAATATAAGCACTTTTATTTCAGTACAAAATCAAAGTCAAGCATTGTGATAAACTGTTTGTAGCGGAGCTTTAAGCTGACCTTTTAGGTTGGAACAGAGAAATGGGAGAATTTACAGGGTTAGGCAGAATCTCCTTCTCAGCAAACTGGCTTGTCTCTGATCTCATGCTGTAATTCTCCATTATTGATGTAATTCATATAATGTCTGGAATCATCAGTTGTTTGAGTGGGTTCACCATGTAGTAGTTCAACAACTTTATTACTTCCTGTTACAGCATGTATAGAACACTTATTGCCAATAGATCATGAGATATGGATAGAAAACACAGAGTGAATGAATAATATTGATTTCATATCTGGCTGAGGATTCAGGGACGATCCCTGTGGCCAGTCTTCCACCCTGTCAAGGTTATTAATGTTTAAATTGAGTCTTGCGTGCAAGCAGCATTTGTTTTCCCTGCTTGGTAAGAAGGATGAGATCCAGTTTTTAGCCTGAAGAATATGAAAACACTGACTGGATCACATTTAAAGATGATACTGAGCCTGTAACAGGAAAACCTCTCCTTTAAGTGTTCACCTGAAAGGAAACAAATCCTTCTGGTTCATTCTTTAGGCTTGACCAAGCTTATTTTCAAAGCCAGTGCACCAAATTCTTACTTCCATTACTAATAATTCCTGTGCTTAAGCACCTGAACAGTATCATCTTCATGTTACTGAGCAACCAGTTGCTCAGCTTCTCTGACTACAAGTCCCTAGAGTGTCTTGGGATGCTGTTAGCAAACATTATTTGCTGGCAGTTAGTGTTTTGCTGTAGGTATCTTTGCCTGTGCTCTGCCAGAAAATCCTAGCCTCTTCTGAAGGGTTGGCTTTTATAGTTTAACTATTTCTTAAAGTCCTACTTCGGTTTTTTTCTTGACTAAAGCAAGGTAGCAAAGCCTGAAAATAGCCCAGAGTAGGATGCCTCCGATTTTTTTCCTAAATTAGCTTTATGATGGTGTTTGAATTGCTGTCGTTTTTTTTATTTGGAATGTTAAAATGTAATGCATCTGTACTTGGAGAAGTTTATTTTCCACTGCTTATTAAAAAAAAATTTGAAAAAGCGAAAGTTAGAATCAAGCTTAGTAAATACATTGAGTAGAAATTTTTATGTTCCTGGAGTATTTCAAAGGCCATTCGACTCAAAACACAAGTTGTATAAAAACACTAGGTGTGGATGTTTTTCCTTGACCTTAATTTTCTTTGTTCCAGACCCTTGCTGGGTTTAGCTGCAGTTATGAGGCTACTGGCTGCTGCATACAGAACCTTTGATTTCATATGCTTTGGCTATTTTTGTGTTACTACATAATTTAATCATAGAATGGTTTGGGTTGGAAGGGTCCTTAAAGATCATCTCATTCCAACCCCGTGTCATGAGCAGGGATACCTCCCACTAGTCCAGGATGCTCAAAGCCCCATCCAGCCTGATCTCGAAAAATAAAAGGAATAATTATTTCGAGAAGGAATAAATGGCAACAAGATGATCAAAAGCAATATTCCACACCTTCTTTTTTCAGAACTTTAATTTTAGAGTTTGCTACCTTCAATGTTTAAAACCAATGAAATGTTACTTAGCAAGTGGTGCTTACAGAATCTGTAACTAATTTTTAAACTAATGAGGTCTTGGCTACTTACTTGGAGAACTGCAGGTTCATTTCATCCATTAGGTTTTGCCTGAAATAAAAAGATACTGTAAAAAAGCTCTTGAGTTAGGAGCTTGTGACATGTATTTTCTTATTGCCTTCCTTTGAACCCTCCATGTGCAACTGAATTCGTATTTGAATTTAGAAAGAAACCTGTCAGCACTGATGGCTTGCTTTGTAAGGTTGTCCTTACACATAAGGAAGTACTGAAGAAATAAAGTTCCAGTTGAAATAAATTGAAAAGCATAAATATTTGCAATGTCGAGGGGCAGCAGGGCTGGCGAAAGGAAACATGGTTTCAATAAAGCCAGACTTTATTTGGAATGTCTCTTTCTGTTGTTTTTTCCCGTGTTCTATTTAATTTTACTCTGTTTATTTCAATGCTGGGAAATGGGATAAAAATGAACAAAATAGACTTGAGAAAAAATTGTATAGCTGAAACTGATAAGATGTTTGTATCTTCCAAAAGTAACCTGGTTTTAGTAAATCTCTTCAAAACGCTTGACTTACACCAGTGATGGTATCGTGTGGTCTTCTCTGTGGTCTTGAACCAGTGATTTAGTAGGAGCTGGATTTGTTCTGAGGGAGGACTATGTTGCTGCTACCCTAAGCAGCAAATCCAGACATGGGCTTCACTGAAGAACTTCTTCAAGCTGAAGGGAATCTGCATGACACCCTTTTTAGGTCAGAGTGGCTGGTGGTTTGACCAAGTTTCCCAAGGGCTTTGATTTCATCTTAAGAGCACTTTGGACAAATGTTATGTACTGTGTCATGGTGCAGTCCTTTGAAAGGAGTATAACCTGGTCTGACTAATGTACGAGTTGATGTGCAGAGGAGGCACTCCAGACAAAATGAGGGATTGTTGGGATTCTTAATCACTGGGAACATAATGAACAAACTTCAGTACAAAACAGGTAAAGGAATGGCTTTTGCAAAGTCATTAATTATTCTGTGTGCCTTCATTTTAGGGTGTGCAGTCCTAGTCCAACTTCCAGAAAAAAAGTATTGGTCAAGTCAGTCACTCGGAACTGGCTACTTAAACTGAAACTTTCACCCCAAGATGAAGGGAGAGAAACTGATATCCTACAAGTAGCATACTCCAGGCTATGTGTATAGTAGTAGTCATAAACAATAATAGTAGTAATAACAGTAAATCTTGAAAGTGTTTCAAGAAAAAATTTTTTTTTTTAAAAAAAGATCCCCTGATCCTCAATGAGCACTTGCTTCAAGCTGCGCTTTCACTTTGGATGTTGGACTAGAGTTTGTTAATTTTTTTTTGCTGCCGCATGAAGAATTGCACAATCCTTTCACTCTGAGGCTCCTTTTTTTGTTCTCTTTCCAAGACTGATGTTAAAACACATTAAGAGAAGTCACTGAAGAAGCAACAGGAGGATGTTGCTGTGCTGTGCTAAGCAGTTCATTTAGAAAGCTTTCGTGAAGAGCTGCACTTAATGATCGTGTGACCTATGCAATGCCCACTCCTGCTCTCAGAGTTTTTGAAATAGAAGAGGACATGTCCAGTGTGTTTAAAACCACAAAACTGGAGTGGTCTGTGGTTGGTGATGTCACTTCAGAGCACTATTGCTTACCAGCTTAACTGTTTGGTTTACCGTTGTACAGATGTGTTTTCTGAATTGTTTCAAATCACGTAGACCCTCCTGGACAACATGTGGTTGCTGTCACCTTTGCTGTCAGTGAGGTGAGGCACAGGACCTCTCCTCCCTGTTGCCTCACACTGTGCTTCCCCCTTCCTCCCCCACTTTTTTTCATTCCCTTATTACCACTGTGCTTCATCCAATGCCTTTGTGTAAAAAGTAATACTCCACTCTGTGACTAAAGGGATTTAAAAGCTGTCTGTGCAGAGCAGGCAGCTATGATGGAAAGTTACCAGTTCTGTGCTCCCGTATTTAAATCCCACAAATAAATAACAACAATTATGTACCTTTTGATGTTGCTATCACTCTGTAAATGCCTATAGTTCCTTACAGAACTTTCTTCTGCAAATTTGTGACAGGAAATTACAGAAAATGTACATGAAAATTTTACTGTACATTTCATAAATCAGGGCAATTTCTTCTGATACAGTGGCCAAAATGTCAGAAGATATTCTCTGACAATGTTACAGATCACACTGATCTCTTTTGGTGGGTCAGATTACACTTGTTATGAACCAAGGATGAAGGAAGCACACAATTCGGAAATAGAATTGAGGGCGAACAGTACAGACACATTTTGTCAGTTTCTGGTCTCCTGATAGCTCTTGGTACTTTCTTATGAAAGGTGACTGCATGACTGTGGGCCGCCCTTCTCTGTTGCCATCTGAGCTGATAGCAGAGACTGTGGGAGCAGAGAGACAATTTCAAGGTAAAAAGCGAAGGAGCCCAAACCTCTTACCGGCTCAGCTTATCGAGTTCTCTGTATCTATTGTTTCTGCACAGTCAGAGGTCGGAAGTCCATTGCAGGGAAACTTTCTGGACATTACTTGTACCTTTGGAAGGAGAACCTGAGTTTCACTGACTCCTTTGTGACTGCCTAAATCGCAGCTGTGAGAACAAGATGGATAGCAGCAGGTGACCAGCAAGGTCCATGCAGGAGACACACTCCGAGCTGGGAAGGTCATGTTCTGTTCCGTGGGCTGTCATCACGGAGCGTGCTGACCTGCACAGCTGGCATTTCAGAGTTCAGTCAGCTTTCATCTGTAGCAGATATCACTGCCAGGTGAGATGCCATCCAAGTGCTACTCCAGCAACTTTAGGGAGCTTGCCCTTGGTTTTAGTCTACATTTCCAGCATCCAGGAATGCATTTACTCAGGCTTTGCTTCATGAGCGGTTGGATTCAGTCTCATCTCTGGATGAAACTTCACTACTCTTTCAGGAGCATGTGTGTTTGATTTTGGAAGGATTTAGAGGAGGATAAACTAAACTTTCCCTGAGGTAGAGATTTTCTACTTCCTCAGGATTACTGAAGTCTAAACCCAATTTGTACAAGCTGCAATATCACCTCCCAGAACCATTCTGCGACTGAGAAAGATTGAAAGGCTGAGGAGATGCAGCAATCACATTCAATTAGAGAAAAACATCAATAAATTATTCTTTTTCATTGATTGTCTAAAAAATTAGATTAAAAGTAATATGAAGGATGAACATTTGAAGAAATGAAAAGCTGATTTAACTTCAAGAGAATGGCTAATGCAAAATACAGATATGAGAATGTTAAATACAATCTTCTTCTAAAGCCTTTCTAAGGTAAGTGACATTAAAATGGTGGAAAGCTTTAGTCTGGCTAAAGCTGTATTTCCACATACGTGACAGCATAAACATGAGTGTCACTGATGAGTTCATTGTCCCCCAGCCAGCTCGCATGCCAGCATGAAATTTCATGCAGTCAGTGCCACAAACCAGATCAGGAATTGGTCCAAATGAAACTCATATGAGAAAATAGATTAATTTTTTTTACATCAGATGAGTTTTTCGTCTCAGTCATCACACAGCTACAGGAGCCTTTGAACAACCAAGGAGAAAAGGCATTGTGGAGGAGTAAATGGACAGGCAACCAGCTTTTTTCAGTGGCTGGGTCAAACTAGACTGATAGAAGCTTGAGATGCTGGACCTTCAAAAGGGCCCTGCTCTGTCAGGCCCCACCAAAAAACTTTTGAGCTCCTACCTAAGTTAAATGAAATTTGACAGGGAGGTAGAGCTCTAATAGACAATTTCTTACAGGTTTTAGCGAAACTGGTACAGAGGAGGAAGGCAAGAGAGATCAACATTACCTCCCATTTTGCAAAAGCAGCAGAACCCAGCTGCCCGAGTACCTCTGCCCCAAGCAAAACACTGTCATATCTGTACAGGTGTAGTGAGGACATAGAAAAAGGGTTTATTATGGTAAAGGAGGGGAAGCTAAGGAGAGCAAGCTTTACTGTTCATAGGGTTATTAATTAGATTTTTTTCCTTTGGAAAGTGCTTGTATTTCAGAGCTTTTTTCCCATGGCTGTGCGCAAAACAGGTAGAGAGAGACCTTGCATTGGAAGGATCAAGATGCCTGCAAAGTATCTGTAAGGCATATTGGTTGCACGAGTCTGATTTTGAGATATTATTTCCATCCTTGTACTCCAGAGAGAAAAGCCCCTCTCCTGCCTTATATCTGCAGGTTGTGCTCAAGGAGAGTATGCACCTCCCTTCCCCTTTCGTGGCACCCCACAGCTCAAGGGCTCAGACGTGGCTGCTCCAGCTGCCGCCCTTGCCGAGCACTCCCAGCCCCTCCTGAGTCAGCACAGGTGGGACTGGCACCTGCTGCAGGGAAGACCAAGAAAAAGAGGATGTCTAAATGTTATTTGAAGAGCTATGGATACTTTAGTAAACCTGGCTTGCAGGGACAACAGTCCTGCTTCCTAGGGCACAACAAAAAGTCAGAGGGGGCTGCAGGTAGGTCCAGCCCAAGGTCCTGTAGGCTTGCAGGCATAAGCATTAGTGCAGGCTTGGAAGGCAAGCCGTGGAGCTGAGGCATTTCTGTGGGTCTTGTGAGGTGCACAGGTTCAAGGGGACTGGGTTGGGGACAGTGAGGATGTGGAGTGAGTGTCTGTGTCTGCATTTGACCTGCAGAATCCCACAGCTCTGGAGGAGACAGCAATGTGTGCTTCTCTAACATAGTGGGTTGTTTCCTAAGGTGTGGTTGAGTCATATCTTACCCCCCTTTATTGTCTGCTGATAAGTTTAACTAAGTCAACCAAATCAAAGGGTGAACAAGGCTTTCCCAGTTCAGGACCCTTCACTGATGCAACTGGAATCTGCTGTAAAGGGCTGTGTGCTTGCAGATATCCATGAAGCCACTAGGAAATTTGACTGGAGAGTATTAGTTTAGGTCAGGTGATGCAAGACTCCTCTTCTGTGTCCATAGGGATGGAAAGATGGGCTTCCTCACAAGGGTGTTAGGGACATAATTTAATTGATGTGTCTAATGCAAACTTGTGGTGTGATAATGGGTATGAAAGAGAAATCTAAGGCAGCACATCTGAAAAGCGTGGAGTAAAGAAGGTGTGTGGCCATGTGCTGAACATTTGGGATAAGGTAAACTAACGAAGTAGAATTAATCAGGGCAGCCTATTTCATGTGCTATATAAATCAAATATACTTTGTGGCAGTAATTCTGTTCTATAACGTGTTATGTCCACATGTAGAAAGAATGAATAAATTAACTGTCACGCACAACCTTACTTTTGGCTTGTGCTAGTTTTAGAGGGATTAACTTTGACACATTTGTGGGTTTTCCAGTGTCTAGGCACACACACGTGTGCTGTGTGGTCCCAGGGCATCCAAGTAGTGGATCACTGTTAGGCACAACGTTGGGTCAGAGTTTCCATCCATGGTTCCCTCACAGTGCTTTGTCCTCAGAGTACATTTTATCAGACAATTGTTTTGGAAAGCTTTGACCATTCAAAAAGCTGCTTGCTTTCTGAGTATAAAGCCAATGTCAGCAGCTCCACAAACTGCTGTTGCTGCCAGAAAGCATGGTCTGCTGGCTCTCTGCCTCCACCACCCTCTCCTTTGGTTAGCTGAGGAATTCCTGCAGCTTTATGGGGAACAGGATATAGGAACAGATCAAGGTAATACTTAGTGTTGCTGAAATTAAAACTAATTTAAAGTGCTTGTGCAAATTATGTGTAGACATGTGCAGCCAACAGCTGACAGATGAAGGTGAAGGAAGCATGCACACTGGAAAACCTTTGGCAAGCTCTTTATGAAACTTGCTGTATGTTACAAAGTCACATCCTAAAGCCTAAAATTGTGAAAAGTGGGGACTGGTTTTGATGTTGAAGTCGAGTATCTGTGAAGATAAGCATTGTGAGGCTGTGAATGTGCCCTGGGTCGAGAACTGATCACAGCTGAATACCTCACCAGCTGTGCTTGAGAGCTCTCCTGCTGCAAGGAGAGAAACTCCATCTTAAAGCTGCAGATAGTTTTTTTCCCCCAATTTATAAAATGTTGGATGTTTCATGACAATTGTTCAAGCTTATATTCAGATTGTTTTGATTAAGAGGGGACAGAGAGGTGCAGGATAAAAAAGGTACAGGACATCACCTGAGCAGTCACCAGTCTGAGTGTGCATGCACAGGTGGAGGGCATGAGCTTTAATTGTAGGCTGGAGCTGTATCTGTGTCTGAGACACCCTGTCCAAGGTAAACGTTCTGTTATTTTTGTTTAGCATTGCCCCTACTCTTACTCAGATATAAAGAGAAGAGAACAACTGTGTGATATGTAAAGGAAAGCCTCAGACTGCAGAAATGGCTAAAAAGGGGGAGAACATTATGGCATCTCATGTGTTGTCAACAGCTAACACTGACATAGGTACGAAAATCCAGGACAAAATGCAAAGTGATTGAGCTGTGCCAAATATGACAGGAGCAAATTTCTGGTCTTCAGCTCAAATAGCCAGAGATTTGAAGAGAGGTCAGGAGATAGTTGCTAGGAAGTATGGGAATAAGTCTTTTGGTTCTGGTATGTGGTTGTGGTAAACAAAGCAAGCAGGCTTTGCAGGGTGTAGGTAGGTGCCACCTGTATCACCCAGAAGGACAGGTACTGGGTGCAGACTGCCCATCTTGACACTGGTCAGCTGTGTCTGTCCTGGGGCAAAAGTGTTTTAGAATCATAGAATCATTCTTAGGTTGAAAAAGAACCTTAATATCATTGAGCTCAACCACTCATCTAGCACTGCCAAGTCCACCTAGTCTAAAACATGTCCTTGAGCACCACATCTACACCTTTTTTAAATATCTCTGGGGATGGTGACTCAGCCACTTGGGCAGCCTGCTCCAGTGCTTGACAACCCTTTTGGTGGAGAATTTCCTAGTATCCATTCTAAACCTTCCTAGCACGGAGCTGTAAGATTTTAGCAGTTTTTGTCCCAGACACTGAAGTGACGAAAAAATAATGACTGATGTGTTGAACATGACTCAGTACCCAGTAGCAGCCCACATGGAGCAGGACAGATCCAGTGCCCTCCTATCATACAGAGGCCTGAAGGAGTTTCTGAAATCTTGCACATTGCTAACTGAGATCAGTTTGTTACCTGGCAGCTCAGTGTAGCATCTGCTAATTGATTGGGAATGAAGCTCAGAGGCAATAAGGAATTTGGAAACACTGAATTGAGCAAATGCATGTCATCAGCTTCAATCTAAGGTCCAAAAGTGGCAGTGACAGTTCAATTTTTCATATGCTGTTATCTGTATAAATTCAATATGTCAGAGCTCTAGAAAATTGCTTTTCTTGCCTTTTCATATTCTCCATATGTTTTTGCTCAGGTAACTGCAGAAATATAGCTCATTTCAGTGTAAAAGTTCCTATGTCAATGTTTTATCTTTTGTAAGCTGTATAACTACATGAAATGCTAATACATAACCCAGAAAAGAATTCCCACTTTGAATGGAAATGCAAAAATAATGGAATTTTGCCATTCTGGAAACAGTTGTTTTCCTTTGGATTTAGGCTGATTTAAATGCTCTCTTTTTCCAAGTGCTGGCTTACAGCTGGGGCCAAGGAGTGAGCCTGAAACCTGCAGCACTGATGCTCCTCGACGTGGCGTTGCTGCCTGTGTACAAATAAGGACGGGGCGGGTAAAAGGCTGGGAGTGTATCGACTCTGCAGGCAGGGATTTAAAGATTGTAGCTGGCATAAAAGCAGAGGCCCAAAGCTTTCGTCTCAATAGCTCAAATGACAAAGGCAAAGTAGCTGCAGCAGCGCTGGCCCTGAATGTTTAGGCAGATACACCTCTGAGTAGCAGTGGTCTTGGTATCCTGCCCGGTCAGACGAAAAGCCACCTCGTGAGCATCTGTACGGCGGCATTTGCATCCCTAATGCTGCTCTGCCAGGGTGAGCGAGAGCAGAGACCTGAATTATTGCTCTGCCAGTGTGAGGGAGAGCAGAGGGATGCCAGGCATCGCTAAGGGGCCCTCACCTCCTGCAGCCCAGAGAACAGCTGGCGACCTTGCAGGAGCATGGGGCTCTTGTCTGCATTACGAGGGGGCTGGGAGGCACAGCCCTGGCTCCTACCTCCAGACAAGTGTATTTCAAAGAAGGTAAAGAAACAGCCTCGGAGCCCTGCAGCAAGCTCACTGTGGTGTAAATTCTTGAGGCGATGCAAGTAAAGAGGAATTCGAAGCGTAGTTAAAGGTCATGAACTTCACTTTCAGTACTACTAGTAAAATAGAATTAAAAAGACATATAAATAACAAATACGTGTGTCTTGATGAATATAACGGCATTTTGAAAAGGACAAAGGATTTCCCTGAATAATATTTAAACTTTCATGTTGCAAATTGCTTGAATGAATAAAAATGACATTTTTAGAAGGTCAAAAATTGCTTCAGAAAGGTATCTAATCTTTAAAGTTCAGTAAAGAAATCTGCTTCTTACAGCCATACTTCTGCTCATGTTTCTCTGGACTCACTTCCAGCTGAAGAAGCTGAGCTGTGGTGGAACTGACTCTCTTGCTCTGTGGATTAAGGTGCATCAATCTGGACAGCAGCCCTTTCTAGATGTTTTGCATTAAAACTAGTGACTGTGAGAGCTAAACAAACCTCTAGGAAAGTCTATCCCTGTCCCAAAGAAAGCTGAGGGGGAAATTCTGAGCATTCTGTGCCATTGCCGTCTATGTGGCAAAGCAAAAATAGCTGCTGTAGCTGGCAGAGGAGGCTGATAGGATTTTCTGTAGATGTGTGGTTGGCACCATTTTCCTTCAGCCCTGCATGGAGCCTCTTAGCTGCCTGAAGTGTCCCTGCTCTTGCTTTTGTGCTTCTGGTCTCAGGTTAGGGGTTTCCTCGCTTTCTGGGAGACATTTTGCCATGGGGGTAGAGTGTGCTGTGGATGGGGGACTGTAAGGGTGCAGGAGAAGCAGGTGCTCTCCCAGGGCAGGTAACTCATCGTCTGGCAGCTGGAACCGATGGACTAAACCTGCATTTTGGTACTCAGCCTGCCTCCATTCAAATACACACCTAAACGTGTTTTTGGCATCAGTGGTGTTATAGACAACTCAGTTAATTTCATGCCACCATGTAAAAGGAGTATCCCTGCTCTTAAACCTTTTCCTCCTGAAGCAAATGTCCCAAGGAATGAAGGAGGATGGGGTTGGAGAGATAGTAGCATGACCTTTTGTAGTAAAGGTAATTGGTAAATGGGTAAAGTTGCATTTTTAAGCACCTCTCTGAATTAGAGCTCTGCTGGTGCTACAATAATCCAGTGTATGGAACAGCAGTGTCTGGCTCACTTTGAAAAAAGCAGCCAGGAAGGAGAAATGTTGTCCTACTGGAAATGTGCTCATGATCCTTCCTCCTCTCCCTCCTTGCCTGGCAGATGAGCCAGGTTAGCAGGGGATAAACCATGTTGTCATCATTTGTACTGGGTTAAACAAGGGTTGTGGGAGTTTTGAGCTGCCAAACTCAAACTCCATTTCCCGTCTGGGAGGGGAATGGCTGAGTGGTTGTGGCACAGATTCAAATTTGACCTCCCCATAGCAAATTCTCTGTCTTTCTTGGCCCGTCTTGTTAGTCTTTTACATGGTAACTGACTGTACCTCACCTGGAAACACCATGTGTTGCTGTGACCCTTTACTTGTTTTCCTTCTATCAACTTTGTGCAATTCCAAGGCACAGTTACAGTGTGGGCTGAGTAATTATGTTGCTGCTTTACATGCCTCTTATGTAATTATGGTTACAGAGACAATATCAGCCTCCTTCTCTCTAAAGTTGTACCCTGGTAAGGCTGTGTTATCACTATTGCACTTCTGGTAATACATTCGGTCTTCTTAGACTACCACTAAGAAGACTAAATAAAAGGATTGTTCTGTGCTATCACCAAAGGGTAGCAGGCAACATAAGCACACTTGCTCTTGGAGAGTCCCAAGGGTGCAGGGGTGAATGGCACACGCTTCAGTAATATGTGTGGTTAGCACTAGATCAAGGAACAGAACGAATAGGAAGGCTTGGCCTGATCTCATCAGCAAATTAGATTAAATAGACCTTGCAGGCTGATTGAAGCTCTAGTTGTCAGAGTGTCAGTGAACCCTTGTTCGTGAGCTGATTGGAAAATTGCAGTTTTCCTTCTGGTAACTTTGAATGCTTTCCTTCCCTTCTTCCTGCTATTGTTTCACTCTGGTATTTCAGAGCTTGCTCATTGTGGCTGATATTTCCAAATAAAACAAAGTCACGTCCAGCAGCAAAATAAATATTGTTTGGGAATTTGCTGTGGGGAAAGTTGTAGGAATCGAGTTTTTCTGATAATTGTGTAAATAACTGAAACTTGGAGTTTGACCATCTGCCCTCATCTGTTTCAGGCAAGCTAACTGGAGTACACCTTTGCATGGATGCTGACAACATGCTGGGAAGGCAATTTCATTTAATCTTTCCCCCCACTCAGTACTGACGAAGAAGTCAGCTCAAGGTCACTGTGTAACCTGGTAAGACTGACTCTTTTCTTGCCATGGTGATGACCTGCTGTTATTGGACTACTGAAGATCTATTATGGCAAGCGTAGAAAAAACTGAATTGTGGGGATCAGTGGTTTCACAAGCCTTTGGAACAAACCTCCCCGTCTTCAGTGAGGGTTTGTCAGCAGTGAATTCATTCTTCAGGAGTTGTGGTGGGAAGTCCTGGTTAGGTCAGAGCAATACAGCCACCAGCTGGTGTCTCATGCACTGGTCTGGTCACAGATGCACCCAGTGCAAAGTGAGAGGCTCACTTTGGGGAAGTGTGAAGTGGCACTGGGGCCTGACTCTGCCTTTGTCTTGCAGTGTTAGAGAAATATTGTCACCAGGCTCACATCTCCACTAGGTACTTTTTTGGCACAGACCAATCACAGTCTCTGCTAGCTCAAGGCAGGTGCCTCAAAAGAGGGACCTCAAACAAAGAAACCCCCAGGCAATTACACCCTTACAATTCGAACTCGCCATGCTTCACGTGACAGTATGGACAAAAGACAAATTAGAGTCTGGGGTGTAACCACTCTTGGTTCACTGTTTTGTTACCAAATGGTTACAATGTTGTTGCCTTCATACTCCCTTAGGTCAGATTTTGTAGGAATTTCAGCCGATACAGCAGTTGATGTTGTCATGTGTCTATTATAGTTCATATACCATGACTTGAGAGCTCTCCACTCTAGCTATTAATTTTTAAGCAATATTTAAGCTGCTAGCTTTGTCTATTCTAACCCTTATTAGTGTTCAGACTGTTAGCTACAGATTCCACTTTAACCCATCTTTGACTTACACAACGTAACCATAGAGTTCAGATAAAGTTCAACTCACAGCCTAACAAATCTAGATATTTATGTCTACTTTCAAATAATATAAAAATGTCAACATGCAGGTTAGCCAGAGACAGGTCTTACCTGGACCACCCATATCTTTGTTCATTTGTTGTGTCTACAGGGTTGAGACCTTGGCAGGACAACCCTATGCAGGAGGGAGGCAGGAATTTGTGTAGTGTGAAGAGTTTGCTGCTGGTGCCTCCAATTTTCTGTCAGTTAAAGGTGTCTCATCAGGCTTGACAGTGCGTAGGCAATTTGCACATGGATATGTGCACCCTTTCAGTGATCCTGGTGCAAATTTGGTCTGTCAGGGCTGCTGCAGTTTGACCTCCCACTGTCTTCCACAAGCATATTCCTACCACCTCCCAGCGTGCTAATGGTTCTCAGAAATGATCTGGCTAAAAATAGCCCTAACAAGAATAAAGTTTTCTTTCTGACAGCCTGATGGACATGACACCTTAGATTCAGACTGGCTTCAACAACTGTGAGAAAACCCATTGGCTTCAAACTCCATGGAAAGCTGCTGCCCAAAGGTCAAAGAAGGTGCCAGCTGACGTGCTGTTACAGGATGCCTATCCCTTCTTTCTCAGCACCCTTGTCTGTAAATGCATGGAGATGTAGGTGGAACTGTCTGCCCTGTTGTTATCTTCTATGGAAATAATGAAGATGAAGACAGCAAAGGAAAACAAGGGATTTATTCCAGGACAATCAAGATTTCAGCTTGATTCTAGATGTCTCTGGTTTGCACAGATTATGGCCCAAAGAATTTTTAAGTGAATAAGTTGCTTAGAGTTTGTTGTGGTGAAGGGTGGAAAAGAAATTAGATCAATTTTATCATTCAGAGTTTAGGTGACATTTGAGAAATGCTAAATTAACCTTCAAAATGTCTCCAGATGTCTTGTTTAGGAAAAAAAGAAGGACATTCAGTCTAGGTAACACAGACAACGAAAGAGTGCATGTAAACAAATTCCCTAAAGCATTCATAAATGCATTTCCTCAGCCTCCAGTACTACATCAGGTAATGAATTATTTTCACATCTGTCTTATTGAACAAAAAATACCATCAGCTGAGCTTGAAGGTGAAGAGGGAGCAATATATTTAAACTAAACCTGGATGCAGTTGAACACAGACAGGTTATTAAAAAAACCACCTAAACATTCACAATATTGCTTCCCTCTTCCAATTACAAAAAATGAAAACACGCTTAATTCTGTATTTTTATTGATACTACAACTTTGCCATTAGTTTGTGTGATTCCAATTTCAGACCTTAAAAAACTGAGATGAAAATGGAATGAAATATTAGTCTAGGTTAACTCTCGTGAAGACCCTTAGCAGCCGGCCTTGTGCTTGTAGGCCCTGTGCTTGCACTCCCACACATGAGATGCTGACAGATATACATGTCCTTTAAAAGAGAGCCTGTCTTTTCAGGATAACTTGAGCATGCTGGAGCCCCAGTACTGTTGCTGGAGCCATGGAGGGAACAGATTTTTCCTCGCTGATCTAGGTGCAGGGTTCTCTGGAGGGGAAGCCTGGCCAATTGCTGCTTGGCTGCGGGCATCCTGGCACTTAGACAAGGCCAGTTGTCATCTTTTTCTGAGGCAGAACATCTCAATAGTCACAGTGGACCATGCTCCCCATGGAAATCAGCTGAATACACTGCCTTCAGGAAGGATTAATGCCCGCTAATCCTCCATTCAAGAGAAAAAGACCCAGGTGTTTGCCAAGCACCAATGAGCCAGTTTAGTCCTTTCCTCCCTCCCTGCACTTTCATTTTTTTTAAATAAATCCTTCTCAAAATTACAAAAGCAGATCCAAGCAGTCACAGTGACTCAGCTATAGAGCCATAAGCAGTTCACATTGCAGATTAAAATTGCAGTTGGTAATGTCATTGTGCGGCACGGTGAAAATGTTAAATCACTCTTTACCTACTTGCCACATGCAAAGTACCACATGCAAAGGTTTAAATTAAGCCAGAACCATTGCTAGAAGAGGAAAAGGAGGAACCGACATCCTCAAAGGGGTTAGAAACCATCTCCCACAGCATCCCGTTTTACTGTACTGTGATCTTGGCTGGGTTTATCTGAAAAAGGAAAAAAGAGGCAGACGCAAAAGCAATATATGACAGGGCATTCATTCACAGATGAATGTTGCAGGGAGTGGTATTTCACCACTTTTCTGTGAAATTTTTTACTTCCAAAGATAGCAATTATGATATCTTTAATCCGAAATCCACCCAGAGCTACAGTAACTGCAGGTGCTGCTCATTTCAGTCAAGCATTGAAGAGTTTACAAAGATTTAAACTGATTAAGTGTTAGAGAGGAGTGATGAATTCCAAATACTGATATGCTAATTATGATAATGCATTTGTAGTGATTACTTACAAGTGTAATTGCCTTTCTCATTGAGTCCAGTTCTCTCTGTTCCTTGGTCATGGGACAAAATCGACAGGAGTGTCACCAAACCTCTGAAAACTGATTTAGTATTAAGAAGGGCATAATTTATTCAGGTGCCTGGTTTCACAATCTGTTCTTTGTCTCTCTTTTTTATATCTTATTCCTGCTCTCATAAGGTAACTGTCCCAACAGTGCAT
Source organism: Oreocharis arfaki (assembly GCA_013398015.1). Taxonomy (NCBI): domain Eukaryota; kingdom Metazoa; phylum Chordata; class Aves; order Passeriformes; family Paramythiidae; genus Oreocharis; species Oreocharis arfaki. The sequence continues at coordinate 382,638 of VZRR01012214.1, forward strand.
AAATAGCATCCCAATGCTGTCCAAATTCTGACTTCCTCCCAGATAAACTAAGCAATGTTTGTGTGCTCCTTTGGGTTTCAACACCAGAATATCAATTGATGACTACAGGAGCAGAAAATCTCCTTCATAATCCTGTGACTTTCTTCCTGCTACCCAACCATGGTCCTGCTCATCCCTTCTGTTAGGATGCTCTGTTTTCTCTGTGTCCTGCTGGGATGAGGTTAGGAGTTTGCTTTACCCAGACTTCACCCATCTACTGGTTTCCCTGTGCCAGTTCAATGTGTCCTAGAAAATACTGGGGCAGTTGACTCATTTTGGTTCTGAATTAACAATCAATGTTTTGAGTTTCTTTCTATCCAAAACCAAGGAAGCAAAAATCATGTTGGAAGCTGGACAACCATTTTACCTTTTTTTTCTTCCATTACCCGTTATGGTCAACTATTGCTAGATGGGATGAGGCAAAGCCATGCAGAATATAACTCTGCTTTTCAAATACCGTAAACTGATGAAGGCTTGCTGAACTGTGCTTATAAAAGAGGAGCTTCTCAACTTCGATAAGAAAATATCAAAGATGAAGAATCCGGTATTTCTTCCTCGTGGTAATTCCTTCCACTAGTTAAAAACACTCAAAATTTTTAAAAGCTTTTTGAAAAGGGTGAGATTTTTTTATCTGTCCTTCCCATTGTGTGTGGAAGGGTATTGAATGACCCCTTGTTTCTTTTCCCTGATCTCCTTTGAGCCCCTGATAACACTGGGAGCTCAGGCTTTGTTGTTCATTATTATTATCTCTAGTCCCTTTCTAGTCTTGGGCTTTGCAAGCACAGCACACCTTTCTCTAGATAGAGGGGACATTCTTTCCCCTTGATGCATAGTTTGGTGCTTGATTGTACTCGCACACTTTTTGTATAGGACTAATTTACTGAATGTCCTTGTCCTGCTTTTGTGAACACTCAGCCCTCATCCGTGTTTATCTGTTAGACATCTGCATAGCTTAGCAGAAGTGATTTCCTTTATATTTTCAAGTCACTGATAAGTGCACTGAATCAGATCAATATGATTTTTCCACTTTCTTTTTGATCTGCTACAGAGTTCAGATAGCACAACGCTTGGTAGCAAAGCAATTGCGAGAGCCCTGGGCAAAGGACCTTCAGCGGAAGGTGATTCCTCAATGCGCTCTTTGCCTGCACAGTCCTGGCAGAGGGCACCTACAGCCAGCCTTGCCTGCTCCCACTAATTCGCCACGTTTCCTCCTGTCCCTTGTCTGTATAGCAAGTGGAGCTGGAGGATTAGATGGAAAAGAGGACTGCTGCCATCACGGAGTGTGTGGGGATTGCTCTGGATTTCAACACACTGCTACATGGTGACGGGAGAATTTCTGGTGCACTGTAAGGGATTTATGGCACTGCAATGGGGTGGCAGGAGAAAGCCCTAAATGTGAGGGTTTGATATGCCAAAATGTCATGCTGCAGTTCTGATTGTGGCTGTGGTTTGCAGTAAACAAACTTTCTTGATAGTCACTCTACTTGAAAAGACTTTTTTTCTTCCTCCGCTGCTTTTCAAAAATGCTTTAAAGAACTTAAAAGCAGCTTTAGAGCAGAAGTGCCACTTCTGTCTCTGCTTGCAGGTATGCCACCTGAAATAGTATGAACCATAAATCACTTTAATAGATAACAGCAGAAGCTTCACAAATCCTTGTGATTCAAACTTCAGAGGCAGCTAACGTAGCAATTTAGAAGAGGAAAACTGGGAAACTGCAGTCATATTTTGTGCTGCTGGCTGAAAAGATCATGAAATGAATTCAGCTAATCATATAAAGATTGTCAGTCAATAGAGCAGTGGTTCTGTGTTTGAATGGTTTAATGACTCCACTGGTGAATGTCCTGTAGTTTGATAATCATTTGTCTTTGAGTTAATTATCTGAGTCATATTAGCTTTGTGAAGCAGAAATGGAGTGGTGGGCGGCTTTTATTACACCGTAGAAATATTAAAATCAGATTGCTATATTGTTAATCTTAAATGAGAATGTCTTGGCAGAGACAAGCACTTAGGGCACTTTTACCCTGAAGTTCACCTTTTCCTTGAACAAACAGCAAAGCAATCAGGCATGCTGAGTCTTTTATCCAAAAGCTTTTACTTTACTAAAAAGACAGATGTCAGAGTTCGTGTGACAGCCTCTTAGACAGAAGGGTTGAATACATGCAGAGGCAGTGTCTAAGGATGCAGCTGGGTGCTGCAGCATGCAGAGGTATCCAAACCAGCTCTGAATATGGAGTAGAATCACCAGGGTACTGTGGCCCCTAACCTTTTGCCTGTAATTTCATGCATGCACAAGAGTGCCATAGGAAGGGCTACTCAAATGATGTGCTTGGACATGGCTTTTGACCATGGTTAATATTTCCTGGGCTTTTTCCAGTCTGGTTCCTTCTCTCTGCAGACTGGGGTTCAGGCTGCAGACATAAGTGCATGGTACAAGTTACCCCAGAGAAACCAGGGTTTCTCCAGGGTGCAAAGAGAAGATGACAATGAAACCCCAAACTATCCATGAAGACAGTGACGCCTGTGAAATACTCCAAGCCTGCTTTTGAATGACTTTTTGTAACAGTCTGAGGGCAGGGTAGCACATTTTATTGAGTTGAAGGCTTTCTGTCTATTGGGACCTTTAAAGCATGGATTTTATGCAGCCTGATCCCAGTTTGCTGTGAGAAACAGTGAAATGCATCAGAACTCTAATATTGACTAGGGACAGGATTGTATTGTCCCTGAGACTGCCTGTAGTTCCTATAGGTGTGACTCTGGGCATACTTGGTGATTCAGAAATTATGTTATACCACTGCCAAACCCATAAAAATGTCAAGACTATGTCTGAGGTTCATGCAATGATCCTAGAAAGGTTTGTGTCCCATAGTGTCATCAAATACATGCTGTTTCAAGGCTGTTGGTATTCTGTGATATTCCTGCCTCTCCTGTCTAGTGTAATTTGAATACACTGAATTTCAGCAGGGCATCAGAGTATTCTTTCAAGAAATAGGAATGACCTGTGAAATAGGAAGCAAGCATTATTTGTTTCACCACTCTGTCACCATTTCAGTGCTTCCTCCCATCCCATTTCTTAGGTGTTTTGTTAGATAATTCTCTCCTAGCATTTTGCTTGGCCGACCTCAAAAAAAGTCTCTGCAACCTGTTTTTTAAATGTCAGTTTGTTTTGAGGTGGCAGTTAAATCAGTTCAGTCCTGCCTGAAATAGTAAATGTAAACACATTAAACAGGTCTTGTGCTCTTCCTGAACAGAGCCTGATCAACTCCTACTGAAAGCAACAAAAAGAATCTTCCTGACTTGTGATAGGGCTGGGTTAATCTACCAGAAATATTTATTCATCACCCAACAGGGCTCCTCCAACAATGCAAACTGAAATTCAAGCCTGCTTTATCTAAGAAAAGAAATTAAAGTGATTAGATACATTCAAAATATAGCAGCTTAATTGCCTTCAGGCTTTTTGCAAAGTCTCCAGCTGGCTAGACTACTAATCTTTTGCAATTATTCTCATAATTATAAAATTAAAATTATGCCTGTTTTCTGATGATTGATCGTGGTTCAGAATGGCTCACACTTGCATTCCTCAATACACGGATGTAGGCCTGGTCTAATGAACTCACCATACCTTCAATGAAAGGTGATAAAGACCTGCTGAGATACATAAACAGAAAACCCGGCTCCAAATACTAAACAGGTTCAAATGTGTAGTGCTGGGTTCCCACAAGGCCCTTTCTCATATCTCACTGAATCCCTGTGTGAGCCATATTGACAGCTTGCCTCCATGTACTGCTAATTAGGTATCTCACCCACGGCTTTGGGATTTGAAATGAGCATTTACTGTGGCCATGCAGTATGGTGTGTTGCAATGATTCTTCCTGGCCAAATAGTGCTCTTTAAAGAAACTGAGGCAGAGCCATTTCCCCCCTCCTCAATCGGGTTAGACTCATTTGCATGAAATCTCTCTCTTTTTTTCCCTTTTCATAAGAATGCAAACATTTTCCCAGACTCAACCAGAAACCCCAAGCCACATGAAAATCTTGGTGTAGGAGGGAAGATAGGCTGAGAAGGAGGGGAGGAGCTGCAGAGGGGTGTGAAAGCAGAGGCAGCTTGTCCTGGTTTTGGCTGAGATAAAGTGCATTTCTTCTAAGTAGATGGTAGAGTGATGTGGTTTGGATTTAGTATGAGAATAATGTCGATAACACGCTGATGTTTTGGCTGTTGCTGAGCAGCGCTTACCTTAAGCCAAGGAATTCTCAGTGTCTCATGCTTGACCACCGAGCAGGTGTACAAGAAGCTGGGAAGGAACACGGCCAGGGCAGCTGACCCCAACTGGCCAAAGAGATACTCCACACCGTAGAATGTCATGCCCAGCATTTAAACAGGGACAGGATTTCTGGTTGTGGGGATGGAGTTTGACGTTGGTCAGCAGATGGTGATCAACTCTACCGTGCATCACTTGTTTTTCTTGGGTGTTCTCTCTCTCTCTTTTTTCAGTTTACTACTATTATTATTATATTTTACTTTTTTTCAATTACAAATCTGCTCTTAGCTTACAAGTTTTACTTTTGACTCTCCTCCCTGTTCCACTGGGGCAGTGTTCCACTGTTCCACTGGCAGTGGAGTGAGCGAGCGGCTGCATAGTGTTTAGCTGCCAGCTGGTATTAAATCACAACACAGCTCCAGGGTGCTCCTCTGTGAGGGTCTTTTCCCTAGAATGGGGAGTCATGAGACGAGTCTGAGGGGTTCAACAGCACAGGGTGGATCCTGGACACCACGTGGGAGTGGAAGTGAGGAAATGTCTCTTTATTTCTAGCCCCGGGGCTTTAGGATCTGAGATGCTACATCAAGACCTTGCGTAAGCGTGTTCCTTAACCCTGTGGCCAAGGTTCTGGTGGTGCTGAAGTGCCTTCCTTTTCTGTTTGATCCAGAAAATCACCTCTGCATGTAAAAAACTTCAAAATCAAATTTTTCTCAAAAATAATAATTTGCTGTAAGACCTTGATTGATAATAACTATTTCCAGATGACCCTACACCAGGTCCCACATTACCAGCCCATTCTTTGGGGGATGTTCTGGGAATTTCCAAGTGTTTGATGACATTTGACTTTCCTCTATGAATTATCTGACACCCACGACATCTCATAAACACCACAATGCTAAGTCACATTTACATTGTTATTTTGGTGCCATATAAAAACTGAGTATGCTTCTTCCACCTATGTTACATATATACAAATCAGTAATTCCCCCATCTAGGTTTTTAAAAACTCTCTTGGAATAATCCTCCCAAAGAGAAGATTAGGCCATGAAGTCCAAATGGGACTTGGTGATATTTTGCTACTTGATCACTTTAAAGTTTCTTTTCACTCCCTAAAAGCTACATAAAGTGCCTTTTAGCTTTTAGCATGATCAAGGGAGTATGCCATCTCTTTAATTTTCTGTGTAAAGCATTTAAGGGACCCAAATCCTTTAAGTTAAGGACGTTTTATCAATTCACAGTTAAAAGAATTTTTCCCTTTGGCATCAGTCTTTCCTGCCCAGGAGGCTGAGTTCTGCCATCACTCCACACACAACTCATACAATTATAGGCTTTTAGTCACTTCTTTTCAAAACCATGAGCACGTGTGAAGGTAGTAGAGTGGGAACCCAGGTAGCAGTGAATGGATCCAGGTTGTCTGCAAGCCACCAGTGTAGCCATGGGCTGCTGCTTTTTGGTTGTCATGTGAGACAAAAGAGTGTGAGTATCTTGGGCAAAGAGGAGAGAGCCTTATACTTCAAAGACCACTGCTTGACTAACTGTGCTCTCATCAATATCGATCTCAGCCTGAAAGCCTGAGCACAAGCAAAAAGGCCAGCTGCTACCTTGTACTTTCCTGAAACCTGTGATGTAAGTTGGCAGGGCAGCAATGAGGAGAGTATGTTCATGCTTGAAAGTTCATTGGCTTTTGCAGCTCTCTCAGCTTGACTTAAGAAGGTATTATCTCTCCAAATAGAAGTCCCCTTTGGTACTGTTTATATTAGGTCTCCTCTCTGCACCATTACAGAGGAATGGCTATTAGCAAGATCCAAAATGAGAGGAGCAACTCCTGGTCCCCTTGAAAATCTTGTAGAGAAAGTCTTGCCTTGCCTTGCTTTGGATTTAGATCTCAATAAACAGCCATAGCAGAAACTAGAAGGGCAGATAACCCAGAAGTTTGTTCTGGACCCATGCAACAAGGTCTGGGTAGGCTGATCATTGTATTAGATGAATTTATTTGAATTTATTCATAGTGAGATTATTCCAGGGGGCAGGGTTTGTTGCAGACTTACCATGTTTTTAAGTAGTTTTTTCCCTATTCCTTCTTTTCCTACTGACATTATTGTCTTAACAGACAGCAGAAATACCCCTTTTCAGCTTTCCATTTTACCAGCCCCAACAAACAAAAATCTCAGACTGTTCTTTTACAGATTCCCTCTTTCTGTTGTTTAACACAGAGTGGTCTCAACGAAGAGCAGTGGTGACACTCACACAGTCTTAGCTCTTCTGCCAAATGCTTCATCAGATACCCGTGGAGACCACATTAGCCCCCTGACTCCACTGACTATGGTGGAGTAAGTAACCAGGCATCCTCTGGCTGAGGATGCTCAAAACTTTCTTCTCTTCAGACATTTCCAGCTGATGAGTTCCCAATTCATAACAGAATTTCTCATAAACGACGTAATTGATTGTTAACACACAGTGTTGTACTTAGCACATTTCTGCTATTTGGGTCCTGAAGATCATCTTTCAATGTGACGTCTCAGACTCTGTTCAGTTTTACTGAGTTTATTAAAGTTGCTGAATTTTAACCTGTTTTCACTTGCCTTGCTTGAGACTAAATCAACAACTAAGATTCTAATTATGTACCACCGTAACCAACTCAGTCTGAGGAATTAGCAATGTCTATTTGTAAATTCATGCATGTGTTTGTATGCCTAACCCTCTGCCCCCATATTTTATGCATACTCAGAATAAGATGCCATCAAACACGACAAAAGATTATCTAACGAGCCATTCAGCTATAATGCTTATCTAAATTAAACACTGTGTAAAATAAATTAGTCTGCTTAAGAAATGAAGCATATTCTACCTTTCACTAAAAATTGCATTTACTCCACAAATTAATCACATTTCTCAAGGTTGATGAATAAACTAAAATCTCTGCTCCTGTAAGCACCGAGGGGCTGTGTTGGAAGGTACAGACAGATAGCTTCCACACCAATTTATTTTTATTTGTGGAATGATTCCTCTCTTGGCAAAAGGCACTTGTGCCCACAGCATATATGCATACAGTTCGGGATTTTTAGTGTGCTTTCTACGATTTCCTACTTTTGTTGTTCTGTTTCCATCAAGTATTTCTGAAAAGTACATGCAGTCCTTGTGAGGGGTAAAGTGAAGTGGCAGGTAGTGTGATGTCTTCTGGGTTCTTGTCTGAAACATATCTGCACAAACAGTGAATTAGGACTTCTGAAGGGACACTGAACTTGAGGCATCTCATCAGCAAGCATATTCCTTGTAAATAGAGCCAAGAGACTCAGTTATCTTGTCTCAGAGTCACCCCAAAATGTTCATATCTTGAGAAATTCTTTGCCAGTGTTGCAGGGGGTTCAGCTGGGTTATTTTTCCTTTTTTTCTTTCACAGGGGCCTGTGGTTTGAGAGAGGACTTTCCTGATTTCCTTCATCTTGTATTGTCAAGAAAATACGTAATCTGAATAGACATAAAGCTTTCTGGTATTCAAATGCCAGGGCTTGAACAAAAATAATTGTTAAACTTGCTTTTGCTTCTGCTTATGTGTCTTTAGACACTGATATCAGTAGAGGTCTGGTGCTTGCAATAGCTTATACTCCAAGAGCAAGTTTTGTAAGTCCACTTCCATAATGACATGTGCCTGATTCCCACTAAAACAATTCATATTTAAATGCCTAGGTAACTTGTAGAGTACGGACCTTCACTCATTCATGCCTCGCAAAAACTGGAGATCTGTAAGAAAAAATTTGTTTTGTTGCTCTGTGGAAGTCAAATCATCCTGTATCATCTCAAAAAGTGTAATAATTTTTCCATGAAAAACGCCTTTCAAAAAGAGCCTCAAACCTACAAACAACAAAGTAGTGGCTACATTTTCTTTTTTTTTCTTGGACTGCTAATGTCTGCACCTCTAAGGACTGGCTGGCAGTGTGCAGGAGGGTGCCATGTGTTTCTAGCTAGACTTTTGCTTTGATGTTCTTCAATGGTCACAATGGGCAACATTGAATTTTGCTGCCTTGCATCAGTTTTTTCAAAGTAAAAATAAAAAGAGGAGACAGAAATTTCCGAGGCAAAACCAAGCTGAAAGACAAAATACTGCTTTACACTTTGAGCAAGAGATGGAAATCTGGTCTAAGAGAATTGAACTTTAAATTACATCAAAAATATCCAAAAGAGATTTAAATAGCTTTCTCATTCAGACTTAATTTGAAACTTCCACAGAGAGCAGACATTTTCTATTTCCTTGGATTAGTGTTTGTTTGAAAAGTATCCTAGTCCTATGCTGTTTGACGTGACTTCTCTGAGGGATGAGTATCTGATTTTTCATGCTTCCTGGGAATCTACAACCATATAGGACTTCATCATCATACAAGACTTTATGTCCTAGCAGTCACGCATATAAATATTTCTGGTTGCCGTGGGAATGTCAGAAGGATCTCACAGATGCCTCTTGAAGTGTTAAAGCTGTTAAAAACCAGAGCTCCTCCTGGGCTGTCATGGACAAACCAGCTGGGTGCCCTCTTCTTGTTGTGTTCAGACTCCCTCTCTGGGCAATCAGACATTGACACTGACTTCTGCCGCCTCTTCCTAAGCGTGGGGTCTGTCGGAACATCTCTGGCACAGTTAAGCCTCTAAACACTCAACAAGTGTAGAGCAAGTTGCAGACATGGAATAAGAAATCTACTGGAGACCGATGAAATTCCCTAAATCTCTCTCCCCAGAGACAAAGGAGGACAGTGCAAGTGTTCTCCAGACTAATGGAAAAATTCAGCTTTACAACAGAAGATGTGTAGAACAGAAAAAGGTAGTAAAACGCCATCTCCTGCACAGTAAGAAAGCAGCATAGAAAATAAGATAAATTATTTATTCCTGCATTTAACCACTTGGAAGGGATGCAGACAAAAGCAGTGTGAGGCCATTTAAACTGAAGGATTAAATGAGGAAAGGCATCACAATCATGTCCAGAGGAAAAATGATAAGAACAACTTATAAATGATACATGGTACAATAATAGATGAAACAAAAAGCTGTTTCCTTGAAAATAAATGGATGATGACTTTATTTTAGTCCAGAGTCCCACATTAACTCATGCATACGCTTAATTTAGACAGATGGGATAATTCATGTGGTGACCCCAGTGAATATTATGTAAATTTTACTGGGATTGAGTCATATTAAATTTGCAAATCAAAGTACTGCTCAGAAATGTTATCTGATTTCCAGGTATTAAGTCTACAAACTCCATTAATTGTTCAAAAGTAGGCAGCCAGTGTACATGTATCAGATGAAAAAGTTAAAATCCACAATCTCTGAAGCTTAAACCAAAGAGTCCAATTTTAGAAAAGTTATTACATACTCATGGGAAAAAAAAATTGTCTAGTTCTTATATACAGTCTATCCAAGGTCGCTGCTGTAAAGGCTGCTGCAGATTCATAGTTTTAATTAGGCAGTAGCAAAATTTAGACATGGAGTCTAAATAACAGAACTTCATGGTAATAAAAAGAGATACCTTATTTATTTTTCTGAGAACATAAAGCCCCATGATTTTATATATCTCCTACTTAGGAAAAAGTATTTTTGTAATATAGGCAATTATAAATAAATTTTATTCAGTTCTTGCTTTACAGGGAACAAACTCGTTGCAAAGGACCATAATAATAAAAACCCCGTTTTAAATCGAGTCCACTTAAGTAAGAACAATTTTTTCACCGAGAGGAAACAAACTCACTTGCCATGCAGCTGGTTAGAGTGCATTTTTAATACAAATACTTCAAGCTGCCTTGCAGTAAAATGAACATTGAAGTTAATATGACCCCCCACCTGCATGAGAAATTTTTCCTTACATTTGAGAACAGTGTGGCAGGAGGATTCCCAGAGGGCTGGGGAAAGGGGATGCCCAGCTGCTTGGGCACTCTGCAGCAAAGCTCTGCTGGACCATCGGGGCTCTGTGAAACCTACAACGAGTTCACAAGAGTGGACAATCAATGGATAATTTTTTCTAAATGTAATTTGGGTTTTATGGTTTCATTTGGGTCTTTTTCCAGCTCTAAGTTTGTGCAAAGAGGTATATGGTTCCCTACATGATTTAAGTGACAGGGATGATTTACAGGGGGCACAGGATAGGGAAATGCTGCTGTGTGGGTGGTGAGACAGATCTGCGCTGGCTGAGTGCCCTGCATGGCAGCTCCCCATAGGGTCCTGAAGAGATTGCTCAGGGCCTTTGCCACAGAAGCATGGAAGGATCTGAACATGGGATGCACCATGGAGTCTGGGATGGGCTGGTGAACCATCCACTAGTAGCCCAGAAATAAATGGCTGTCCGAATGTGTCACATGTGAGTCCTGCTGGGACACTGGGGATGCCACTGATGTGCCAAGGTAAAACAGCAGGGAAATACTACACTGGAAAGGGAGGAAGAGCTACAGGGACAGTGCAGCTGGTGTGAGCTGAGAAGGTGGGCCAGGTGATGTAGCAGGCAGTATCCCAGCCTTTCATTCCCCTCTTCTCTGACTATGGCTTTGTAAGTGGTTCTGTATGAAACCCAGATGTAATCACATAGAGTGACAATTGTGTCTTCTCATTGGAAAAGTGACCGTGTTTTCATTTTAACTGGGGTCCTTGCTCTGTAATTACTCGTAAACACTCTATCGGTTATACGAGCCAGATGGTACAGTAGATGGCTTTTAGTGACTCCTGAAAAATAGAGAAGACTCTGATTAGACACCATTTACAATTATTTTTGCTGTTTGGAGCACATAGATTATAGCTTGCTTTAAACAGAAGGTCAAGATGAAGCCTCACAACAGAGGCATGCAAACCCCTCATACTGAGCTTGGCACTGGCAGTGTGTAATGAAGCTGCAGTGCCCATCCAAAATACATGTGCCATAGGGTGCACAAAAGCACAAGGTGTGGGCTCTTGCCAGTCAGTGTCCATCCACTTCACGGTGCACAGGGCTTGTTGGGGGCCTCTGTTTTCCTCTGTACAGGTGCCACTGTGGCTTTGCAGAGCATTGTCTGAGCTAGATGTATTCTGGTTTGGACAGGACCTGCATCTCCTGCCCTCCATCGCTCCTGTCCCGGAAAGTCCCCCCCAGCCTTTGAGCTCTTCTTTCCCTACAAAAAATAAAGAATGGTCAGAATTAAAGGAGTCAAAAACAGTTAATCAGTTTAGGGACTGTGTTTATGTGTTCCCTCCCTTCTTAGGGGTAGTCAGAGTGACAGTAAAGGAGCAATACTCGAAAGGGGGGCAGAGGCTGTTGCTGAAGAAGCAGTAGATGAGGGGGTTGATGGCACTGTTCAAGGCTGGCAGGTTCTGAATAATCACAGATGCGTAGAAGCGCTCTTTGGTCTCAGGGAGTACGTTGAAGTTGTCCAGGATATCAAAAAGAAAGTAAGGGCTCCAACAGAGAACAAATGCTGCAGAAGAGACAGAGAGAGGAAGAGCTTGACATTGGATAGTTTAGCAGTTTAGGGAGGCAATTACATACTCTTGGAGAGACTGTCATAACACATACATATTTGTTCATGAAAAAAAAAAAACCCTCTCCCCATCCAGGATCTTATTTAAGAGAATAGTTATTAGATTGTGCTTTTATTTGTCTTTATTTTTATTTTAATGCCTATAAAATATATTACGTATGTTTCTCTAAGTGTTTAGAGTGTTCCCTCTAGACATATTGAGACACTTCTGAACACTACACAACACATAAAGGGTAAATAGGTAGCCAGTTAAAGCATCATCAGTTATGGTGAAGTGCTCTTTTAATGGTCCCCGGAGTGAGCAGCCAATCTAAATGTACATACAGCCAAAGTGCTGCTCCGTGACAGCCCTGCCTGTCACAGCCACCTATTAAAATAAGGTTCTCAGACACCCAGGAGCAAGGAATGACACTCTTTCACACTGCATTACAGCAAACCGACTTGTCATTTGACGTGATGGCTGGAGGTGCTGTGTACATGGAGTGTGCAGGAAGATTCTCCTAATTTCCTGTACTGCCATTTGAGAGATGAATTTGAGGAAGGCAAGAGAGGACTGTACTGCTCATAGCCTCTGCTTTAGTTCAGAGATGGTAGGGAAAAAAGGCCACAGATCCAGGGTTTTTTGCAGGCATAGGGATTTAATCTGTCCCTCACAAATTTCTACGCCATCTCTCCCCACAAAGGCTTTTGATTCAGGATTTGCATAGAAATGCTGGTACAGGGAGTTCACTCAACTAAGCTATAAGTACCTGGGTTGCAAACATAGTGGTAATTGTGAAGTCAGACATGTGATCCCATCCTGATCCAGACGAGACAGCAGAGTGACCTCATGCCTGCTTTCTTGTCACATGAATCAGAATTTCTTCGCTGGCAGTTAGCTGAGTGCTCACTGAATGTGCAAGGAAGAGGTAAGCTCTCCTCCTGTTTTCTGGAACAACCAAACAGGAGGTGTCTATGCACAGATATATGCAAAATAGCAGTACACAGCGTCAGAGTGTGGATCATAGCATTGGCCATGCAGAACTTAAGGTGGCTTCAAAAAGAATCCATGGATATTAGGTGTCAATCTGTTTGCACATCAAGAGATGCTGTGTGCCTAACATCATCAAGGTCTGCTGAAATACGGAGCATCCATGTGAGCTCCCATCAGCTGATGGCCTTGCAATAGTAGTTGTGTCTGACAAAAGCTTTTTCTGATTGCCACGCAGAAAAGTTCAGACACAGAGAAGCTGTTCTTGGGCTTATAAAAAGTATGAATCACACTGGCCTCTCTCATGTCTGCAGATGCTGCCACTAGACAGTGAGCTAAGCTACTCAAGTGGCTGTTATCACAATATTCTCCAATCTGAATTTCGCATAGTGTTGGAAAGAGAAGCCATCTCTTTTTCAGTGTGAAGGGATAACTGTCAGGCCTTGGGAGTAAACAGCTTTCGTTCCTTTCCTGCATGTCTCTGGCAGCTTATCACAAGCCCTGTGTGATCCTGCCTTTATTTATTGAGATAGACTATCAGCCTCCTAATTGCATCAGAATAACGTAATTTCCCTGGGAGACAGAGAACACCTGCACTTAGTCATCTGCTGCCCAGTTGGAAAAGGAGAGCTCATTCTTTCCATCTCAGCAGGCAACACACCTGTGACATCACATGCACTTGCTGCACATCTGATCTCTTCTTCTCTCCCTTGCACCACCCCAGCAGCTCACATGCCTAAAAGACAACTCAGTTGCCAAATCTTTCAGCAGTCTAGATGGGAAAGAGATGACGTCTTCCTTTTTCCTTTTAGACATTGTCTCTTTACTTTCTTTATGCACATGACGGGCTGTGCATCTAATTTCATTTAAGGCTTATGTCAGATGCCTAAAATAGAAGCGTATCAGCCAGAAGAGAGGGGAAGGGAAAGATCAGAAGGCAATTCAGGTGTCTAAGTAAAGTGCTTTCTCCATCTACCTTGTCTGCTGATGATAGAGGTTGCTGAGGAAAAGCAGCTTCCTAATGCCAGCATCCTCCCCAGCTACCAGCTGTGGGGCTTTTCACTTACCAAGGATAATTTATGCGCTGTACTTGATCGCTTTCACTTTCGCCCTGGATATGAACCCACGACTGGAGTAGCCAGTGGAGGTTTTGCCACCTGAGAAAAGAACAGTTCGGGTAGTGAAAGAATAGCACAGGTGTGTGGATGTGCCAGCGTGTACCTTGGCAGGGAATACACAGCCCCATCTTTCCCTGGTGTGTGGATGTGTCAGCATGTACCTTGGCAGGGAATACATAGCCCCATCTTTCCCTGGTGTCAGTCAGGATCTCAGTAGCTCCTGAAATTTGGACACTCGCAAGTCTGCTCAAGTTGGACAGTCAAAACCTGAGCCACCCAAAATAAAAATGGGAAATGTAAGCAGAGCAGATCTTCCTGAAGCATTGAGGCATGTATAGCCTTGGGATGAAACACTCAGATTATTTTATAGCTTTCTGTGGCCAGGAATTTCTGATCTTGAGCAAAATTCAGACTTGCAAGGACATGTGAAAACATAGAAAAAGTGTTGCCTAGTACATGCAAGAAAAAAAATGTTCTGGAAAAGGACAAAGTTCTAGGAACAGGAATTCTAACCTCTAGAATAAGTAGCTTTTACTTTTCATTCATTTTCTCACAGATGTTTCCTACTGTGTCTCTAAAGAGAATCTAGCATCAAAGGCAAGGAGGTAAATAATGTAGAAATTAGTTATGAATCAACAGATACAGAAACCCCATTCCTACAGCAGTGGTGGGCCCCCAGTGTGACACTGCATGTCCAAGTGCGCTGAGATCTGTGAGGATCAGCCGGAATTGAATCACAAGGCTGGAGTCATGGTGTGCTGAGACTCACCAGGACAGCTGGATATGATGACAGCCTGAGCTTTGCTCTTCATCCAGATGGTTCGAATCACAATCGAGTAGATGACGCTGCAGAAGGGGAAGAGTTGCTGTTATTAGGCACAATAAATTTAACAGAAATCCCCGTCATTTGTGCTCTAAGTGTACACTCATCTATGTGTAACGAGTTCACAGAGATGATGGGACTGCATAGGATTAATAAGAGTAAATCACAATAATAACAATAAATATGCTATGACTCTCCCACAGTATTTTTCAGAAGCAGATCTGAAGACTTTTCACCATGGAAGTCGTTATGGTTGTCCTGGCTTTGTAGATGTCAAATCTGAGGCTCAGAGGAATGCAGTGATTTGGCCAAAAATGTTGCAGGCAAGAGCTCACTGGTGATTTTGAGCTAGCCAAAGCCAAATCTGTCTGAGTATCAGCCCCAGAACAACAGCTCTGATGAGGGAGGCAAGGGAGGGACCTAGTTTCAGTGTACGTACACTTCTATTTTGCTGTTACTTTGTAAGTATGAAGCTGGTGAATAAAATTTCACCCTGGGGAATTTGAGAAGGGTGAGATCCATGAGAAATGCAAATAAATACAGCAGTGCTCAATTTTGGGTCTCAGGGTCCTGTGAAATGGAAATCAAGGAGGACAGAAGCATCAGATGAATGGGAAGAGCTAGATGATTCAAAACCAGATCCACCACAATTTGCATATTTAGAGAGGTTTATATAGTTTCAATAGGAAAGATAAAAACTGCCCTAGTACACAATGACCTTGGATAGTTACGATCTTTTCCTGTGCAATAACCAGTCTGGACTTCTACTGATTTAATATAGAATGGGTAAAAATAATTCCTTCAAGCTGAAGAGCTGTTTGAACCCATGTCTTTCTTGAGAATACTAATTGCCATAAAACTTAGTGGTTCTTATGTGAAAAAGGTGCAATGAAGGACATCCTTTCAGGGTGTTTTATAGAGGCAAAAATGTGTCTTCCTGTCGTGTGGCTTATTTTTTTTTTTATGAGAAGAGGCATTACTCTTATTAGGCCTTTCAGACTGATACACGAGTCTTTCCTACAGCACCCTCAATTGCTAGACATGCTTGCAAAGACAGTATTTGTGTTCAAAAAACTATAGAGGTTTCCCTTCTGTGGAAGCTTGAGCCATCTGGTTTCTAGGCTCAGTAGGTGAGAGCAGTAAATTCAAAGTGCAGTCTGGGCTGTGCAGCAGAGCAGCAGCGTCCTTCCCCCGTGAGGGGTTTGCATGCATCTGCGGTGGACTACAACTTGCTCTCCTTAATCCCTTCAAAAGTCCAGCTTGGCTCCCAGCTGATTTGAACATTTTCCTTTTATCTCCTGGCTTTTCAAGAGCCTGTTTATTTAACAGC
Organism: Oreocharis arfaki; assembly: GCA_013398015.1. NCBI lineage: Eukaryota > Metazoa > Chordata > Aves > Passeriformes > Paramythiidae > Oreocharis > Oreocharis arfaki. Next base: position 398,659 of record VZRR01012214.1, read on the forward strand.
TCATACACTTCTGAGTTTCTTTGTATTTTTTACAGACAGTGGTGGAAAATTCACTTATCATTTCTTCTTTGATTGTTCCAATGAATCAGAATGTATTATAATGATAATTGTTGTCATCTCAAAAAAATTTCCAGCCAGCTCTTCAAAGCCCTGTTTCTATTTTCTTCCTAGCCTGCTATCTCTAGCCTGACCTCTTTGTTTGCAGTTGAAACAATGCAGATTTTCCTTTGTCTAGTAGGACACATTCAGAGTTCCTTAAGTGTCAGGACAAAGGAGTCTAACTCTGTAGTCAAAATATTCAGATGCCTTACTTTCAGCCAAATGCCATAAGGATTGAATTATGAAGCCAGGCTTCTCACTTGCTTTCCCTTTGACCCCACAGTTCCTGCCCTCTTGGCTGCAGAGTCTAGTAGGGGCACATCTTTTGCCAGATACAGTTACAGAAAAAAAAAAACAAGCTGGCATTTCACATATGAAATTACATGCTGCTTCATTTGAATCCTTAATTTTTAGAACTCCAGAGGAAGGCTGAATTCTTGTTTTCATCCAGCAGCTTATAAAGTGCTGCCAACACAGTGGGTCTGTGTAGGTGTTTTTGCCCCTGTTCAACTTTCGTTTCCCTATAGCTGAAGCCACTGGAGCCTTCCTTATCAGGAGCGGACCGGAGGTGGTGTAAAGCTGCTGAAGGTGGGTGTTGGGAAAGACGAGTCACTTGTCACACTAGGTAAACTTCTGAGCAACTCTTGTGCCAGCCACAATTACGCATTTACGACTTGATGTCTCTGGGACTCTAGTGCACAGTAGTGCCTACCCATTTTTTCCCCCCCAGCAATGGTGGCATGGAGCAAAGAAACTGGGCTTTCCAGAAACGTGTCACCTAAAGCAGAGGATCATAACAGGCAACTGCATGTGTGTTTCAAAGCCACAAAAGTAAAAAGAGGGCACTTATGGAAGAGAAGTATTTTTCTTACAAGGGAAAACAGCCTTTTTTCAGACTACATTTGCAGCTCCTTTCCTTCTTGTAAAAGGCGGCTGGAGGAGGATGAAGAGGTTGGTCAAATCTCAAAGAAATTCTCACTTGAAAAACGAAGCGGCAGGTGAAAAAAGAGTAGCAGGGAACAGATTAAAAACTGATATTCAGAGGAGTGTTTAGCAATAGTCTGCACCATTCCAACCATATCCTAATCTCTGTTCCCTTCCTCTGGACATTGAACTGCTCAGCCTTCACCGCCAAGATGTAAAAGCACGTGGTGCACATTGCCACAAACCTCTTTTTCCAACCCATATAACATGCCTGCATGCTGCTTGCCCTTGTCTCCACTGAAAGCACTGGGAGATGGGATGTGCAGCTCTTTAGGTTCAGATGTTGTTAGGCTTCCTTGTGTCTATAAGTGCACAGCGCAGTGGCCTTCCAGCCCAGGTTGCAGGTGAGAGACTAATGAAAGGGTACTAAGGTGGAAAACTCAAAGCTGGATTGAAAATTCATCCAAGCCATTCTGAAAAGTGGCTGCTGAGGGTTTGAAGACCACAGGATAGAAAGGACATGCTGTTGATCTGAAAATGTGATGATTTTTATAATCCTGATAAAAAGTGTATCTCAGGAGGTGGCAGGAAAACACAAAAATATGGCTTACATTTCAGATGTATCTCAGAAATTGAACTCATTGCATCTCCAAAAGCAATTTAGCTTGATCCAAATTCTAAAGGATTAAGAGGCATGTTCATCATAACCTGCTATTAGTTAATGGTGTTGTTTAATATGCCTCATCGGTAATAACAGCATTTTTTATCCATGTAAATACGCAACCTATGGTCAGTCATACAAATGCAACTATGAATAATCTCACCTCACCTTTATTTTTAATTCATAGACCACATCTGGGGTTTTTTTCAATAAACTGTCTTCTGGTAAAGCTATGTATTGATATTAACAATCATAAGCATTATTGATATTCCCACTTCTTAAATACGGATTTTTTAAAAAGTAAATAATTGCACTATGACAGTGTCCCACGCAGCCTCAGTATTTTCTAGTGAAATGAGCCTTTACCATGGCAAAAGTGCACTTAAGCTCCCTGTTAATTACTTCTATTTATCATCCAGTATTGCCTACTATTCCTTATACTTTATTTGTGCGAAGTGATGCAGCTGCTTTGTTTTATGGTAGCTAATTTACAGCACTATTTGTCTAAAGAGAAAAGTAGAAAATCTGAACAAACCATTGCAGGCACCCATAATGGCTAAGTGAAGAGATGGGCAGATATTAGAATATATGTGGAAGATCTAGGGTTTTTTTTTAGAAATGGAAATTGCAGGCAAAAATTAATGGGCTCACGGAATCTAGTTCAAAAAATGACCTTTGGTATTTTTATTAATGGCATTTCCAGCCCCTTTATTTGATTTAATTCAGAGAAATACCTTTTATTTAATCTATTTTTTATATAATTGCAATGCCTTGGGTTTAATTTCATATTTTTCCTTTTAGCTGATTCTGGGTTTTTTTCCCCTTCTAATTATTTTTCAGCTGCTCCAAAGCAAATGTTCTCTTTGGAGTTTTGATTTTAAACAGCAGATGGATATCTTTTCCCTCTGTGCTTCAAGAGGAGCTTTAGCAATTTTTTTTTTAAACATGAGTTTGCAATTATATTAGGTAAATGTCTATGTATTATATTTATAAAGTTAAAATATAAAAAATATATTTAGCAATCATGAATAGCAGCTAAAAAAACTCTCAATTTCTGGATACTGAAGTACCAGAATATGATTATGTTTTGGCACAGAGTAGCAAAGCAGAATAGAAACCCAGTAGCGCTTCTGTCTCCCCATCACAGTTTCTGAGGGGCCCAGGTGCAAATACTTGCAGGAGAGCAGTGTGTTATCTTGATTTGACCCGTGTTTAACCTGTGTTCAGCAGTGCCCCAGAGGTTTTCAACCATCACAGATACCATTTGAGCTTTGCTTGGTGTATTTCAGCACAGGAGAAAAGGCTTTGGTTATAGCTGGTGACACTTGTCCCAGAAATGGAGAGAACTAATTACTGCAGGTTCCCTAACTACTTTTTATGAATTTTCTGGGGTTTGTTTGGTTGATAATATCAACTGCAGAAGAAGTGGTAGAACAATGTAAATAAGAGGGAACAGGCCAAATTTTTAAGCACTGTAAAGAAATACCTGACTCAGGATCTGTGGCCCTTCCTCTACTACACTGAGACGGTGGAGACAAGGGAAGTTTTAATATGAAAAGAACAAATATTCTCCACTTTTTTCAGCTCTCAAAGATATCCACACACTTGGGTTAAAAATGCTGATCATGGTATTTTCTTTTTCTTTTCATTATTCTGGCCTTGTTCATTGGTATTACAATCAGATAAAAAAACTTGCTGAAAAACCACAAGCTCTTTGATAACTGATTGCTGATTCTCTAGTTGTGAAGAAGTGGTAGGAATAGACCTCAGAAGTACTAAAATCTTTCAGGTTTTTGCAGTTTTCTTCATAAATTACCTTTCTATATATACATTCTTTTCAAAAGGCTGGGGTGGGGAGAGAGAGTGCTGTTTTCTTCTGGTTCATTTTCTGGCTTGGAATCTGTAGGGGTTGCTCACACCACATCTGGGGGTTTAGCTTGTCAGTGGAAGGGTTTTCCAGAGTGAGCATAAGGTTATCAGCTAAATAATTCACTCCATGGGCTGCAGTGTTATGAATAACACAACTCCTGCAAGTTAGTTGCAGGCTGTCAAGAACATGTGAAATCAGCTCTACTGAGAGAGCTGAGGGCTGGATGAGAGAAGCTTAAAAGATGATGGTGTCTGGACTGTAACAAGTGAAAACAGCTCAGCCAAAGCAGCATATCTAGTGTGGAATTAAGTCCTGCACCTGAAAAGCAAGATTTTATCCTTTGTATGCACTTCAGATGAACAGCCCCAGAAAAAGTGCTGTCATCAGTGAACTGCTTTGCTCTAGAGGTTAGGTTTTCAGCAGATTCAGGCAGCAGAACTAATTAAGAATTAACTCCCCCAGCCAGTGTCCCACATTGCGTCAGACACCTGCCATGCAGCTAAATCAGAGTGCTTCAGCAGAGAAAATAAAATAGCTGCGCAAACAATATGAATTCTTGTGGAAAAGGTTTTATTTTTTTCCCTGTGTGCACGCTGCCTTGCTTCCTCACTAAGTGTGGCATATGCCTTGGCTTCTGCTTGTATGTATTCATGGCTTCTTCTACTGATCCTTGACTTTTCAGTTGTGCATTTATGGATCTTCTTTCATTGTTATGTTGTGGCCTTTTTTAAATAACATCTCCGGCTAAAGGTCATTAAGTTTAAAAAAAAAAACAACACAAAATGCCTTCCTATATTTATTAAATATCGCCTTTCATTTTTATAAATAATCTCTTGACAGAGTAACACACAACTGGGATGTACGTGAAGACTCTCACCCTTGTGAAATAGCATCTGGTTTATCATCAAACCTCCTGGGAATCTGAAAGTATTGGGCGGAACAAAACTTTTACAGAGAAGCCGAGTCCCTGGAGATATTAGCAGCCATTCCTGCTATTCTTGAGCTACAAACTGCTTACCAGAGTATCTGTATGCTGCAGCCACATCAGGTGGATTAGCTTTAAACTCCTGGACTGCCAATAATTTTTAAAGAAATAGATGTCACACCTTCAGGCTGTGTTGACAGATGTTTTACAGATATATCAGCTGGGAAGCTGCAACCTTCACTTTCATGCTTGAGATTTAAAAAAGTGTTTTAAAAAATAGCCATTTCCTTCCAAATGCATGGCATTTTTTCATAGTGTCTCTGCTGACCTTGCCCTGATGCTAATCCTCTTTTTCTGTGGTTTTAGACAATCCTCTCTGTTCTGAAGAAAATAGTATCACTGACAACTAGAAATAAAAGCACAAAATAAATCCTTCCCTGCACCACTCCCCTTCCTTCCTTCCAGTTCCAGACACTACTTTGGACCTGTCAAAAATGTGACTTCTGCTAGCAAGGACACAGGAGCATCTGTGCTAACAAACACTGAAACCAGGAATGTTTCTGGGCAGGTGACGGACACTGTGCTGCCTCTGGCTCCAAAGCCAGTGGTTTTAGCTCCTGTCCTGCCATAAATTTCTCGTGTGAAAGTTGCTTAAGGTTAAAGCCACAAAAATTTTAGGATGTTTTATTCATGTCTCAGATGTCAGGGCAATCTCATGAAATGCCAGTTTCACTGCCTTTCTCTTTCCTCTCATGTCTTCATCACCCTCTTGCTTCTGGGGATTTACTGTAAAGCAAGCCACAGAGCTGATCTGGTTTGAATATCTTTCTTTGGCAGGGAGGAGGGGAGCATAATGTCAACAGCTCTGAAATATTTATTGCTCTGTAGCTTGCCTTTTCTTGCCAGACAAGTATAGATGGCGTGTAAAAGGAGTGGCTGGTCTGTAATAGAAACCATGCAAATCTGTATGTTTGAGTGTGAAAGAGATGTTTCACACACCTGTGGAATGACTGTGACTGGGCAGGCTGTGGGGTTTTTTTCCTAAAACACTTCAGATCCTGGCTAGAATTTCCCAACTGCTACCCATTTGAGAAAGCTCATAAAAGAACCCCTTTCACAGTAACAGCCAGCCTCAAAGTTTTCTAGTGCCATTTCTTTTCACTGTTAAATTGCTTTTTGTCTGTGCGGTGTATGTTTATTGTTTTTGCTGCTACTGCTGGGCTGCAGATCTACCCACATTTTTATTTACATATTCCCAAGAATATTTTTTTTGCATATTGAAAACTAGGCTGGCTTTCAGAGACAGGAAAACATGCAGGGAAATGATCCTACCTAGGAAGAGCTATTAGACAACCTGGGAGTAGTTTTTCCTCTCTTGCCATCGTGTCCTTTCTTTAAGAAGAATTTTCTTGATTTATTTTTTCATTATATATATGCAATCTGGCACAAAAATGGAAGGTTTAGCAAACTGACATGCTACAAGCAAAGTGTAAAGATCATCCCTTCTCTCTAGGGAGGAACAGTGGTCCATTTTGAATCCGTGTCAAAAAGTCTGCTAGATGAGTTCAAGCACCACATGGTTTTGATTCTATCAGAGATAAACTTGTTACCATTAAAAGCTGCAGAACTTGATCTCTGTGATAAAACAGTAATAAACTTCAAGGCATTTATTTAGTTTATGTATTCATTCCTGTCATCATATAGAAAAGATCAGCCTCTGCCCACCCCCCTCTCACCCAGGGTACTAATAAGCAGGAAGCTAAGTGAGACTCATGGCCCACCACTTGGAAAAGCAGATGGACCAAGAGACAGACCCAAGGGACACTGCAAACATAGTTCCCCTCTCAGAGTCCAAGCAGCCTGTCACCAAATTATGGGGGAAAAAAGAAGTCCCAGCAAGTCTTTCTTGCTGCTAACAAGAAGAGATGGACACCAAGAAATATGACTCTATCTTTGTTAGTGAAAGTAAGAAAAATAAGGGCTCTGAGAATTCTTACTGCCACTGGCAGCATTTTGAGGCAGTTAAGGAGCCTCACTCCCCTTCCACATTCTGATTCTGACTGCTTGTTTGCATTGGTGGCTCCTCGTGGCTGGTTAACTTCTGTTTAATGGCAGCTAATGGCAGCGCCCTAGAGGGAGGCGATAAACTTCAGTGATCACTAAGCACAGTCTGCGGTATTGGTTGACCTTAGCTTAGTACACGTTCTGCAGATTATCTTTGGGATTTGGGGCAAATCAGTCTCAAACATCTGCAGCTTAGGTTTCCTATTACAAAACAGGAAGAATTACATTTGTTCATGCTTTAGGAGTGGTTGGCAACTTCCACGCTTGGAGATTTCTTTCCAATCCTGGTGAAGGAACACTTGTTGAGTACTGTGAAGCTTAAGAGCACTTCAAGTTAATTTTAGTTTAATTAGTGTTAAGTGTAGTTTCCTGTTCTTCTATTAAAATTATCTTTTGCAATAATGGATAAATATTCATACTGGGTTTATAAAGATACCTTTCAAGCCTAAAGCTGTGAAGATAAGTGGACACACTTAGAGATCCATTCCTTTTTTCAGAGAAAATGTGTCTGGCTGTTAATACCACACAGAGAACACCAAGGGCAAGTACAACGACCCGTGTATTATGTGATAAAAACCAAAGCAGCTATGCAGCAGGTATGGAAATGAAATTGTAATGAATGAGTAGAAATTAAAGCATTAAGCTGATTGCACACTTGACAGCTTTCACCACACGCTTGCTGACTGGGGTTCAGGCTTACCTGATAATGATCAGAGGAATGAAATACACCAGGAAAGCCACCACCGTCATGTAGGGGATCCAGTAGGAGTCATCAGGCCAGAGAGCCCAGCACTGCACTTCCCCATTGGAGAGCTGCCGTTTCCCAAAAATAATCAGAGTTGGTATGGAAAACAGGAAAGAGAGGCTCCAGGCCACTCCAATAAGCACTTTCGCCTGTCTTTCTGTGTAACAGAGTCAAACAGACAGTGTCAGTGGGGTTGTTGGTGCGAGTGAACCCTCGCAGCACGATTGGCAGAAAAGCAGGGAGGAGGAGGAAATTCTGTGAAGAAATGGAATTTCAGGCTGCAGCTGGCTGATGCTGAAAAGACTTCAAAGGAGAATAGGGATTTCATCTCTTTCTCATGATAAATTTTCATGTCATTATGGGCTTGTATTTTGCAAGTTTTATTTAAGGATGCTCAGGGCCTGTCGAATCTGAACCACTGTGAGAAAGGCACTGGCCAGGGTCAGCAAGCCAGAAACATGAAATGCAAATGGTTCTCTATGCCACCAAGAGAACATGATGAATGGATGTTAAGGGCTGCAGGCCTGCCCTACTGCATGCCTGGTGATGCACCTTGAAGGGAGAAAGATTGCAAAACATGCCTCAGTTCAGGATCAGAACAAGACTGCATAACCAGCTGCTTTTAACTCCAGCTGCAACTTTACTGTCCCAAAGAAACATGGAGCTGAAGAGCCTGGGCATCCCCAGCACATCTCTGTTTCATGGTGGGGACCAAACCCAGCTCCTGTTGATAACCCCAAGTCACGCCCAGAGTGGACTGCTAACCATGAGACAGGGCAGATGATGGTGCTCAAGCCCCAGCCCTGTATTATCTACTGCAAAATATAGGAACTGGGAGATCCTGCGGGACTTCATGGTGAAGAACAGGAGCTGAAGGATCCCAAAACCTCCATCAGGTTTGGGTTACTGCATCCTCTTGATTTCCGGCCACTGCCAAGTGTGGAAAAAAACAAGCTATGTCTAGTGGCACCCACAGGATTTTGTAAATATCAATAGGTTGGCGCAAAAAGTCCAAAGGCTTTAATTTTCAAAGACCTGCATCTTCTGGCTAAAATCCAGTTAGCTCTAGCTGAAAAGTGTGGGGGGAAAGGGCTGATCTGTGGAGTACCTATGCTTCTCAGTGACAGTTATTCCTCCTCAGACAGACTGTGAGAGGAACAGATGGGGACAGATTTTTTTTGATCTGGGAAGCTTTAGTGTTCAAATACTTTATTGTCCTAAAAAATACCCGAGGTTTTGTGTGAAATAGAAAATCACTTTAAATTATGCATATGAAGGAGAATGTCTTTCCTCCTTGAAGCTCAAAGAGCAATACAAAAGCATGTGGGCGAAACATTCAAAAAGTAATTTTATGCTTTATAAAACATCAGTTGCAAATACTCAGTTATCCTGCTCATTTTTAAACGCTACCCACGTTCAGCAAAGTATGGTCTTGCTAATCTAGGGCTTAAGGGAACTCTGATGACATCTGTGTAAGTGAGAGGGTTAGATTAAGGCTATAAATATTGTACAGGCGAAAGAGAACTGTAAAGTTTCCCAAAGCGTAACAGAATAAACTTAGCAAAAGGAATATTAAGAATAAATTTTGCAAAATATTTCCTGACAGAAAGGACATTTCAAATGTGAGCAAACTACTTAAACTACAGTCATGCAAGGCTCAGTGGGGACCACCTGTGTATTTCTAACTGAAAAAGATCAGAGCTGGGAAAGAAACCTTATTTTTTGTAGTGTACAGCAGTGACCTTAATATGAACAGAGCTGGGCAATTTGGGTTGGGCAAGAGTGGTGTTGTATCTTTGTGTTCCAGAATATATTTCCTGCAATGTCCATTTATTCTTAGTTTTAAACATCCCTTGCATTTGGTAGAATATGGCCTTGCTAGTCTAAAGGGCTTTACAGGGCTGTGATAGGTAAGCAGGTTTTTGTTTTATCAGAATAATGTTAATTTTCTGCCTCACCAGCAGGGCTTTCTTTATGCTGCATTTTTAGTAGTTGTTCTAATATGCTCTAAATGCCAGCAAATCACATAACCAGAGCTACATCAGTTATAAATGAAATCAAATAACTTTTGAAATACGATATTCTGTTCAACCAGTCTGAGCATTTTCCTTTAGAGTTCTTCACACTGGGGTGGCCACAAGCAGCTCCCAGGGTTGGGGTGGGAATCTCAGTTATGAGCTCTGGCTCTGACTCCCCTAAGAGACGTTTCCATGTGACTGTCTCCTGCTCCGTTCCCACCATCCGTGCACTGTGACAACGGGTTTGAGCACACCTCTCTACTCCCAGCAGCTGGGACAGAGAGTCACCTCTCGGTAGGATCTTTGCTTCCTGTCATCAAGAATGCCAGTGCTATGCAATCCTTTGAGAAATTGTGTGCCACTTTAAAATGAGGTTTTAAATCCAGAGAGAGCAGAGCTGTTCCAGAATCTCAGTGATAGCAGTGTTTTCAGGCAAAGCCATGAGAGGATCAGTCTACACCTTTTTGCGTTTCATCTTAAGCAGTTCTTTTTTTCACCTGTTATTTAGTTTGTGTGTTGTTTGCACATGCCTTTTCAACATGACAAAGTATTCCCAAATTATTTTCTGCTATAACTCCTCAGTTTCTTTTCTTTTTGATCTTTATTTTACAATTTATCCTTAATACCCTTTTTGTTGTAGAATTAGGTGTCTCATAGTAAAAGCTTTGGGATTGGAAGGCATATTTCTTTTCCATCCTGCACTTTCTGTGGTCATTTACGTATTTGCAAAGTATAAAATATTCAGGTGTTGAAGTTTGTTTTCTTAAAAAACTTGCAAAGAACAGCTCATTGCAAAGGCTTTTTAACAGGACTTGAGGCTAGTAACTAAACCTCAATTTAAAAAATTGTTTGATATTTTCAAAGTGAGATGTCTGCTTTTTTTTTCTAAAATGGTATTTCAAGGCTACACAGAAACATAAATTTTCAAATCAGTAGGAAGAAAGAACTCTTTTGTTTCTTGTTTGAAGGATTTCAGGGGGATGAGTGTTTCATTTTGAAAGAAATTTGCCACAGGTTGACTCAGAACTGTTCATGAAGTTCCTCTGTGTCATCACCAATGACAAAGATTTGTAAATCTCTTTGTTCTCTATCTGCAGAATAGCTAAGAGGGCATTTCAAAAGCATCCCACGTGGTACCTCTGCAAGAAATAGCTGGGTGCAAAAGGTGATTATTTTAGGTATATTCCAGAAAGTTGCTGTGATAAATATACCCCTCTGGAGCCTTCTTTCAGATTTGCAGCTGCCTTCTTTTTTCCTTTGAACATGGTCTTTGCTTGTGCAACCGTGTGCAGCCAGCCCTTGCAAAAGGCAGGTGGGTTTTGTCAGTGTTCTCTCTGCTTGCGACCTTCTTGCCCCGACTAGAGCTGCACCCAGCTGATGACACTGCTACCCTTGGCTGGGGGCAGTATTTGCTCTCCTTCAGTCTTTAAAAAACCCCCCAAAAACTTTATGGTATAGGCATAGGAAATGGGATTAAAAAAAGCTTTTATGAAGACTTGAAGTGATTTGTCGTGGGTTTGTTTCAACTTCAAAGTGCTTTTCAAAGCTTAACCATCAAATTCTTTACCATGCCCAGGCAATGATTTAGCAAGTTATGTTTTTCCTGTACCATGCATGAGGAAGAAATGCCAGAGGGTCCGTCCCACAGCTCATCCTGCTCAGCCAGCAGGTTTACGAGCCCCCACCTTGCCTGGTTTATGAGCCCTCCTGCAGCAGCTGCAGAGCAATGCCACCCCCCGCAAAGCCCGCAGGGAAAACCTTGATATCCATCTCCTTGTTCTGAAAGAGTTGATCTGCACACTGGGGAATATAAAGCTAAATTTCACACAAGTATTTGAAGCTTTCAGACCTTAACATCTGCCAAAGCTGCACCACTGTCTCGGCTGTGACTGACTCACAGATTTTTAAGGCCGGGAAGGACCATTAATCTAATCCCCTGAATTGAGCCGTCTGGCAAAAGCCATCATACTCCAAAACAAGAATGATATTTGCATCTGATTAAAGCACATCCTCCAGACCTCATGGTTCTTGTAACTGTTCTTCTTCCTCCCCACCTGCTATTTCTGTTTCTTCACTCAGTGCAACATACTTAACGTCCCACTTTGGCTCTGTAGGAAAGAAACAATTTTCTTTAAGCTGTACTGCTAAGAGGCCAGGATATATCTGAGTGCGGAAAAAGAACCTGAAACCAAACAAGAAGAAATTACAAGAAACAACAGATATCCAAATTTACATGCTATATCTTTTGAAGGTATATCAAACTATTGTAGGAATTCGAGTACCACACCCCCTGTCCAGGTTATGTTTTAATGTGAATAAATGCACAGTATAGATGTTGCAGCTCCTACAGTCAGTATAGTGATATATTTGCCCCTAATAGCCTTCTGAAAATGCTGGAAGATAATGAAAACCACTATACTTTTTAAAACGTCATTTCATTCTTTGCTAACACAACACTTATAAAAACTGCTGAGGGCTAACTGGAGTTTAATAAATCTTGAAACCACAGCTCCTTTGTCATTTGGAAAACTGTAACAGAGTTCAGATGTAGCCAGAGCAGGAATGAATAATTCATAGTAAGAGGGTGAAGAATTTTGAAAATTAAAAAATTATCCAATAATATCTATAGCAATAACAGGGTACCGAAATTCTCCTACCTCCTTGCAAGAACTTCATGGGGTAAACTATGGCATGATAGCGGTCTATGCTTAGTGACACGAGGACGTAAGTTGAGGCATAGAGAAGGACCACCTAGGGAAGAAAGTAAGAGACAGCAGTTGAGATGCATCTATTGCAGAAGGTGACGTCAGCAAAAACTCTGAACTAGCAGTGTTTCAAAACTTATGGGAAAAAAAAAAAAAAGAAAAAGCAAAAATCCCCCTTGTATTTTTCATCCAGCTATTTTTCCTTTTTCCTATCCACAAAATTTAAAATATTTTATATGCTTTAACTAACATGTTTCCCCTTTAAATGAACATTTCCAGCATTTAGCACTTTTGCTGCTAGAAAAAATTCTATACAGCATTTTTGTCAGAGTTTACTGCTGTGGAGACATAAAGCACGAGGGTTTTATACCTGGAAGTAGCGAACAACCCTGCAAACGATATCAGGGGCCATAAAATCTCCAGTGTAGCGCCAGATGATGTCAGTCATTATGTTGATGAGTCCTGTGAATGAATCTACAAAGAAATTAAGTGAAGAAGTATTAAAAGAAGTAAACACATGACTTCAGGTGAACCACGGAGGCAGGCATGACCCTTGGGATGTATCAGCTTCCCAGTCCTGAGGGCGGTCAATCTGTGACCAGTCAGCCCAGTATGCTAGAGGAGCTGGGAAAGCCTCAGAAAACAATCCAAAGTTATTGTCTAAGTGTGTCAGATGGATTCCAGCTGTAACAAATACTGAACTACTTAACGTCCTTTATTCTTTGTCTTTCAATTTAAAAAGTCTCCTGCGAAAGCACCTGGAGTAGCAACCAAATGCTGCTAAAGTTAGTGGAAATTTTGTCAGGAGTTAATTTGCAAACTTAATTAATTAATGACTAACCCTGCCTTGGCAGCTGAAAGTTAACCTACTTATGCCTGTACTTTCATATTTGTCAAATTAAATACACCTCAGGCTATCTTTTCTTTTTTCTTCTTCTTTTTTTTCTCCCATAAGAAAATCTAAAGAGATATTGCAGTCTTTGTTCTGCTTCTCATTGAACAAATGAGTGCTCACAGAGATGCGTGTTTTACAAACGAATCACAAGAACTGGTGCTCCTGCTTTACACACGTGGGTGATACTAAGTTTTGTCTTTAAAACCAGCTTCTCTCATTTGGACAAATGTTTCCAGTGCAGTCCGTGGAAGAAAATGTGTACCAATCCAGTGTCCTGCCACTTCAAGTAACATGTGATGTTGCACTTCTTGCACAGATTACCACAAAGGGAAAAAACATGTTAGGATAACTTCTTGTGCAATTTTTCAGGACAAAACCAAGCAATACGAAGAAACAGCTTCAATCTATATTAAAAAAAAATAAAATTGAAGTGGTAAGGTAAAGTGTTTATTTTGATACCACCATTTAACAATTCAAAAACCATCTCAAAAGTTTATTGTGATAAAGATGTTATAACCCCCACATCAGAAGATTTTTATTTGAAATTTATGCCTTTGGAAACAAGGTATTACAACAATTTCAAAAAAATATTCTGAGAATTTATTCTGAGAATAAAACAGCTTGGAACAGTATTTCCAAGCAAACAGGCACATGTTTCGCATAGTAGTTTTCTTCTAAGCCATTTGAAATTACAGAAACTCCAGATACTTCCAGCTGGAAATCGAGATCTCAGCTTAATGCTTCAGAAAAAGCAACATGTTTTGCTTCACTGGAAAATCAGGGTTATTTTTTTCTGTATCGGTAATCCTTTATCTCTTCATTTTCTTCTTTCATTTATCTTCTCTTCAAGGCTCAGTTCAAAATTAAATTAGTGTAACTAATTGCCTCCCTCCTTATGACTACTGTTCAATTAATATTTGGTTTGATCTTTATTCTCACAGTGTTTCCCAGCCCCATTTTCTCTCTCTTCTCTCTTTCCCTGCCTCCAGAGAGAGGCTGGATCAGAGACAATATCCAGAAGGAAGTTTGTGGTTTGAAACATTATGTTAAATGTTGTTCATTGATTAGGGTTATGAGGTAAGGAATGATTGTTCCTCTGATGAGTATAGTGGCTTTAAGACTTTACTAAAAAGACTGTAGGTATGTATAATTAAGGTGGTCTTTGGAAAAAACACAGAGTTTAAGTGTTCCAAAAATTGAAATGCATCCTCCAGCAGCGGTTCCAGCCTATCCCTTCCCCTTTCCTTACTCCTGAATTATTGATTCATATTCTCTCTCTCTACAGTAATGAAATATACATTGGTTCAAAGTACTACACATCAATAGAGCTTCACCTCAGGGTATCCTCTGGCTTTTGATGATCCGAGCATCTGCCAAGCAGGTGCTAAATTAGGGCTGTTTTCCTCAGGAGGGTGAGGGTGCAGAGTTTGCCCTCCCTTCTGCCAATCTCAGTGCTCTGAAGAGGAAAGTGAGGGAGAAGGGACAGCACCCCAGCCATCTCCTCATTTCCCTCTTCTCCCTGCCATTTTCCTAGCCCTTTTCAATGCATCAAGAGAGTGATTTAGAGGTGCATCCTGCAGCTGTGGTGGGAGATGGGATGGTGATCTGGTGGTTTCCTCCAGGTAAGTAACTCGGCAGTCCCAGACAACAGCTTATGCCCACGTCAGCTTTTTCGTTTGCATCAGGAATGTGGTTTTTAGCCTGTGGATGGCCCCCACTTCACTGGCTCGTGTGATGGAGATCCACAGGGCAATGAGCCTTCGTTCAGCTGATGCTCACCCCAAAAGTACTCTCCGGGGTTGCCCTCCTTGCATCCCACAACATGCAGCTGCCAGCCAGTGCTCAGGAACCACAGCAAAGTTTATGCAGCAGAAGTAGATCCCTCTCCACAAGCACCGAATGTGGATACCAGTTCCGTCTTTTTCATGCTACAGGTCCCTTCCTACTGCGTGTCATTACCTACAAATATATCCACAGCCTTAAGTACTTCAGAAGCTTTAAAGAACACTCAGAATTGTCTTTCCCTTGAGAGCCACTGAGTGAGGTTTTTCAGGTGACTGCAGAGGCTTGTTAATGAGGCTTAAACTTCATAGCTTTTTTTGTGCTGTCAGCCTCAGCTCCTCTCCCCCAGCAGTATGTTTTAAGAGCTCTCTGCGCTGAGTTTCAGAATTCCTGTGGAGGGCTCAGCATGACCCTCCAGGCACGTGCTCCTGAACACAACACACATGTGCATACCAAAGCCAATGCACCCAGCTGTGTGTGTAGCGGCCAAATTTAGCCAGATTTCTCAATGCCCTTTAATTATAGAAACATTCTCCCACTCAAAGTCCTCATATCCTCCTCGGGTTTTAGAAATATCTCTCGCCTTTTTGATCCTAAAAGTACCAGACGAACTTTTCTCAGAGGATCCTTCAGTCCTCTGCTGCTTGCTGCAGAAGGTATTTCTTATCCCATCTCTGCAAAGGACCCGACTTTCTTTTTATGACCCAACCACACACCTCTAAAGGATTTGTCCTGCAGACTTTATGCAGGGCCACCAAGTAAATAATGTGCTTCGTGCCGGTGATCAGACAGCATGAAGGGAAAATGCAGCAAACCTTATGACAAAGGATTGCTATATATTCTCCAGAGCCACAAGTACCTAGTGCAAACTTCTATTAGTGATTTAGACACTGAATGCACTGCTCATTATTCTGTTACCTTATGGTCATCACACCCTCAATAATTAGACTTTATATTTTTCACACCCTTACAGCATTTTATCTCACAAGCCCCTTTTTACACACTGCCCCAACATGCCAGCGCTATAAACCTGGTACAGAGATCATGAATTGCCAGCAGACCTTTTGCCACTGGTAAATGAATCCTCCTCACCCTCATATCATCTCAGATGCAATTACACCCATGACCACAGCATCCTGAAATCCTCATTTGCCATGTAATTTGAATTGCTGTAATAGAGGTCAGTGCATGGAAGTCAGCTGGTGTCAGCAATGAGATCTCAGCAGATCACACATTCCCCGATTTGGCAAGCTTACACCTCAAACCGTGTCACTGGATTGCATCATTGCCATCCTAAGTGGTGAATGTCAGGTACAGAAAGCTAACACAGCCAGTACATTGCTCTAAACCTCAGTGTCCTCATTACTTTGAGTATCCTCACCACTCCTTACAAAGCTGGTGGCTTGCGTGTTAGATACTTGTGTTCTTTCACTGATGAGTGTTCCTGGGTCAAACAGCACCAAGATAATTTCTGAAGACTGTCCTAAACAACCTTCACTCATAGCTGCGTGCAAGCTTGTCATTGCCACTGCCTTCTTCATAATTGTCTAGGTTTTTTCTACTAAGCAGTGGTGTGTTTACTGTGGTTCTGTGTCAGCATTGCTAGGCAACAGTGGGGTTATAGGCTCATTTAATTACTCAGAAAAATAGGCAGAAATTCAATTAATGAAATATATTCTCTTTTGATACAAAATAAAGATGCCAGCAAGTGGTAATTTGTGACTTTTAAGCCTAATGCATATTTAAAGAAGGATACAGATGAAGTAATTCCTTGTTGAAGAGAGGGCAGGGCACTAGTGTGATAGGAATAGAAGAAGTTTGCTCTTGAGGGGAAGTGGATTTTCTGTAAACAAACGCAAAAGAAAAATTCCATGAGATTTCAATAATAAGAAAAAGTAGAGGGAGGTAGGGAATAAAGATGGCTTTGCCTGGGCGGAGGGAGGGAGGAACAGCCTTGTGGGGTTTGTGCAACTGGACAGGTCTGCAAACCTTTATCTGCCTCCTTCCTGCCGCCACCATGGCCTCAGCCAGTCCTGAAAGGCAGAACTAGTGTCTGTCTTTACAAACCCCTCAGCATTTAAAAATGCAGCATTTTTTGACAGCATTTATCAAAAAGGCCAAGAAAATGTCTGAGAAGGAGAAGCACCCTGTTGCTCCCAGAGGAGACTGAAACATGCTGAATACAGAGCTACAGCATCTGTTTTTGGGAAATATGTCAGGTACTGCAACAACCTGTGAAAATCCTGGGCCCTGAAGGCCAACAGATTTCCATCATGCTCAGCAAAATGCCTTTGGATATTTTTATGGCCATGACTGAGTCACACTTTCAAGCCCAGGAACCACTTCGTTCAGGAGGTGATTGCAGGAGCTTGGGTGGTGGATGCTGCCTCATATGACTGATCTCAGAAACGTAAAAAAGAAATCACTGCCCTTGGAAGGACAAATCTGAGTATCAGCTTGCAGTTGCTGTGAGTGAAACAAATTTTTGTGTCAAAAAGCCCTCCACAGAGAAGAAAGTCCATTATAGAAAGCAAATGGAGGTAATTAGCGATCTGGCATGGGAACAGACAGGTTACCACTGTCTCAGATAATATGTTCATAGAAATTCATTGGCTTGATGGTATCGCCAAAGGAATATACCTTGTGCAGACTTCAGGATATTCCTTTTGCTACAACTAAGGAGGTTCAGACAAAAATCTGCCCTAGCAAGTCTGCAAGAAAATATATCTATCATTTGATTATTAGTACTGACACCACTTTTCCCTCAAGACACTTAGCCTGAGGATGAAAGTCTTTTCTGTCAGAAGTGGAGAGCAGATTGCTGGTAAGCTGCGATGGGTTAAAAAGCTCCACATGTCATCTCAGCTGCAGTTTCATTTTCCCCTGATGAGAACAGTTCTATTAAGTTGGATGTGGTGATCCATGACTTCTTGGTGAAGCTGTGCCTCTTACTAAAACACCTTCTCTCTTTTCATGTCGCTTACAGAGTGATTCCATTTTAACAAGGTATATTTTGTTCTGCTTTGCAGATAGCACCAAGCTCCACAAGGCAACACAACATTTTGTAAGGCAAGACAAGGGGTGCAAGCTCCTAGTCAGGGCTGAGCATTTCATATGGCTCGTTTTTTTTGGACCTCATGATGTGGGTTCCCATCACCTACCACTCCCCAAGGAGCATATCCTCTGGAAGCATCAGAAGCAGAGGTTCACTAGCACCTGCCTGCAACAGAGTAACAGACCCTTAAATACAAAAGTGGCATCATTCCTCTACGACAAAAATCAGTTCCTGTTCATGATTTTTGAACTGATGAGGCAGCCACTGCTATCTGCCCTTGCTGCTCTGTATCACACTTGATGTGCTGTCAGCTAATCAGTCAGTGCTGTGAACTTGCCTTGGAAGTTAGCAAAACCCATATCTGATATTTCTACAGGCCTGAGGGTGCAAGCAATTTAAATTAGGTGTTCTCAGCACCCTGAAGGTTGCCTTGAGTACAGGCACATGGCAGAGAGAGCAGGAGAAGCTGCCCTACCTCCTGCAGACACCCCCGCAGCTCATTTTCTCCTGCTCTTCCCATAGTCTGGGCTTTCCACGGAAAATTTCACAGGTGGCTTTGCAAGTATTCACTGCACTAGAAATAATTTTGTAATTACCGAAAATAAATACCAAAAAATTATACCCAGCCCTCTGCTCCCATTGAGGAGCTGATAGCGAAAGAGGTTGTATCCCTGCTCTGGGCATCTGTAGGACAAGATGCTTGTAAGATACTTAGAAGACGCATTTTCAAATTATTACATTTTAGCTCTTTAAACACTGAGCCAGGACAGCCTGGTGTGTGGCTTCTCCATGCAGTCATGGTGCATTGAGGGGCTGCACAGGGAGCAGGGTGGGTGCAAGGGGCTGGGGTGCAAGAGTCACTGTCATGCTTTGACAACCTACTCCTCCTCCTCGCAATCTCTCCAGGTGCATTTGTCTGAGTTTATGGTGGTTTGCAGCCTCTTGCTCCAGTGTTGCAAGCATCTGGGTACCATGCTGGAGATGGGGCCAGCAGGGAGGATGGCTGGCAACCCCAGGAGCTGCCATGAACTTGCCAACCTTGAATTTAACTGTTTTAGAAGCATTGATATAAAGCAGATATGATTGTGTTTACACAGTGCAAGGATCCCAGCATTCTGCCAGAGAATCTCTGGCAAAGGGGCAGAAAGTGTAAGCCAAAATTTGGGGTGCGTTAAGTTTTTGTGGGGAATCAGTAAGGACATCCAAAAGCGCTTTGTTCCATTGTGGTGCCTGCGTTGGAGCACACATGAGGCTGCAGTTTTACCATAGGTACCAGCAATGCGTACTGTGCTGCTGTCGGGCGTTTTCTCCTTCAGACCTGGCAGCCTGGAACAGAATACCAAATGTAATGGATGAAGCAAAACCCACTTGAGAATTGTCAAGAGAAAACCTGTTCAATTGACCTGTTAAAGCTATGTGGATTTTTTTGTGGCAATAGTAGTGCTTTCTCTTTCTGGCTCATAGGAAGTGACAGGAAATTTTGTTGAACTGTGTGAGCATCTAATTTATTCGTTGCATTTCTTATATTTCTGCTCTGAGATCCACTTTCTCATGAGATGAGGCAGGCCCTGTTAGGCTAGATGTTGTAAAGGATGGATGCAGTGAGGCCCCAGCCTCACTCCATAGCTCATCCAGGTTGAAAGATGAAGGGCTGAGAAAAGCATGTACTGCACCATACCAACCTCTTAAGAAACAGCACTTACAAGACAGCTGGAATACTGATCCTTAGGAATTAAAACTCAATATGCCCTGCCATTGTGAAAGGCACTAAGGTTTTGCCTAATTTTCCTTTATTAATATATCTCTTCCTGCCATTATTTCCTATCGCACCGCTGCTCTGGGGATACAGCTGGAGGCGGCTGGACTGATCCAGCAGTTCTGCCAGGAAGGAGCATGGCACCCACCAAAACAGGGCAGGATAACGGGAACAGCAGCAGCACATCAAATACAGTGGGGGGATGGGCAAAAATGAGGGCTTGGTCACCACATCAACAGTGGTCTTATTATTCAGAAAAACCGGTTCCTCTCACAAAGATGAAGAAATGACTGGAGAATTCTTTTCTTGTAAAATTTATGAACTAGTCAGGACAGTAAAGGCAAGGAATTTTCACTTAAATGCCCCCTTCTTCAGACCTCTGCAGATACTGTGTTTTGGGATTGGCAGTTGACCTTAGGGGGAATATGCAGGGGCAGATGAAGTTGATGGTAATTCTGAGCCCTAGGACAAAGTTTCCTCTTTCCATCTTGTGTTACTTCCACATAGATGAGACCACTGTCTACTAGATGAAATATTATTTTGTTGCATGTAATTGCTCAGTGGTTCATTCCGTGCAAAGAGAAAATTTTTTTTAACAGACCATATAAAATCAGCTGAATACAGTTTCACACGGGGGTTTGAAGAGTGGACAAAGAGTTTCAGCAGCTGTTTGTATAATAGGTGACAGCAAAGCTACAAAAACCATAGTGAACATTCTGTTGATTCCTGTGGCTGTAGGTTTTGAAACAGGAATCAAGCTTCTCTAGGTATACAAAGACGTGACTTATCCATGCCGGAATATGGAAGTCAAATTTAAGCAACAAGTGTTTCATCACTGTTATTTATCTGTTGGGAAAGTATATTTCAAATGCAGCCACTAATTTAACTCACCTTCTCTCCTTTGGGCAAAGTAGAACAAGTAGAAAGAACAAAAGCAGTGGGGGAAAGACCCCTGCATAGGGGAGTCTCAGTGTAAATGCAGAAGACACACTCCTGTGGATCAATTTGTCTTACTTAAACACAGAAAAACAAGCATATGCCTCCTCAAAAGCCATAGGAATCACACCTTGTAATTCATTGCTGCTTTGTATAGTTCAAGTGGTGCCTGTACTTGCAGCATTTTCCAGAAAAAAATTACCTTCTAAGATACCAAGTACCAAACAAGATCATCTTCATTCTTTCCTTCCCCAACATCTTGTATATAAATTCTTCTGCCATTTCTTCTGAATCCTCTATACTGATCCTTTTGCTTCAAGTCCTTCATTTGAAGGACTGCATATTCGTATCTTGGTCACAACAGCAACTGCATTATTCTCATCTACAAAATGTGGACTATCCTAGGAGTATTTTGCGTTGGTGTAGTTCAGGCACCCTGGTCACTGTAGTCATTGATTACCCACACTTCTTACAACGCTGCCTTAGTTGGCTCAGATACTGTTGATGCAAGTAATTTAGTCTAAATAGGAATGGCAAAGATAAAGCCTTCTTTCTTCCCTCATGGCAAACTGTAAATCAGACTCCCATGGTGCTTAAGCACTGATATTGCATGCTGCAGATCAATTTTTGTTGAAGCTTAGGCTTGCCATTGCAGAATAGTAGAATAACGTTCATTTCCATTTTGTATCTGCTTTGTCTGCCCTGATGTTTGCTCATAGCATGAACAAAAGCATTCTGGTAAGTTTCATTGGCAAATTCCCATATAAAATTATCATGTGGAAAAGGTAGATCAGGTAAACATACACTGAGCTGTTTTCCATTAAATGTGCTGCAATGCCAGAACAGGCTGAAAATTCATTACATGTGGTCTGGATCTCAGTCCTATAATTGAGCTGAACATGGCCAAAATGGACTTCTAAGCATTTGGTCTTAATAGAGCAACTAAGTCTTCATAGAGCCACATGATATCTTTGACCTGAATTCCATAAATCCTGTTAATCATTTATAAACATTTGGTAACCAGCTAGGCAATGGAGTCAAAGGAAGCGACTCTCCAGAGAAAACCTGTAAAACACATGAACGTGAGTCGGACATATCAGCAGGTGATGAAGTACCACATGAAAATGTTGGATGTGTCGTCCTACAGCCCTCTGCAAAGATGGGTAAAAGGAACTGTGTCAGTGTTATTGTTAGTGACACAAAGACAACCTAAGTAAATAAATATCACTGCTTTAATATGCAAGAGGGAAATAGAAAAAACCCAATCTTCTTAATGTAACTTTAGTGCATGCAAAGGCTATTTCCAGAATAATTTCTGTTTGATTGCAACTAGAAGTGCTGAAGTACAGATGATGGACTAGAAGGTGTTAATGATGTATTTGTACATCTAATGTCAAAAGTTTAAAGCCACGTCTTTTAATGGGAGCTAATGAGATCCTAAGTGATGATTCCAAGCAAAGCATAGTCATTACGGCCATGCTGTTGGCAGCACTGCACTCGTGCAATCCTGCTTCTCAGCATTTACAGCCGGCACATGAAGAAGCCAGGTTGCAAACTCCACACACCTACCTTCTTTTACAGCAGAAGCCAAACTCTCGTGGAGAGTAACTTCAAAATAAATGTCCTCTATGTCAGATGACGATCTTGCCTGGATATCCATCAGGGAATCAAACACGAATCCATAAAATTTAGAGGTAACGTTTTCCAAGTAATTCAGAAAGAAATCCATTTCCACCCTTAATGCTGAAATGTTGGACCCAAAGGATTATATAATTTATCTGCCAGGCACCTTTTATTAAAAACAAACCCAAAAACAAACATAGCACAACTGTCATCAGGATGTGAATGTCTGAAACAGGCTGAAGGTAGGAAAAACATAATCAGTCCTTCAGGACCACAGAACAATTCTGTAGCTGTCAAAACAAGAATTAAGGCTTCCTATAAACTGACATAAATTGGCACAGCAAAAGCTGACTGCTGCTGATGTAGAAAATGCATGGTTCAGTCCATTGACAGTCAAGAGTATCTACAAAACATATTCAGGGCCACCATTGGGCCACAGGAAAGGCTATCAAAATAACCTTCCTAAGGTTATCAAAATAACCTTCCTAAACCATCCTAATGTCTGCTTTTGCTCTGGGGCCCCACAGAAAACTCCGAGTTCACCTCTTGCCCTTCATGTTTCCCTGTGCCTCACTACATGTGACAAGAATAAAACCCCGCCTGTTCTTGCACTCTGCCTTGTTCGAAAAACGTGGTGTTTTGAAGTAAGTTATTTACGAAAAGATGCATTAAACAGCACCATTGTTTTTCCAGACAGATTTAGACATGCTGCTGCTCTGTTTTCCCAAGCTATGTTACTAATACGAATAAAGGCTGTGCCTATGCCACCTATGCACCACGTCTGGATTGTGGCACTGCATGGAGCTGGTGCATCAGATGTTGTCAGTGTGGCCACATCAGACCTCTCTGACAGTGCTGGATGCAGACACTCCTTCCCTGTGTTCCCAAGGAGTTCCACTTGAGACCAATACGAGAGCACGAAAACCCTCCAAACCTACACAGAGCTTTGCTATAATGGAGTCAAGGTTTCCCACCATTGTCAAAAGCATTTGGATTTAATCTAAATTTTAGTTTAAGGGCTAAGACAGCCAGCAGCAGTGTCAAGGTTGCAATCGCAACCCAAAATTGAAACCCTAGCATGCTAAAATCATAAAAGACATTAGTTTTTTTCAGAATGTCTGGCTCCTTTCCCTGACCAAAAATGCATGAGTATCTTTGAGATTAATAACCAGATATTTGGATTTTCCCTGCAGGTAATTCACTGAGATTGATTGACTATAAAGAGTGTAAACAACAACTCTAATTTGAAAGCTAAAATCAATTGACTCGTGCCTTTTCCACATCCTGTCAGTCAACATCCTAGCAAAGTACTTCTGAAATTGGAATGTCTTCCCAAATAATGAATGAATATGGAGTTTAGTGTTTATTCACAATTCACACCGACAATGTGACAGTGGGAAAAACTCATGAAGATCCAAGTACGTTTATCTAGTTCTGAAGAAATGAATGGTCAAGAAGGGATGTGAGTATTTTTACAAACATCTTAGAATCATAAAATTATTTAGGCTGGGAACAATCTTTGTGAGGAATAAATAGCATAATCCTCAGCACAACAGACTTCATAAATTCAGCAATATGAAGAATTTATAACCACTATAATTTCAAGAACATTTTCTGCAAGGCACAAAAACTGTATTGAGGAAATATTGTTAGCTGAAAACAATGCTAACCTACTAAAGCACTTATTTGAAAATGTATTTGGTATACTAATGAGTGAGTGTTGAAGTATTTGGAAATACAGTCGAAAATGCAAAACTCTGTCTTGCAGGAGTCCATTCATTTGTGACATTCCAGAATGATCAAGTCAGTCTTGAGCAAGAGCAAAATATTTTGTTTGCAATATTATCTGCACACAATAGAAGAGCTCAAACCCATTTCCTTTTACAGATCCTTTCAAATTCACACTGACATTATAAACCATGTAAGTGGAGCACACAGTTATTTAAAAGCATACCTCCAAGGGGCATTGTTTTGGAAGCACAGCTTTGTTTTTCTGACGATCTTGTTGAATCGATTTTTTCCAGTCTATTTGTATTAGCTGGGTAGAGCATTCACAGAAATGCAAGTGTGTATTGTAATTTGACTTTGATCACAGTAATTTTCTTTCTTGTGTCTCCCAAGCAGTCTTCTAGAAAATACAGCAGTAATGGTATGCAGCAGTGGATATTGAACTGCTTGCAAGCCACTCAGGCAGCTCATAAAAACATTATTAAAAGGCAAATGCCCTTTGTGCTCGTAACTTCTAAACTACACAAGCTCAAGTGCCTTAATATTTCTAATGTATCGTAATATATTGAGATGTCCTCTCTTGGAGTTGGTGTCGTGGCTTTCCAGCTGACACCTTGCGCTCTCCTGCCAGTCACTGCGGTCTGGTTTGACTCTGACTCTCCTCCAGTTCAAGAAGCCAGGAGTCTGAGTGTGGGTTGCTGGGAAGCTCAGTGACTGGCAGGTGGCACATGCATTCTTTCTGGGGTAACTCTCATCCTCCACAGAAGGAACATTTTCAGAGCATTCTGAAGCATTCCCCTTCTACTAATGGGTGTTCTCCCAAACTGGAGGCTCTGGAGATGCTCAGTCCTGCAAAGGTGCTTTGGCTCAGCTGCTAATATGAATCTGCCCCCAAAAGTGAGAGTTCTGGGAGACCTGTGAAGGCCACAGGGGGCAAGAGCATTTTCTGTGCCCATGTGCTGTGTACGCTTTACCAGGTAGAACAATAAAGGAACCATTTTAAAGATATCTCTGATGTTCACTGAGAATGTGGCATAGTGCTTCAGTTTCTGGTTGCATTAAACAGCAGTCTTCCCATCTCCTAAGGTCATCCCTTGCCTGGCAACATCCATGAATGTTACGTTCAGACATGAGTTTTCTCCTTTACCTGAAGAATTGGGAGAACCCCTGAGGATGTGCTTTCTCTCAAAATCAGACCCTGTGCAGGTGGCCTGGAGCTTTCCCTAGAAAGAGGAGAGCAACAAGACTTGCTGTAAAGTTCAACAGCTGAATAAGTATTGCCAACCCTTATAGTGTGCTGGGGAATTTTTTCACCATTTTTTATTTTCTGTAAATTTTGCTGTAATTATCTTCGTATTTTTTTCTATCTTGCCTATTTCTTCTGTAAAGTAAGCATTAACTTTATACTGTCTACAGGGTGCAGGTTTTGTGGCCTTAAGAAATATTTCTGCAAATTGCAGTTATAAAGGATGCAGGATCTGTTGGAACATCTAAGACCTTCACACAGACAATAGGCAACATTCTAGTCAGTATCAAATTGTCGTCATATGATCTATTTTTTCAGTCGGCCTCAAGATCTTTATCCCAAATAACAATTTCTCTATTGGCTCACGATTTCCCCTAAAATGGAAGTTACTTTCCCTTCTGGTGTATTTTGGTGCATTAGGGATTCCCCTTTAATAGTGAGTAAACTGCACCGCCCTCATTTCCTCCTCTCCACTGCTCTCCTCCCCATCCTCACTTCCTGCTCTAAATGTAGATATTTGATGATTGGATAACTTTGGTCTAGATAGTAGCGTGAATGCTCCTCTCAAAAGGAGCACTTAAAACTTACTTTCAGAGGTGGAGTTTATGCCTCCACCATAACCAAAAGAAGGTAGTTGGCAGAGGGCTGAAATTCAGTTGTAAGTATACAAGCTGTTTCAGTCTCCATGCCTTTGGACATGGTATGTACTTACAGCAAGGTAGCTTCAGAGTGCAAAACGTGATTTTAATGCCATTATTGACAGAAAATCCATACCTGAGGCAATATAAAAATACTTTTCCCTGTCCCAGACACAGTGCAAAACAATTCCATGCTGATTTCCCTCAACCATCCCTTTTCTCCAAGGCCTCAGAAGACGGCCAACACTGAACCTTATTTCACCCATTCTACAGCCAGGTCCCAGTAAGTTGAGGTGCTACATGCCCACACCACTCAAAAAAAAAAAAGGTTTAACAAGCATTTAGACAGGGAAATGCCTTTGAGAAATACCTGAGGGGTGCAAAAAGTGCTCTATTTTGAACAAACCCAGTTGGTTTATTTACTGCATAGAAGGCAAACCGGGAATTTGGGAGGCACTTGACGAATACCACGTTGTGGTGCCCCATTGAACTTGGCAAGCTGTAAATACCAGCACATCCATGCAACGAGACTTAGAGAACGTCTTCACTTACAGCCAGATTGCAAAGGCACAGGATACATTACTCATTTGTCTGTCTAAGAAGCTTCAGAGTTTGAGAGAGATTTTACAGCATATTATGAGAGGACACTTCAGAGAAACTTGGTTGATGTGCAACTGATGTGGTTGTCACGTATTAATATTAGATTAGACACCTTGGCAAAGCAAAGACTTCAGGTGGGTAGTTTTATCACTGTGCTGTCTTTTGCGCATTAAAATTTCATTAGAGTTTCTGTCTTAGAGCAATGAGACTTGCCACTAGTAACTCTTCGACACGAAGAAACTTATTTGATATTTGAGTATCGCAACACTGTAAAACCTCACCAGAGCAGATCATCAGTGATTGGAAATGCATGGATTCCATGAGTGGATTGGTGCTGTAGTAGAGTCTTCATGGGTCTCATGCATCCAATACTGTGAGGATTACTTCAAATGGAGTGTGCCATCTAACAAGCTCAGTACTTAAAATGTGTCAAGCCTGTTGTGTGCCTGCATGTACTTCTGACAGGGATGAGCAGGATCCAAATTTAAATTGATCCTCTGAATAAAACATGGAAGAAGTGTTCATGGTACCCTCCTTTTAGAAAGACAAACAAAACACTTAAAACCCTTACTTTACCAGGGTTATGTACAAAGCTGTCCTCAGGAGTGGTGACACTGGATGACATCCATGCTAAGAATGGAAAAAGCCACTCTGCTGTTCAGCCCTTTTAGAGGGAATCTGCTACCAACTTCCATGAGCAAACAGCTGTGACCTTGTAGTCCTTGAGAAAAGGATTTAAATAATAGAGAATGTCCCCTTGGTTCCTAAAAGCATGTTTCGTTAAAACAAAGAAGACTGAGCAGCAAATTACATTTCTTGTATTTCAGTTGACTTATCAGATATCACTGGAGAGACAGTTTCCTAACGAGCACTGAAATGACCATATTTAATAAAACCTAATTTTTTTCTCTGGACTTACTAGTAATACAGCAGTAACTCTAGCCCTCCCATAACACATTAGAAAACCAATGATTGATTATACAGTCCCTATCTCTGTAGCATGGGAAAACCATTTTCTAAGAGGGCTCTCCATCCTTTCCATATGTGGCATCAGCTCCTGGTTTTCTCCCTGCCTATGGGAGCTAGAAATGAAAATATATGGAAATCAGTTCTTCCATTCAAGACTAGAAAATATCCATCAAAAACCCAATACAATCTCAAAATGTATACAGGCTTTTGTTTGGGGTTTCTTTTAGGAAACAAATAAATGTCTCTTTTTTGTCGTATATCTTCAAGTTCCCACAATTACAAAGCAAACTGTTTGTTCATGCAGAAAACCCCTTATTCCCCTCTTGTAGTGTGCAGGCTTACGGCGTATTTGAATAACATTTTTTCTATTGTTCTCTTTTGCTAGTTTACAATGAAAGTAAGAAAAAATTGCAGGAAAAAATTCCTTTTGTCTGTTATCAGTAACTTCTAAGAAACTGACATAATCAACCACTTCTGCTTTTCAGTGCTGTTATTTCTATACCTTAAGAAGTAGTAAAAAAGTCTGACTTGTAAATGAAGTGTCTGGAGATTTGTCCAGGTGTAATTTCCATCCTATTTTGACTGATCATGTTCTTGTTAAGCAGGCCTTCACTCTTCCCTTCTTGCCACTGCCTGCTAACATAGTAGGAGTGGAGAAACGTGTGACTTACCTGCAAGTTTCTCTTGGATTTCAAGGCTATTGTGTGTGTGTGTGTGTGTATTACATGTGTGCAGAAACAGAATCAGATCCACATTGTACCCTTCAGTACTTTCAGGTGGCTCTTTCCACCAACACAGGGGGGTACAGCGCTTATATGCACTGAACTCAACAATCTTGAAATTCTTTTCTAACCTAATTGATTCTATGATCCTAAAGATTCTCCTTTAAGGCAAATCATGCATCTGTAGTGTTAATGCACAGGTTTGGAGTAACACTTGTCACTTAAACTACACTTTTATTCCAGATCCCATTAAGATCTCTGCAACTACCTGAAAGGATATTGTAGGAAGTTGGGGGGCAATCTATTCTCCCAAGTATCAAGAAACAGAATGAGAGAAATGGCCTCAGGTTGTGCCAGCAGAAGTTTAGTTCGGATATTAGGAAAGATTTCTTCACAGAAAAGGTGGTCAAGCATTGGAACACACTGCCCAGGGAAGAGGTTAATCACCACGCCTAGAAGTATTTCAAAGTCATGTAGATGTGATATGCAGGGACATGATTTAATGATGGAGTTGGCAGCACTAGGTTGGACTTGATGATCTTTTCAAACTTAAACAATTCTGTGATTCCACGGACAAAATGTCTTTTGGGCAGCGCCTAGAAAATCTTGGACAAGTTCCAGATGGCAATTAAGAAACAAATCTGAAGAAAATTATTCACGAAAGAAATAATCTCGCACTTCCCATCGGGTAACATTGCTATGCCTTGCTGTGCTTAAAAATAAACAAATGGAAAGGTTCTGAGAAACACCTTCTCTGTAAAACTTTATGTTTGGGGATGGGATTTGGGTCAGAGCCTTCTGAGGTCTGATTGAAATGGAGGAAGATTAGGTTCTTAGTTGTCAAAAATTAATAGTAATCCTGACATATTTGGTGGTGTACGAACACTGGAAGAATTTATACAGCCAACTTTAGAGATCTAAATCAGGAATTGAATCCTTCTGTACAAGTCAGTGAAACTTAAGCTCAAGTATAGAGCTGCTTCGAGTGTTTTGCTCTATTGGCTATAAATTGAGCATAGGGAGGGTGACTTTGTATCTTACATACCTACAGCGAGGCGCCTAAAATAGATGGCATGAATAATCCCGAAAATTAATACCAGTGTGCAAGAATGCAGTCATTACATTTAATCCAATTACCTCTATGACAGTTATGTCCCATTTTTCTTCCCAGGACTGACGTCAAGATGTGCGCTTTCTTTAGACCTACTTCCGTACACATGGCAAAAAGCTAACAGGGCATTTGCCTTCCACCCTCCCTGCTATTACACAGAATCGCAGAATATTCTGAATTGGAAGGGACTCTCAAGGATCATTGAGTCCAAATCTTAAGTGAATGGCCCATACGGAGATCAAATCCACAACCTTCGCATTATTAGCACCAAACTCTCACCAACTGAGCTAATCTCAGTATTAAAGATGCTGTATAAAGCAAAAGGCATAATGTTCCAAATAACAATAACCTTCTCAGGTGAAGAAGGTCACAGATTAAAATCACTTTGGCTCAAAGACCTGAAAATGTAAATTGTCACCTAAGTACTCAACCACCCAGCTGTAAGAGTGTGAAGGTGTCTGAAGATACTTGCCTAATCTGCACTTCACTTCGCTGACCAGGAAAGTTACTGAGAATAGAATTTTGTTGCTCTCTTTGCTGTTTCTTTCAAATACCACATGGGTGCTCTAGCATATGAGCCCAGACCATATCGCATTTTTGTCTTACAGCCCTCAAAGTGCTGTAGTTGCCCATACAAACCTTTATAATCTCCACACAGCCCTACCGGTATCAGCAGAGCTGTGATGATGCAATAATTTAGCTGCACAGTGCAAGTCTCAGCACAGGGTTAGAGAAATCATATTGAAGGTGAAAGGGGGGCTTAAAAATCTACTGGCAAAAAAAAAACAGCTGAAAGGAAATGCTTTCATTTTAGTCATAGATGACTAGTCGGGAAAAACACTTGTATGCAAAGATCTGAAGGAATGACAGCCCCTTTTGAAATAATAGAAAAGGTAGATGTGGGCCTTCTATGGGGCAGTCTGTAGGTGGGTAAGGGGAACCAAGTTTAGGCTGTGTGTGTCTATTGAAATGAGAAAACAATGCCTTTGACAAAGATAGGGCATATACTGTCCATTCATCACTTTTAATGCTTTCAGAAATTAATTATTAGCCAGGAAAAACAAACAGAAAAACTGATTCCATCTTAGTTTAAAGTTGCATGATCTGGGGTGAATTTGGGAAGATAGGATTGTCACTAAGATGTTCCATTAATATTTCTCATTCCCTTTCTGGGAACATCCAGGGGCCCAAACCTCAGGGATGGCATTCAAAACCACTCCTGGCAGACTTAGGAAAAGAAGTCTGGTGCCTGCTTGTGATTATAAACATACATACACACTGCAAAGGAATGATCATTGCACACTGTATTGCATATTTATAGACATGTTGTAGCTAGTTTTTCCTGTGCTTTAGAAGCAAGTGGATTTATGAACTAAAGCCTATTAAGTCCCTAAAGGCTACATAAGGAAATACTCAAAATCTTTGTGTAAGAATCAACATATCTACTGAAAATACTTTATTACTCCACAGAATAAAAACTAAAAAAAGATATATCTGGCTTCAAAGTGTTAAAGTGGTTGAGATGCAGATGAAATAAGGGCATATCATCTTTGTTGCTACATTCTCAGGGTCCCAGGTGGTCCATTGTGAAAAACACCACATGACCATATTTATCCTCCACTGAAAGTGGTACTGAAACTACTGACAAGCAGAGAGAGTGCCTCTGCTGTTTTGCAGTTGCAGAGGGAGATACAGTTTATATCCCTAAGCGCTCTGAAAATCCCACTCTGAGTCCCTTTGCATGATGAACACACAAACTGTCCCCTTTCAGAACAATTTAGTACAGCATTGGGGTACTGTACTTTGAGGAAAGAAGAGACTTTTTTCATGAGTTCTCCTCGCCTGTATGAACCTCAGCTCTCTGCTTGGGCTTATGCTGCAGAGTGGTTTTTGCTACCTGAAAGGGATCTGAAGACCACTGTTCACAGAAAACAGACTGAAAAACACGGGTTGAAGGATGTCTGCCTAGTGGGTTGTGATTGCATTAATTACAAATCATGAACCATGGACATCTTGTTCCTGCATTTGTAAGAATAAAGTAGGCTATATAAACAAAAGTCATTACAGGGTTTTTAGGGGGATGATCATTCTTGCTTCCAGTAGCAAGTTTGGAGAGCTCTTTACCTTTATATTGCCACTAATGGGAGGGACATTGCATTCTACCCTTATAGTTACTGCACACCAGATTCTTTTTTTTTTTTTTTTTTTTCCTGTGCTAGTGCTGCTGTTTCCTACTGCAGTGACCTCCAATGGATAGAATCTTAGCAAACACAAATACTGTGTCCAGCCCTGGACTTGCCAGCGAGCCCTTGAGAAAGTATTTAAGTATTTAAAACTACATGAGCATTAAGAAAAAGTACAGCATAACAAGCTTCCATCTGTGGGCTAGTTAAAAAAAACTTAGGATTTGGTTTGGAAGTGGATTCTGAAGCAGAAGTTGTTGTCAGCAAACCTACAGCTCATTTCTGCATTCTCCAAATGTCCCATCTCTACAACAGCTCCCAGCCAGCTTTCTGGGGTGCCTCATTCTGGCCTAAAACTCTCTGGTTACTGCATCAAGATTTGATCCGTTGCCGTTTCTTTGTCTTTCCTCACACACTTCCTTGACTCCAATCCTTCAGGCACATACAAGAAAGGCAAAGGCCACCCAACTGCCTTAGACCCCAGGATTGCTGCCAGGTCTCGGAGGTTACCTTTTTTCTTACAGTCCCAGCCTTGTGGTATCGTAACTTTACCTCCTCAAGGAGGTAAATTTTGCAACAAAAAAGAGTTTTTATTTCTTTAGACCTCATAGGGAAGTAGTGTAATTGCATGGATTGTTTGCACACTAGCCCCAAATTCAGTGTTCCTACACTACTAGACTGAACAGGAACAAGGTATTTTCAGGATACCAAGTTTTCTATGCCAGACGTCTTGCTTCATGATTTCACCTCTAAAACACGATATCTACTGTTTTCTGTGAGCATTTTCCTTTGGCTGTCTGACCAAAGACTGTGAAATAGAGACCCTGATACCCCTAAAGAGAACATCTCCATCACGTATAGCTTCTTTCCATCTCTCAGTTTTGACGCTGACGTTCACTTCTAGTTTCCTTTCCTAACTCCTGAGGATATTCCACTTTTCTACTCCATCTACTACAGGACTGGTTTGGGAGAAAATACGTTTTAAGAGGGGTGTGTGTGTTGGATACTTTCCTTGGGAAAACAGAAACTGTGTTTTTGACTAACCATTTATGCAGAGAGAAATGAATACATACAGACATGCAGAAATACTCATGGCTGTTTACATAAGAAATTTTATAGTAAAAGATGATTCATAATATCAAGCTGGAATTGTACAGCACCAGTGTCCAAGTTGCTTATTACAAACTAGGGAACTATGACTCATCTTCAAATCTGAGTAAAAGTTCAAAAGAGAATTTGAGTTTCTCCTAGATTTTATTAAATCTCCAGGGATGGCAATGGATATCAAATATTTGTTGCCTCGTGCTGCCACAGGGTATTGCAGGCTGTGATCACATTTATCTTACCCTGCATTATGACTCAGTTTGTGGGGGCACACTAACACATACCTAACTTAAAGTAAGTCCCATGTCACTTTCCTCTTACTGAATTAGTCTTCTTGGCAGAATGAGGATGGAAAAATGATTGCTTCTTTTCCAGGCAACGAATGCAGCCATGCAACAAATTTTCTTATTCACATAGCTTCATGGGATGCATTGAATCAGCAATACTAATATTGCTGTGTTTATTCCCAGAGACCATTTTTGCTCTTGGTAAATTGAATCACATTTATTCTGTGAATGCAAAATGAAAGTTGTACTAAATGTTATGGTTTCCGTAGCCTACGGAGGAAAGGTGGATATAATCTATTTCTTTCCCCGTTCATCAAGCCGTGTGTACAGTGGGGTGATTTGCAGAGTTCATAGACTTCCAGGTAGGTGTTTGGGATTCAAGCTGCTTGCAAAAGTAGGGAGTTTGGATGCCATTGGGTACTCTGTAAAATGTCAGTGTCTGTGCCTGAGGGAATATTAACAAATTACACTCTTTCTTCCCAGTCTTGACAAACCCTTTTCAGCAGTGATGGGAGCATTCAGTACAGAACACCTCCATGATCCTTTAGCAGAAACAGTTTCCTTACATTAATTACACTTTCAAGAGGTTTTAGAACATAATGAATATAAGAAATGCACATGTCCTTCTTTCAATTTTAGCAATGAATTCTGCAGTACAATTGTAACTTCCTCCAAGTCTTCCTTTCTGTAGGTGGGATGATGAAACCTCTCACCTTCCCTCAGCCTTCATACTTTTCCCACAAATTAGCAGACAATTACTGTGGAAAGAGGAGGAAGATGGATTTCTGGGAATTTGTTCAGTTTTCTGCATTAGGTTTCTGTGTCTTAGGTGGACAATCGTGTAAATCATATTGTCAGGTTCCAGCCAAGGCCAGCTGGCAAGACAAGCAAGTTTTCCAGTATAACTGGGAACTCTATAGACTTTTTGGCTGCCAACAGTCCACCTCCATTAAGGTGACTTGCTGATTTAGCTGCTAATTGGCTCTGTGCAATTAACTTCCAATGCTCATAATCACTGTGATGTCTAAGGTACCTGTAAAACTGATAAATCTGTATGTATGATTTCTCTGAAGTGCAGAAATATCCCAAGTACCATTTTCCAGATGAAAAGCTGGAACAGAGACTATTATCTGTTAATAATGTTCTACATGTTAATTTTGGTAATGGTGTTATTATATTAAGCTTTTCTACAGATCATGGAGTAACAAGTCATATTCATTCCTTCAAGTCACATAGAACAATGAAGAAAATTATTGAAGGGCAGGCACAGTCCATTAAAGCAGTCAGTGCCCTAGTGGTTTTGGTTTAGGGGGAAAAAAAAGAAGAAGAAAAGAAGGATGAAATTTGTTCATGTCTAATTCCTGTAGCAGCACATTCAGACGCACTCATTTAGTGTATTTAACCAGAAAATTAGTTGGTAGTCTTTGCCTTCAGTCATCTTATCCAAAGTCATCCTAGAAGTCAGTGATTGAGCCCAGTTGGTTTTAGTCTCACAGTCATGCTCGCTCTGGGCAAAAGCAGCACAGAAATAAACACTTTGCTTGAGCAGGGTCCATTTCCACCCACATGCTTGCATTGCCCCCTCGTAGCAGGTTCTCAGTGTATTGGCTTTTTACCAAACTGTATTGATTTGGCACAGTCTGCTTTTGGGTAGCAGGGGGGCCACAAAGATGACTCCTGCGAGGAAGCCGCTGGAAGCTTCCCACCATGTCCAGCAGAGCCAATCCCTGATGGCTCTGAAGATGGACATGCTGCTGGCCAGAACCGGACCAACGAGAGAGCCTGGTAACGCCTCTGTGATGACATATTTAAGAAGAAAATCAAAACAAAGTCACGGGTTTTTGCTTCTAGTCAGAGAAGAGGAGGCGGTGAGAACATGTGAGGGAAAACAACATAGCAACATCAAGGTCAGTGAAGAAAGAGGGGGAGGAGGTGCTCCAGGTGCGGGAGCCGAGGTTCCTCTGCAGGCCGTGGTGCAGACCATGGTGAAGCAGCTGTGCCCCTGCAGCCCATGGGGATCCACGGGAGATGCAGAGATCCACCCGCAGCCCGTGGGGGACGTGCCCATGCCAGAGCAGGTGGATGCCTGGAGGAGGCTGTGATCCAGTGGGAGACCTGGTGGAGAGAGAGGGCCCTGCTTCCAGGCTGGAGCAGCCTGTCCTTGGAGGACTGCACCCCGTGGGAAGAGAGACCAGGGCACAGCAGTTTTGGGAGGGCTGTGTGCCCGTGGGAGGGGCTCAGGCTGCAGCAGGTGTGGTTTGGCTGCTGCTCGTGAGAGTGGAACCACGCTGGGAAGCTCACAGAGAACTGTCTCCCATGGGAGGGACCCCACGGCCTCACAGGCAAGGACTCTTCTCCCGGAGCAGCGGAAGGAAATCTCGGTGATGGACTGACCAAAACCCCCTTGCCCTGCCTCCCTGTGCTGTCGGTGGGAAGGAGGGAGGGGCTGGTGGGAGAGGGGAAGGTGTTTTAAGGGCTTATTTTACTTCTCATTACCCTCCTCTTATTCTGTTAGTAATAAATTTCACTTAGTAATCAAGGTTGAGCCTGTTTTTGCCCTTAAAATTTTTCTCCCACTCTCCTTAGCTCACCTGTGGAGCCTTCGTTAACCCTTTTTTCCTCTTTTCCCTCCTCTGGCCAGCTGTGGCAGGGGAGGGTCAGCGAAGGACTCTGGTGGGTGCCTGGCGTTGGGCCAGTGCCAAACCACGACACAAACACTGAACAAAATGAGTGCAGCTGATAAGAACCAAAGCCTTCAGGTTTCTGGGAGCAACTGAAGAAGGTGGCAATTATACAAATATCTTTATATCACTTTTAAAATCATCCTCTTGTCTTTTTAATGTCTTTCTCAAGTCATCCCTTAGGATTTGGTATTTATACCATAATATGGATTGTAGCTACATATGTTTACAGAACATCTTTTGTTTTCCTGTTTATATGTAAGCTACCATAGAAGTTAGGTGATGTTCTTTCTATTTTCTTTCTTCATTACAGCCACAGCAATACCTACATGAGCAAGTATTTCCAAGCAAGACTGTCAGACTATAGCTTAAAATTTGGCATGCAGTAAAGTGCCTACATGCATTTCTACCCCTAACAATGGACAAAATGTAACATTATTCCTAAAGTACTGATCTCTGCTAAATGGTGGAAGAGAAAGAGAAACACACTGAGCTAAAGGTCATGACATTTCAAGTTCCAACTTTCCAGATGTTAATGTTGGAGAAAAAGATTTAAATAAACTACCTACTTCTGGTCAATAAAAGGAACATAAATATGTTCCTCTGTCAGTAGTAGTTAAAGTTGAATGGAAAATAATGAGAAGCAAAATTCTTTCAGCAGACTTTTCTAATGTATTGCTTGATTGGGTTTGGAATTGGTGAAATAATAATAGTTCTTACTGAATTAACTCTTTGGCCCATAAATTACATTCCTTTTCCACTACTACTCAAATAATTGAGTTTGATATATGGTCATGTCCACTGCTTTTACATTTCAGAGTAAACTAAAGAAGGCCTTCATTGGGTAGAGCTGGGTAAACTGACCCATACAGATATAAACGTGCAGACAAACTATCTTTTCTGAAAACAACAATACTTCCCTTCAGTATTTCCTGCTTTATACAGCGCCTGTGAACTCATCGTACTCTTTGATCTTGAACCACTTGGTGATTTCAGCTGGAGGCAAACATCTTAAAGACACTAAGGCTCTGAAGTTATGTGAAATGGCATCAGGTAGGGGGAGATGTGAGAGATTTCCTGCCAGGAGAGATAGCTACGCCATGAGCATAACTTGTGCTAAACTCAGAAGAAACCTATTTGGGGAAAAGTGTTTAGAAATACCCTCCGCACAGGGTATTCTTCAGAGTTTGCTCTTTCTGAGAAACTAAATTATCTTGGAGATAGAAATCTGTAGGAAACCTACCTTTAGTTTCAGTCTGCACAGACTAACTTGTTTCTAAGAAAAACATTTTTACAGAAGAAGAATATGCCCAAAGGCAAACTGAAAACTGAACACAAGGCAAATATGGCAATATTCCTCTTCATTAAATTAGCTGATGCTGAGTGATTAGTCCTATTGTTCAGCTCAGCTGTTAACTCTTAGCTGATTTCCTAGTGCTTAATTCCCAGATAATTTCGAAGAGATTTATGCATGAGCTGAGAGTTAGACATAGACTTAAATGTGGCACTGACACAAGCATTGTGTAAGTGTATATTTAATGTGAAATATTGTGAATCCAGGCTTCAGCATCACACCTAAGCATTCTGAAATTGAAGGGATTACTCACATTCCTACAGATTCCTTCAACCTTGAGCACCACGTTGAACTATGATGTAGTAAGGGATCAGTAAGAGTCTTCTCTAGATTTGCTGAGTGGGTTGAACCACTGAATTCTGTCAATGTTGAAAGAAGCCTCAATGAGTTAGTTACTTCTCATCTGCATCTGGCTTGGCAACCAGTCAAGAAGAGCAACAGCACTCACTTCCTATTCATATATTATGCACACTTTTGCTTTGAGTACTTTGTTTATTCTAACTCTTAATTTCATTTTGGTACTACATTAGTGGGAAAATGTGAGAATTGAGGGCACTACTCAACTATTGAGCCACAGATCAATAGACAAAAAGTTTTTAAATGGCTTTGAAATGCCTGCATTGATAAAGCTATATCCATTATTCTTCTTTCTGCTAGTGGGGCTGAAATAATAAATATTTTAAGAACCTCAAAATAGATGAAAGTAGTAATATTGACTAAGCAGAAACTGTTTGCCAGGAGATTAGGCTTTAGTTGGTAGGATTTAAATATGCTTGGCATGTCAAAGCAATGTGACAAGTCAGTATTTTCATAATGTTCTGCATCCACCTCATAACTTGTTGTGAAAGGATGATGGCTGTTGCCAGCTTGCTTTGTTCTTAATAATATTTCTAAAGATAAGAAAGTGAAATGGCTCCATTTCAGGAATTAAGTCATTCCCTCGTGCCAAAATACTGACAGGCAGTCTTGGTGCAGGAAGATAAATTAGAGTTCTGACTCCTGCACCACAAAAAAGAAGTCGACATGGCTTGAAAGGACCCTTGCCGTTTAAGCTGGAGTTACTTCTTTTAACCTTGCAGACGAGGATGTCAAGTGAGTTTTCTATGCAAATTTTTGTAATATAAAATGGAACAGACTGTTGAACTCAGGCAATTTTAAAAGTCAGCGATAATTTTAGGGAAGGGGAAGTCAGAAGAATCAGCAAGTGGAGCACATGGACCTCAGTCAAATTATAACATCAGGTGTATAGCAGTGTTTTCTGCCCACATCTAATGGTATATTTGCCTTGTTTTCTTTGCCACTACCACTGATTATTTCAGCTCCCTCAAAACCGCACTTGCAATGCCTTCCTCTCCCTTCATGCAGACAGTATTTAAACCTCTAGTGAATAGTTCTCCATGCACTTCCATTCTAATACAAAAAGTCCTCTTTCCTATGTGTCCAAAATGGCAAAATTCCCACTCAGACCCTTATCCAGCACAGCAACAGCAATAGCCTCCCCAGTACACCTGACAGTATGTAGAAGATAGATGGTGTCCATCTGGGGCTTCCTCTGCTCTTCAGCTCTTTGCATGTACTCCTGCTTGGTTGCCTGAGTACATTCCGTTCATCTGGGATTGGGAACTCTTTGAGCAGAGACTGTTTATTTTGAAACTCCTGTGAACACTGTAGTGTTTGATCTGTGATGGATGCTTCCAAGCTGGGGGTGAAGCATTATTGACCGGCCTTACCTGATGGTAAATATTGCTGGCACATGAAGGAAGTGACATGAGGTCACAACTAAGATAAGAAGTAAAACTATTTATTATAGATGACTCAGGCGAATAGGAAAACCAGCTGTCAGCACTTCAGAAAAGGAGTCACTGTAAACGTTCACCTCCTCACCTTGCAAGAATTCTTACATCACCTGTAGTTACAGGCCTGCCTCTTTGCATCAATTTGCACACCCTGGTCTATCTGTTTCAGCTGAGAGTAGTTCTTCAAACTGGACATGCTCCTGAGCA
The DNA here is from genome assembly GCA_013398015.1 of Oreocharis arfaki. Taxonomy (NCBI): domain Eukaryota; kingdom Metazoa; phylum Chordata; class Aves; order Passeriformes; family Paramythiidae; genus Oreocharis; species Oreocharis arfaki. The sequence continues at coordinate 437,343 of VZRR01012214.1, forward strand.
GATGTGGTTGAAACCATGAGCAGGAGTTCCTTTATTTGCAAAAATGCATGTTGAAAATTGGGCAGTGTAGTCCTTTGTTTTTCCAGTTTAAACACAGGTACAGCAGACACCAAAGGAGGATGTGGTATTGTTGGGAAATCATATGTTAAATGGCTCTTTAGCGAAAAACTGCTGTAATTCCTACCATAGCTTAGGAAAAAAAACCGCAATAGAAAGAATATAAATATGTTCTATATACACAAACAGTACAACACAGTTGTCTTGTAAGCAGGGATTAGTAGCAGGACACTGTTATAGAAACAGCACATATTTTCCCTTGGGAAACTTAAACCCCCACAAATGTAGTCCATTCAAGACCACAGAGAAACAATGTGCTGCTTATGCTCATTTCCTTTTCTTCTTGTTGAGATTGACATTTTACAAACCAGGCTTCTGTACATTTTACTTTTTGTTTAAAAACTACAAAGTCCTTGGATCAGCATCCTTTTCCATTAAAAAAAAAATCTAAATGCATTCCTCTCCACCTTTATATTGTTATATTTCCCTTACTTTGTTAAACTGGACAACATGAAGTTATTTTCACTTTTCACTGCAGGAGCATAATTGATGGAGTAGTTTTAGTAGAAAAACACAAGACATTCATCTTAAACTTGTTTAATTTAAGCAGTTCCATGACAACAGCTGGAGACATAGCTTCTGGGAAATGTGGATGCAAACTCAGACTGGAAGATAAGATTCAGTGACATCAATGAGTTGCAGCTGCTGCGTACTACCACATCTAGCAACATCTTTTTAGATCAGACTGAGCCCTAAGATAAACAGCCATCCACTTGCTCTGTAGCAAACTGCAGCTGGACATTAGGTGGAAACTGAATTCTTCACCACTCAACTCGCATTTTCTTATTTGTCATTTTAATAGTGATTCCTGCATAGGTCAGGTGCCCTTTCCCCTCCCACACACTACCTGTGATTGCCAGCTGAGTAACAAAGTAGGTCATTCGAGATTTCCGCTTCCTCCTCCAGGTAGAGAAGAGCACAGTGGCATTTCCAGCAATTGTGACAATAAAGAGAATCCAAAGAGTCACCAGCTGCTCTGTCTGCATTAGAGAGAAGGGGAAAAAGCATATAGATGGGTGGATGGGTAGTGACTTGGGTTAAGACAGTCACTTATCCTCAGACAAATGGGATGAGAATGGAAAATAGGAGTGAAATTTGAGTTTTGCCAGTTGATTTCAACTATTTACTCTAAAAGACGTTCTTGTTTTTTTTCAGAAAACACTTAACATGCATCACTGCTAGTGATGTTCATTCCAGTTTGGTTTGCAGTGGCTGTATATTACTTCTCTCTTCACAAAACCACTAGCAATGTCTGTATTCCACAGTTAGTGCTAAAATGAGAGTCAGCTCTCAGCTTTCTTGTGCTGCTCCAGCAAGCTGTGAAATAACCAGCTGCCTCACTTCATAAGGAATGTTGATAGACGGGCTCCTTAGGAGAAATGGGGGAAATAAATACTTCTCTCTTTCCCAGCTTCAGTGAGTCTGGGTCATTCATGAGCCCTATGAAATTCAGACATCCACTCCATGATCTTGATGTGCACCAAGACTGAAAAGGAAGCATGACCCACTAAGGGAAAGTACAATTGTGTAGCAACTGAAACATGATGACAAAACGTCCCCTAGTGGTGTGTGTATAAAGAAAACAAAGTAAGAAAGCTATTTGTACTCTCGAAGCATCAGGATGCTCTGGCTGCCAGATCAACAGGGTATGTGTCCACGTTTGCTTGTTTGGTGAGTGCACACCCAATCTTTACATCCTAGCAACCGGGGTGAGTTTTAGGTTATATCAATGCAGTTGTTTGGGATCTTCCAGTTCCAGACAGCAAACCCATGAAGTGGGAGTTAGAGGAAAATGGAGGAGGCATGTGAGGGATGCAGCTGAGGAGGGCTGCTAGGTGCTGACCCTATAGACATGACCCCAAGGACCTTTCCTGAGCAGGTTGGGGGAAGGATGCTGTGAGTGAGACCCCAGTTACCTGACTGGGCTGATGGTAGAGCAGAAGAGGATACTCATTAAAAGCATTTGGAAGCCTCTGTAGGTGAGCAGAAACCAGAGCTCCTTCTGCTTGCAAACAAAATAGCTCACTGCGAGCATGGGGAGGGAAGGTGAAATGAAAAGAATGGAGAGGGACACAAAGCTTTTTGCTTTGTAATAAGCCTTAGTGCCCCCTCAGCTCTTAGCCCCCTCCTGGCCAGCATCATTGTCCCTCCTCATCCCTTCCATCGTCCCCCTGGGCAGCCTGTCCTGGGAACCAGCCTCAGCTTTGCTCCAGGTAGAGAGCCACACTACCTTGTGGATTATGTGGTCATACATGGAAAGCAAGACCTGATGAGGAGCAGTTTGACGTTGCACTCTGTGCCTGAGCCCAGAGATCAGCTTAAGCAAACAATGAAGGCTGTGTTGAGAGGATTTCACTTTTCACAGCATGATGATTTTCACCAGCATAATCTACCATTCATGTCATCTCGCCTAACTCTGAAGTTCCAAAGAGACACAACTATTCTAAATTGGCATGGTATTGTCTAGGTAATAGCAGCGTCTCAGAGATGAGTCACCACTCATCTCACCTACCTTGGGATGGCCTGTCTCCACTGGTTATAGAGTGACCTAGATGAGACAACTTGTGTGAGCTAGATACTTAGCTTTTAGATTAAAAAATAAAATCCACCTTTTTGGGGTATCTGCAAATCTCTTGAATTTCTTGGAAACAAATTTCCTTCAAAATGTGTGGCAGAGATATGGTGAAGCTATTTTTATGAGGATGCTTTTCTTCCCCAATTCCAAGTACAGGAATTGGAAGGAAATGTCTTTTTGGAAGACAATAAAATCATAAAAGGTAAGATTTCACGTAATTTTTGTCCTTGAAATCAGTGATTTCTCCTTTGTTTTGTTTTATCCACTTCAGAAAACCTTAAGAAAACTAAGGGACTAGACTCGTTCCCATTTTCTTTGGTATAAAATCAGAAGAGCATTTTCTTGAAAGGAATTCTATATTCCTGTGTTATATTGATATGGATAGGAACAGAGCAAGGATATGACACTCAAACCTGCTTATAATTTCCACAGAAGAAATAGCTATGGAGCAACAGAGACTGTGTTAGAAAGATGTTTCCCCACCACAGGAGCACAGCACAAATGGTCAGTTTAAATCCCTTCTACCAATTTAAAAGCAATGCTTTTGAGCAATGTTAGACTCCAGAAATTAAACCAGACTGCAAAGATAACTTAAAAGATGCAAATGCTGAAAATTGAGGTAAGTCTGGAAGGCCATAGACAAAGAAATAAAGCCAAAATTTCTATTAATCTATTTGTGGGAGCTGCCATTCAGACATAAGGGAAAAAGATCTCATTCCTGGGGATTAATAGGCAACTTAAATCACCACAGCGTCTCTCAGTCTGTGTTAACTTGCAGAATTAAAACTTCCATGGTTATTAATGGGATGCCCACTGTGATGAAGGCCTTTGCAGAGGCTAGGATTAGAATCCAAAATTATTTTCATGAATTGGAAACATGTACTGGGAAAAAAGCACGATGCTGTCCAACAAAGGAGAAGTGCAGGACTACAGTGTAGTGAGTGTAATCACCCTCAGCTGGACCAGCCTTCAAAACATCAACCCTCACACGCAGCACACTGCAAAATGCCCCAGAACATCATGACATCATCCTACAATGAGAGCAACAGCCACCACCGCTTTGGGATCAACTGCAGGCTCTTGTGACTCTGCTCTAATCCTTCCACTGGGCCATGCCCACTCCTGGGCACGGTGCTTCAAGAGAGACACACAGCAGTGAGCTGACATCAAGGGTAAAGTCAGGCAAAAGGACTGAATGAATCAAGTTGCTAAATCCAGGAAAAGGCGACTGCAGGAAAAGATGAACATAGCCTTGAGGACACAAAAAGACTGATATAAAAAAGGAAAGGACTAATCTGTCCTTTAGATCCACTGCAGACCAGACAAAAGTCAAAACTACAGCACAGAATTCAGGATGAAAATTTAAAAAGAAAAAAAAGACTTAAAAAGATATCATAGATAGAGAGATTGATTGAGCCAGTAAGACTTCCATCTGTGAAGGTCTTAAAAATAGTTATTAGATTAGAGAGATAGCTGATGGATCCCTGAATTACACTCCAGCTGAATTTTCTCTAGTTTTATTCATCATCTTCAGGTTGCTTAGACATAGAAGTGTTTAATTTCATGTCTTGTTCATTCATCAAACAAAAATCGTTTCTTAGTAACAGTCCTGGACGAGGTAATTTACAGAAAACATTCTTCAATAGCATGTTGTGCAAACATCAGCAGCATTCTGATAGAAAGGAAGATAATATCTCCCAAACTTCTATGGACAAGGCCTTCTTTTTCAATGGGCATTGATCACTACACTACATGAGAATACCATGAGAGACTAGTGACATACAGCAGTTATTTCAGGTTAGAAAAGCTAGAGATGCTGTTGACATTATTAAGGTCACCAACAAATGAAAGTCAGGAGAATTTCCTTGGCTTGACTAGAGCCACTGCGCATGCTGCTATTCCACAAGGATGCTGTGTTTGGACCATGGAAATGCTTGACATCCGGAGCACGTATTCGTGTTTTGCTGAGTTGCTCTAAGATTAAAACCAGGTTAAGTCAATGAAGAAAATGCCTCTTCATGGCTGAAACGTAAGCCAGAAAACCTGTTTGAAGATTGTGTGCATTTTTCTTTGGCTATGAAAGAGGTTTATCATTTTCTTTCTCTAGTAAAATTTCTGAGTCCAGAAGCTGGGTTAAGTCTAACAAGAGGCGTATTCTGCTTTATATTAAAGAGGCAAAGATCACTCCCAAAAACCCCTTTAATCAAGACCATAGTTAAATCCTTTTGAAGATGTTGGGTGGCATTTTGGTACCACAATGCCATCTCTCCTTCCAGTTCTCCCCAGCCAACTTCCTTGCTTTGTTATCTCTCGGGATTTGTATCCCTTCTGCTGGGGAGCACCAGCTGTGACTGTGGAATGGGGATATACCTGATAGCCCGTTCCAGTGGAGGCGCTGTTCCTCATGTCTTGAGGTGCAAAAGTCTTTGCCTGGTATTAGAAAAGTTGCCTAATAGAAGGAGAGGTTCAGCTATCAATGGTCAAAGCTTATTTGTACTTGGACAGGGACCCAGTCCTAAAACAGTTAAGCTCTAGTTGCTGAGGCTGCTGGGGAAACAACCTGAAAAAATAGGTTTCCAGGTAAGCAAATGGAAAAAGAGAGGGAGAGATACCCCATGCCTGGAGAGGCTGGCTGGCCTCTTAATATGAGGACAGCAGGTCTGTGGTGAATTCATGGCCCTGCTGACTTGGCGTCTTCCTGCACCATGTTCTTGGCCTCTTGGGTGAAGAAGAGGCATTGATCCCTCACATCACAAGCCAGTAGCAGCTTAAGTCTCTGAATGGCTTTTTCTTGACAGTTGATAAACTCTGGGAATACACAAATGGTCTTGCCTTTGGTATATTTTAAAAAATGATGGGTTAAGCATTGCAGCAATTGAGATTGTAAGAGAGCTGCAATCATGGAGCAAGCCAAACAATTTTGTAAGTGTTCTTAACACTTTAGAAGAATATATAAATCCCCTTGTTAAAGTGGGTAACTGTCATGCTCATGGTGAGGTTCACCACTAATAGATTGCATTTCACTTTCTTGAATGACGGAAAAACAAACAGAAAAATATTTTCTCACTCTCTAAAATAATCAACATTAATTGCAGACCATGTAGAAAAATTGAGTAGTCTAGATTAGCTTTTTTTTTTTATCCTGCTGTAGAAGATCTGGAGTCTTGAACATTGAAAACTGACAATGTTCAGGACAGATTTGCTATTTTAACATCCCTCATTTAGAATGGAAACTTAAAACCCTTAAAAAAAAACCAAACAAAAACCACCACCACCAAAAAAACCCCAAAACAAAAAAAACCCCCATCAAAATAAAAACAAACAAATAAACAAAACGCCCAGGAAGATTAATTTTCCAGAGGCAGACAGGTGTTATGCAGTTTGACTGATTTCCATCAGGGATTTATAATCAGCTTACCTCTAAGGCAAATTGCACTTTGGACAGCAACACTGAAAGGAATCATAAAAATACACTCATTAACCCAATTAGGGAGTTTAAAAGGCATTGGCTAAACCTCTGATATAAGTCATAGAATTTTTGAATAAATAAACAATGCAAAAATAATAAAACACCTCTTTTCCGTACTGGTCCTAGAGGAGCCCTCCTGGGTCCAAGTGCTGCCTACAACTATCTAGCAGGAGGGTGCAGAGAAGATGAAGCCAGATTCTTCTCAGATGTGTACAATGAAAGAGCAAGAGTCCAAAAACAAGGGTTGCAACATGGGACATTAGAAAAAAAGTGTTCTTCATGAGGGTGGTCAAGCACTGGGACGGGAAATTAGAGAGGCCATGGGATTTCCATCCCTGGAGATACTTGAATAGACACTGTCATGAGAAATCTGGCATATTTTGAATTTTCTTTCAAGTGGTTGATTCAGACAACCTCCTGAAGTTCTTCTCTACTTGCATTATTAAGCACACACACAAGTATGCGTAAGACCTATTTTCCTAAGGAATATTCTTAAAACTAGAAGGTACTTACACAGACATAATCAGATGAAGAGTTTACACATGTGGCATGTTATTTACTGTATCACAGAAACATAAACAGCTCAGATCTTTCTGGGAAACTTTATGTAAATTAAAGTTTGCTCTGCAAGTAAAGAGTATGGGTGTAAATGCTACTGGTATAGAAATGGTAGAAACATATAAGTCTTAGAAAAAAAGGACTTTAAAAGTATAAGATGGCATTTTTCTTATACTTATTTGGAGTCCTGACATGAAGAATTTCTGCTAGGTGTGACCAGCTTAAACTGTGGGCTGTCAGAAAAGAAGCTGATGTTGCTGAAAGGGTCATGACTATGGTTATGCTTACCACCTACAAAATAAAGGTTCTTTAATACACAAAAAAGAACAAGCTTGATTAAACTGTCAAGGAATCATTCATATTTCTTCCTGTGTTGAAAATTTCTACAGGAGTTGGGTTGTGAAAACACCCCACAACCTAACAGCAATCTGCTTGAAGAAAAGCTGTAGGTGCATTGCGTATACTTTTGTTGTAGGCAACAATTCTGACTGTCAAGAAGGAAAAAAAGTAAGGGGCACCAAATATCTAACAAGAAGAGGCACAACAAACAGAATACTTGGGCTAGAAGCAAGCTTCACACAGCAAATGCTAATCAGCTGAATGTGAAGATTCAGATTATTAATTCAAGTCATCTTCTAATGCTCAAGGAAAGAAAAGCTGAAAAAAATGGCTGAAACATTCTTGATTCATTTCCCAGTAGGCCTTGTATCAATAAGAAAGAAACATGCTCAAACAGCTGGGAAGGTCACTAAAATCTTCTGCCTTAGCTGTCACCAGCAGCAGGAAGCTGGACTGTCCACCCCAGTAATACAAATGTTTCGAAAGAAGGTTCTCCATCCAGCAAGGCAAAACTGAGAAGATGTTTCTACACAGAGTTCACACAAGATGTTCCTGAAAATTTTGGGAAAACAATTTGATTGACACTTAAAAGCCCAGGGAAAATTCATGTGAAGGTATGAAAGGTAAAAAAGAATGTTCAAAGCTAAGTTTTGTATTTTGTCTTTGAAAGTGCTTCCATTATGATTGAATTTGAGAGAAACACATTTGGGCAGGCAAAAAGCCCTCAAGGAGTTCTTTTTTTTTTTTTTTTTTAATTAGCGTGGCCTGGGATGGAGCCTGATTCAAAGTGCATAAACACTAGTTCAGCCCCAGGTTTGACTCTGGGACTGCTGCTTTCTCATTTGAATGCTACTGGTTGTGCTTGATAGCCCTCCTATCCCCTGAGCAGAGGCTGCCTCACTGAGCTGCTTTCTGACTGACTGAATTATCCTCCCAGCACAAGGTTATGGGACATTCTGGCAATGCTGGGATGCATTGCCACATGAAACCTTCACAGCACATCACAGCACATCAAAGGTGCTGGCAACAGTCACTTCTCAAGGAGTCCTTATCGTTGGAAAAAACACACAGCTGGAAGGAACATAAGATGATTTTTTTCTGTTCTGTTGAACCTGAGAAGCAGTTTTGCATGAGTTTGTGTCAATATGGTATTCCACTCATAGTCTGGAATGTTAATGCATTACATAGAGGAAAGATCTATAATATTTTCTTCCTTTTAGACTCAGGGAAACAGACAATCTGAGAAAGTCTATGCACTAAATCAGGACACTTTCTCATGGAAAGGGTCAATTTTGTTGTTAAGATTACTTTCTCATCATTTTGAAATCTAGCAAAGCTGTATGTACTGTTTTTGTGAACCTCTGTTTTTTCAAAAATCCTATTTCTTAGCTATAACTTCACCACCATGGATGAGCAGGGTCCCTTCGGTGCACACAATCTAATGCATGGTAATTCCAGTGATCTTTCCAACCTCAACAGCTGAACAAGCTGGGAGGAACCTACTCTGGAACCCACTCTGGAACCCACTCTGCCCCAGAATTCTCCATAGATGTAACGGTGACAGTCAGTAACAAATATGACTAATTCAATTCTATTACCAGATAGTTCTTATTTGCCATTCTGTTGTGATTTGGTACAAGACAGATAATAAATGCAGGCAGTACTGTTCAGTCATTGCACGAGGTTTTACCCATTGCACTATAGGAAACTTCCACAGAATTAGACAGATATTCCTGATTTAAATGTCATCAGAAAACATAAATTTTTAGTGGTGTACCTATCTATTTTATTCGTACAATATTTTCAAGGTGGAAAGGTAATATTAGGTCACTCAAATGTCCATCCATAATTGTATGATTTTGACAGCCCTATTTAAAACTGCAAAGTGTTGTTTTTCTTAATCACTTAAAATGAATAAGTATGCCTAATCTGTAAAATTAAAATATCTCAAGAAATGTCAAAAAACTGTCCTCTCTAGGCATATTTATATAGGAGAGGCAGACAGGTGCAAACCGTGTGCCTGTGTGGAGCACAGGGACAGTAGTATGAGGGTTGCTAATGTACAACAGCCCAAATCTGTTGGCTCAGAGCTGCTCCCAGTTGGGCTGTCGTACTGCCAGATCACTTCTGTGTTGTATTTAAGCTGCTGGATGAGGCCAGCCTGGCCAACAGCACTGCAGCAGCAGTTTCCCAAGGAGATCATTCTCAGCACAGCATCTCAGGAATAGCAACAGTCATTACAGCATATTGCAGAGGCTGTGATCGGGAGTCCCTGACACCTTATTTGTGTAAACTTAATCCTCCTCTTCTCCCCCCACTGAAATATTGCAAAGTTACCTCTGAATTATTTGATATGTCTATTTTCTAAAATGTGTGATTGCATTTGCAGAGATTACTCCAGAAATTTGACAGCACCCATTATTATTTTCCTATTATGTATTCAATGATGGGATGCTCCGTGATATTTGCTTGAAAATCAGAATGAGCAATAGCATAAGCAAATGCTTCTCAGGAGATGAAGCAACTCCTGCATTTGGATGGAAGGATAGGGACATCAGACTGCAACTTCAACAGTCTCTGAGAACACCTGGACCCAAATCCATGTAACTGGATGGTCCTACAAAACCTCTCAACATGTTGGCCTCCTCAGCTCTTTGCTGGAGATGGTAAACCTCAATCTTTGTAAAGAGCATTAGCTCCATGGATAAGCAGCCCATGTTCTTAGAGTTGTGCTCACTTGAGCTAGGCTGTGCTGTTGTGTTTAATATCTGAGCCGCATGGGCTAAAACCCACAGGTACAGGGAATACTAAAATGTGGGGGGAGGACAGTCAAAGACATACGTTTAAAATAATTTGTGATGGTTTTGACAGGCACACAGGTCCTCCTGAGAACTGTAACACTTCAGTGTCACTGCTGTGCTAATGCTGCATGGCACAGGGACCAGGGCTTATGGGGCCAGAGGCAGGGGCGTGTCAACATTTGGACCCGTGATTGGGGTTCCCAGTTGGCAGGGGAGACATTGTGATTCCCAACAACTTTGGATGTAAACAACAAAACCTTTGTGTCCTGCTGCACAGGTGAGGACTCAACTCTACACAGAAGGAAACAAAAAGTACTATTTGATGGATTCCCAGCTCTGCTGGGAGGTAGGAAACTATGGTGGGAACACAGCCCCACTGAGAAAGGGACAGCAACAGTGAGTTTTCTCCTTTCGCACACTCCAACCTTTATTTTCCTGCTTAAAAGCAGGGCATCTCCTTTCTCAGCAGAGCTCTTAAAATAAAGATGATCCCTACCTAATCTTTCTGAGGACAAGCACATGCTCCTACCATTGTGGAAGCTTCTGGGCTGTTGAGTGCCTGAGGAGATGCTTCCTCCAGCCCTGGAAATGCCTCCCAAACCTTGTCGAAAATCTGGCCAAACCTATTCTGAGATTCTGGCTTTTCTCTAGGCAGGTTTCTGGTTTGTACCTTGTCAGGTTTGCAGAGTTAAGAAGGTCCTAAAGTGGAGGAAGGCCGCAGGGGTTCAGATGACTTCTGCTCTTTCTAGGCTACTGTATTTGGCAGGTGCAGTTGATGCTCACTTAGAGCCCTTTCACACATGGATTAAGCACATATGGAGGAGATTGTAAAGGGATGTAACGAACTCTCCTTTGGCCTGGGAGGCTGGAGCTGTAATTAATACCAATTTGCACATCTGTTCTGAATTAGGTGCTGAAACAGCCAGCAGAATTCCTTGTCGTTTAAGTCAGTAACCTACCTGGATACCTCATAGAAAGGCACCCAGGAAGAAAGAGGGTATGGGTTTTCAGGGACAATTTGCCATAACACAGCAGCAAGACCTAAATGTCTGTGGGAATGAGGCAGTGCCTTTGCCACGGGAAGCACCAGCTCACCTTGCATGCTGAATGGTGCATGGATACAATGGATACACCCAGTCCTACCCTTAAAGCTGCAATTCTGAATGCCAAGAGTCAGTTTAGTTAGCTCACATGGTCCCAAATCAGACTTCATTAGCAAAGCTTTGATAAGCAGCTGGCCCTTCTGTAGTAACGACTACCAGAAGAGAATCTGCATTCCTCTAAGTGGAGGAGATGCTCCATTTTTGAGTTAAATAAATCAACCAAACAACCCCCCCCCCCAAAAAAAAAAAAAAATCAAAAAACCCTGAACTGGCAAAACACTCTCTAATCTGAAACTGTGCAGGGTTTAGTTGTTAAGCAGAGGAATAGACAGAAGTTCAATTTTTTCTGAAAGAGAAGCACTCACAGCTCAGCCTGTAACAGGACTTTCTGGCACTGAAATGCTCTAAGGCACGTTATCTTACTTTCGTCATATTGCCACCAGAGTATAACACAGACACTACTTGGGGTGGGCAAAGGCTGTCCTTTTGCAGCTTGGGAGGAAAAGACACCAGTGCATGCTCATGTAGTTTGAGCAGCATGTGAGATACCCTATGCAGCTGTCATTGGGTAAAATCATTAAAAAGCCATTAACACGGGTAGGGGATGTCACTCCCTAGTCTCCCTTTATCAGTTTAGATCGTGTTTTCCTATGACTGCCTTGACAAGATAGGTTACACCTGCATTTTCCAAGCAGAAATAGCTTGTGTGCTCTGTCTGCACCCTGGGACACAGGCTCTGGGGTCAACCTGTGTAGCAGCCACTCACCCACCCTGCCTTCACAGTCAGCCACAGGCTACAGTGTGTTTGAAAATCCCAGTAAAAGGCCCAGACCCTGCTTGTAAGCTACATTTTGAGCACTGAACTCTGTTTTTCAAATTCATTCAACCTGTTCCAAACAGCTATTGTTTTAGCTGCTTGACTACAGCCTTGTGAAGAGGAAGGCGATGCGGCTTGGCTCTTTGAAGTGGGCAAGGACACAGCCACACCACTGACAGAGCTGGTGGAGGACAGCCAGGTGAGTCAAGAAGTATCAGCAGTACCTTCCACGTGTGAGTTTTACAGAGTGCTGAAATTGCTGGCAGGGAGCCCGGTCTTCCCTGCGCTGTAGTCACCAGAGCAGGTGCTTTCTCCTTCCTTTCCTGCAGCTGCACCAGCTGTCACTTGTCTCTAGAGTCAAAATATTTCCATGCCTATCAACAGCTAGTAATTGATGTGAAATCAGTGAGTCTCCTTGCAAAGTTCATGCTATATGTGCGAGAGCCAGGCATCCGGCAGAGACTCAAGTGTAAGTCTAATGATAAGCTCTCAGCTACAGAATCGTTTCCTCTAGCAATGGATGAGCATGCATGACTATCCTTGGTTTCCTAATTATTGTAATTTACTCAATCTCTCCTATTAACGAGCATTTTTCTGCCTGGGGACTTTCTAATCATGGAATTAATTGTCACTTTTACCATTATAAAATACTGCTCCCATGACATTGTTCAGATTTACTGCCCCAACTGTGGAAAGAAGACATGAGATAAAGTTGTTAAAAATATTTTGCTAGTTCTTTCTAATTTTTTTTCAAGAGCATTTTAGGAGTCTAACATGGAGAGGGAAAAAAAAGGAATAACAAATAATTTTTACCCTTGAAATCCTAAGTAGGAAATACTATCTTAGCTATTACCAGCAGCATGTTGAAAGAGACCCTTATTAATTAAGACTAGCACTACAGATCATCTCTTTCTTTATCAGGGGTGGGAACCTGCTGTAATTCCACTGATTCCACTGTGATTGTGTCAGCGCACTGCCAATCTCACAGATACAAAAATTGCTCCTGAGTATATCCCCTTTTACCTCACATGTTGTCAAATGATATAAATGCCTATATCTTTCCAGCTGAAATTGATCTCTTCAGTCCCAAGCTCCAGAAGGAATGGCAGGGTACTCGTAGCCAGACTTTTTAATAACTTAGACTCGTACAAGATGCCGTAACAGTAAAGAGACACATGGCATTCAGAATGAAATTAAGCAGTGGCAACAGGCGTAGAAATCTGAAGGAAATATGAACTTCAGAACTTCTCTAATCTTTTTCTTACATTCACACATTTCTAGGGTGATGTTTAGTTTTGGAGATGACTGAATACACTTCCCATTCAATTCAACAGCATTCACTACTGAATGACTCATCTAGTGCATTCTTAACAACAGCTTTCAAAAGATACAGCAACCCTCGCTCAACTCACAAACAAACAAGCAAATTAGAACCTGTCCCTCATGATTAAAAAAACCCCAAACAACAAAAACCCCCTCTCACTTGTGTACGATGTTTGTTGCAGCTGGAAAATTGAAAAGAAATCCCTTATGTCAAGATGATGCCTCTAAGAAATTACATTTTAAAAATGTGTTAAAAAAAATACAAGGTTTTGACTAAAGATGAATGTCTAATTACAATACCTATAGAGAAAACCAGTACTGTCTTCTCTTGGAATAAAGTTATTCTTGGGACAGAGTTAGCTAAGACATGTAAATCTGAATTTACAATTTCTACAAGTATTTTGCTTTTCAGTTAATGCCTCACACATGCTGTCAGCTGTCTTTGCAGGGGAAAGAACTACCAATATCTCGTAAAAAAAAAAAGTTCAATAATCTTAGTTGCCTCCCCACATACGTGCTGAAAATGCTCCAAAGCTGCAAGCATGTGAGAAAAGTAATACACGCCTTAAAAGAATACCTTAAAGGAATAGTAAAAGGATCCCCACTCCTCTTCTGCCACCACTTCTGTGAAAGTCACCGTTTCAGTGCAGGTGACAAGGGTAATATCCAGCCAGCCGGTGCCTCCCTGGGAGCTGCTGCTGGCTTCTGTGGAGTTGACCTCCATCACTGGATTTTGCTGAAGTTGTCTAGGTGCTTGTTTTAGTAAGAGTTAATGCAGCCAGGCTTCTCCCGTAAAAGCGCAGCACAAAACCAGCTTCTCACTGCTCCACCACTGGCTACCAGAGGCGTCGGGCTTCAGTGCAGCTGAGTGATAGAAAAAAAAAGAAACAAAGCCAAGCTGGCATCCCTTTGAGCTTTCTTTTGGTACAACTCTGACGAGAGCCATCCACATGCTCTTTCCAGCTGCAACAGCCAGTAACAAAGTCAGCACACATGGACACAGCCATGTGCTTTGTTGACTCTGGATTTCCTTGCACCCCAAGTTGTTAGCTCTAGAGTCAGGCACACCTGTAAAAGCCTGGACCTCCTCCCTGCACTAAGCCCGGGAGCCTGGGTATTCCACTCAGCAGTTTTGCTTACTTACCTTAGCTGAGCTCACTATGATTTTGGTTACCTGCAGTCTTATGGTATATCCATATGCAAGCATCAGCACTCTCTTCTGTATTAGCAAAACCCTATTAAGTTTGTAGGCTTAAGATATCACAATTTCCCTATCAATATCTACCTGACTTCATAAATAGACCTCTCCCCCCACATTGGCAAAGAGCTGGAGTGTGTTGCACACCCAGGAAGGCAGCGCTTTCTTTGCTATATGGAAAACCTGTCTGGAAAGGCACAGCTCCTACAGATTTAGCAGCTCCTCTGTTTTCTCCAGAACAAGGTAATCAATTGTCTCTCTATTCACGGATTTTCTGGGCATTGATCCTACATGCTGTCTGTTTATTCAGATGTTTTTACCCATCTCCAGTGGCGTTACCCCAGCTTTACCCCAAAGGTGACAGATGAGAGTACATTCACCTTCCCTGACCTGAGCTCAAAGTCACTTGTAAATCTAGCACTTGTTCAGCTTTTCAAAGATGCTCTGCCTCAATGACAGTGCAATCCTAAGCAGAACGTGATGCATTTCACACTCACACCCCACCAATTCAATCTCCCCTTACCTGCTCATGGCAAAACCCAGTCCTGGGTTTATGTATGCACAGATGGCCATGGCGGAGCTCAGGAGTCTTTAAACTCCTCTCTCTTGCCAGCACAGCACACCCTCTCCGCAGCTGCTGGAGTAGGGGTCTCCACAACCTGCCCACGTTGTCCTTGTCCCTGATCTATGTGGGACCGTGCCCATCCCTGCCTACAAAAGCAGCAAGAGAGAGGTCACTAAATGGCCCTCCAGCTCCCAGGGCCCGTAATAGCAGGGGAAATGCACAGAAATTCAAGTCCAAGTTTTGCCTCTGAACCCTCCCAAGTTAGGACGTGTCTGATCTAAGGCTTTGGACCAGGCTGTTCTAGAGACTGCAGAAACCTCTGAGTGTCTGAGCAATAGTCAGACTCTCCAGAAGATGCTGGAGTCATCAGAGTCATTCAGTGGAGTCATTTAGAGGAGGGAATCAGTCTAGACCAGTACAGATAATCAGTACAAGTCACAAAGCAATCAACTCTGACTAATATGCACCAGTGATCAATATTTAACAGTGGCAAATGATTCATAGGTTGGAACATGTTCAGATAAAAAGAAATATTATAGAACCACCATATTTTGCTGAAAACCAGTGGGGAAATGCTCATATATATTTTATATAAAAGACAGGGGAAATATTTTTGAAGTTTTTTTCTGGCTGATTGTACAGGTTGACTTTGAAACTCTGCTAAGAAGTATTTAAGTAGCACCCAAGCTTCTTGAAAACATTTTATAATTTTTTCCCTCCTCTTCATTCTTCTTACTTTTCCTTCTTATATTTACAGAATTCTCTTTGCTAGAGTTAAAATTTACTACACTGAGCTTTTGGGTTGGGTGGGTTTTTTGCACTTTCATTCCTACAGAGCTGTTAAACTCAAGCTTATTACAGCCACTAAGAGACTTTTCCGTATCTACACCACACACCAGATCATGTGCAGCTCTCAGGGCTAACCTACAGTGACTTGTCTTGTGGCTTTGCCAGATACTTTCTCTAAGTAGTGCTTATGGTGTTGCAAAAGGTTATACCGTGCCCTGCTCCAGCACTCTCCAGTCTACAGAGGGCTAATTCAGGTTTTCCATCACTATCAGCTTTTCTGCCAGTGAGTATTTCTCATTTACAGTCACTGCCATGTTTTGTTGAGGGCTGGTTTTGTCAAAATGCTGGTTAGCCACAGAATTTGAAGCCATGGGCTGTCTACGGTACCACATTTAGAATTAAGCTAATTCCCTAGAACAAAATGCTTTGTTTTTAAACTACTACAAGTCATTACAACTCTTTGAAAATTGGTGTTCAGAATTTGTTTCCCACCCCACTCTCCATGCTGAGATTAAGCAAACTTTGAAATGAATGGCAAAATAAAATAGTGTTATGATTGAATCTCAAAAGCTTACAAAAGGCAAGATCAAATTCCAGCAACACCTCGGTGCTGAAGGAATAGCTGATTGATTCCTCTAAGTGACTTTGTTGTTTTCCTCAGCTGGGACCTTGAAAAGTCTCTGAGAACTTTCAGTGGCTTAAGAGAGTGAGGCAGTTTTACAGGGAGAGAAATCGAGTCTTCTCTCTGCTTTCATATAAAATGTTCTCCAATTATTATTGTAAGACAGTTTTTTATCTAATGTATAATAAAATATGTTTCTTCTTTCTTAACTTTATTTTCAAGTCCCTGTGCTGTAGAACTGAACCACAGCATGCTTCATAAGTTGGAAAGATATTGAAAAAAAACCTTAAGCAATAAGAATGGATTATTTGGAAGAATAATAGAGAGAACTTGCTTTAGAGAC
This sequence comes from Oreocharis arfaki, assembly GCA_013398015.1. Taxonomy (NCBI): domain Eukaryota; kingdom Metazoa; phylum Chordata; class Aves; order Passeriformes; family Paramythiidae; genus Oreocharis; species Oreocharis arfaki. The sequence continues at coordinate 453,962 of VZRR01012214.1, forward strand.
CCCTTCATTTGCCATTCCCTTTATCTCAGTCTCAGAAGATACATACATTTAGGTTTTTTAAATAAAGCGTTGAACCAAAGGACCAGAAAACCTAAGAGCATAAATGGTTCCACTGAAAGGTGAAGAGAGTATTCTGTGGTTGCTGTGTGCAACAAAACTGATAACCTCCATGTGCAGAAACATGGGGGGAGAATCTCCCACAGTGGCATGGCACTCCTGACTGGAAAGGAGAGAAAACCCTGTGCAGCTGCAGGAAGTGAAACCAGGAGATTGATGGGATGTGATATGATGTGATGTGATGCGATAAATGAAGGTAGGTAACTCTGGAAAGAAAAGGTTAAAAAAAAAAGGAAAAACAAGAAGCAACGAATTGAAGTTTTTAAAGATCAGGTACAAATTTTCATTATTTAAGCCTAAAATTCCTCGTGCAAAACTCTCCTCTTTCCTGCACAATAGCTGTGAAATGCAGTAGGTGGAGATGGGTCATTTTGTACACCTAATTGTGGATGCTCCACGGCAGGCAGAGGTGCCATCACAGGGGATCTTACGCTCCAAAACTCGGCAGCAGTAGGAGGAGGGACCATGAGGAATATCTGGTTCCTCCTATGCTATCCATTTCTCTATCTTGATTTTCCTGACAGAAACTATTGTGTGGCAGTATTTTTGTGCATGACGTTGATAATCTGCCAAAAGTCAGCCAGTGTAAACGTGTGTCTAATTTTTAAAAAGATCAGGCATATCTGAAATGGGTAGAAGAAAGGTCTGCTCAAGTTTATATTATTTTTTACTGAGACTTTATGGTAGATTTCTCTTGCTGTATTTAGGCATCATTTGGAGTAAATTGAAAAAATATTTGGTTTTTTGCTCTTTGGAGCTCTGCACCCTGGAGTAGTTGGGCATAATCATGTTAAATGCAAAGAACAAATAATGCTATCAGACTGCAGGAAGAAAGAGAATTAGATATTTCTTACTTCTAAAAGAGCAGCAAGTTAATTGCTTTTATGTAAAAAACCATGCTTATCCAGTCCTTATATGCCAGCTTTGGAGGAGGAAGTTTAGCCTGCTCTTCCCAATGCACAACTCTTCTCCCCAAGAGCTTAACATTTGGGGCAATTCAGAGGGACTCAGCTGCCAGCTCTAGCAGCATAGCACCCCTTTAGAGCTGTGTTCCCTCACCCCTGTTGCACAGGAGAGCAGAACTGACACATGAGGGACACAATTCCTGTCGTCTCTCAGAAACTCATTCTCCTTTAACTTACAAGCTGCTTAGCAGGCACATTGGTTTCCTTTGGCACCGTGCCTCCAGAGGGATGCAGACCTGTGCATCTCGGGTAGGCAGTACCCAAATAGGCTGGATTGATTCCCTCAAATCTCGGACCAAAAAAGTCTTCATGTGGTCCCAGTGCCTGGGATGTGGCTGGGAAGGGGTGCCTGTGTTTCTGGACTCCTGTAGGTCACTGCTGTGTGTGAAACAGAGGGCCCCATTTGTGCCTTACTTAGGATGCAAGTATTCCCACACACATTTGCACTCACATTTATACAACGTTTTTAGTCCCTCCAGGTGGGCATGACATCAAGTTTCTAAATCTTCAAAGACTTGAACTAGCAATGATCTTCTATAGGCTAAATATACAGTTACTGAATTTTCTTGACAGCAACCCCTAACACCCATTCTCTACCCTCCAGAGTGAAGTGGCTGTGACTTAGGATTGGAAAATTCAGGAGTCAAAGCAAGATCTCAGAAGCTGGTTTTAACGTCCTCCCAAGCATTTTATTTCAGGATCTGCATCCCAAAGCAGGACCAGGCAGCAGCATGTTGACACTGCCAAACTTAGCCCTTCCCAGGCTGCTCTTTGGGAGGTGTGAATTTCAGCTAGCCTCTGAAGAGGCTCCGGGGTTGTGGCTCTGCCCCATCTGTGCCACATGGATCACCTCGGGCCACAGGGCCAACTAACAGCACACTGTGTTCACTGCATCCTCAGATTTCTCGGTTCTGGATTTAGAGGCTAGCAATTACAGCTGAAGAGCTCTTCTCTTTGATATAAAAATTAGAGTTTGATTTTCATCTAGAATCTGAACAAACCTAATTTTGAAATATTAAAAGCATCATAGAATGAGATAACTGTTCTGTGCTGGGCTCCAGGCTGATCTCTCACCTGTCAAGTCTCTTTGCATCAGATACTCAAACTGACAGCAAGTTGAATTTTCCTCTTAATGCTAGTTTTGAATCAGATCTTTTGCAAATGCCTAGATTTTACCCATAGTAAAACACTGGAGTTGTAAAAGTCACATAGCCTTTTCATAATACATGATAAAATGTGAGCTGGTTGTTTCTCTTTCTTACAAACATTTTTTTTTTTAAGAGGAGATTTTTCCTCATTTTTTTACTGTTTGTAGTCTTATTCCAGATTCATTCATTTTGCAAAAGGGATACATAGCCATTTCTCATTTCTTGTTAAGAAACTTTTGCGGAAGAATGAGCAATCCTTAAGGAATTATCTTAGAAAAGAAGCAAGCAGATAAAGAAAACACGGAGAGGAATGTCATTAAATATGAATATTGTGTTAGTGGGACTGTCAGGCATTCTGAGATTTCAAATCCCTTCACTCTGTTCCGTTCAATATAACCATCAAAGAAACCATATATTTTGCAAGGGCCTGATTCTCCATTCATTTAGAATGTTGCAGAGCAGAATTTCTTCCTTTTCTCTGACTAGAATGGCAAGTAGCTTCCACAAAAAGAGAGCCAAGCCCCATGAACTGAAATAGATGCCAGATGAATGTGCATTCCTATAAAATATTGAGGCAGTCAACATAGTCACTTGGAGTGTTCTAACTTTTAAGGAGCTGAGCAGGTGGCCAAAATGTATGGCATCCATCAGGTGCTGGCATGTAGTTACGTGTACAGATGCCAATAAGTAGGTAAGAATAAATTCACAGCTCCCATCACCACCAGAACGATTTTTCCTTCAAAATCTTCTGCTTCCAATTGCCAAGGCACTGTCTGCCCTTCTCAAAGTGCTGCACCTGGAAAGGGAAAAGAGCACAGAAATAAAGCCAAGCTGCCAAAAGGGAAAGGTGGCTTCAGGTGAGCCCTGGCCAGCTGCCAGCACAGCCGGCAGGAATGCAGCCAGCCTGCCCGACTGCATCGCCCGGCACACCGTATGCTCATTAACAAGGCAACTGCAGGGAACAAAACACCAACCATATGCTTGTCCTGCCCCACTCCTCCCTCTGCTTAAGGTCCCATTTAACTTTAATGAGCACCAATGTACCTTGAGAGGGGGGCCAAGAGGCTGTGCAGACACAGGTACTCGTTCCCATTTTGTCTACAGCTGGCAGCAGCAGCTTGCTGTACAATCTTCTGAGCCACAAGCCAGACCCTCAGCAGTCCAGAGCTCTGTTTCCCCCAGTAGAAGAAGGCCATTGGAGGAAAACTGGGTTCAGGATTTCCACAAGTCAACTTCTTAGCCACTACTGACACATAATGCATTTAACATATATAAATAGGAATCCTTTTCAATTCTGTTTTCACACTGTTGCTTAGAAGCATTTTTCTTTCATTTTCACAGGTTTAATAGAACAAAAACCAATTTAACAGGCTGTTGGACTAGATGATCATTGTAGGTCCCTTCCAACTGAAGATAGTCTAATCTGTCTCTTCTATTTCACCTTAATCTACTGAGTATGGACAATCACACCACATCTGCTCTGGGAGAGAAATACTTCTCTCCTCCCTCTCCTTACCTTTCTGTCTGCTGCTTCTGGTGAGTGCACACAAGAGGTCATTTTCCATTACTCCCATTCAAGCCTGCACTGACATAGGAATTACTCCCCCGTCAGATTTCAGAGGATGCCTGGATCTGATAAACCTCTCTTCTCTTCTGCAGGGCATGATCCAATGGGTAAGCCTCAGGCTTGGAGGTCAGGGAAGACAGTAAGCACCTTGCTCTTCTGCACATTCCCATTCTGACCCCGGCCAAGAGAACTCCTCTCCCATAAGGAAGAGCTTTGGAAAGTGAACATGTGACAGAAACTCAGACCCTTCTGGGTGTCATTCCTCATCCACCTGGATGCTCCTGCCTGCATTGCTATCCCCAACTCTGGGCACACAGAGCACTTGCAGCATCCAGCTGGGTGTTCATCTATAATTTTTGACAGACCCTCTATATACAGGAACCTGATTCTCTGTTTAAAGAGACCACACCATTGGTCCTCAAGTGGCAAATTGGAACCAGTGAAATCAGCAGTGAGCTCAAACTGCCGAGCCTGCTTTGCAAAGAAGGGGTAGGTAAACTCACACAATAAATGAGCTCTTGATTTCACAGCAAACTGAACTTTTGCTATGAATTTCTGTCGGGCAGAAGGTTTTAAAAACTGCAGTTCTAGGTAAAGTTTAAAATTAAAGTTCAAAATATAGCAAAAAGAGGGTAGTTAATACATAAGAACATGTTTTCAGCCTACATTGCCAGCTTTAATCTCTGATCAAATAGTACTACAGATGCTACAGAGAGAGAGGAGGGCAACAGAGGGAATTAGTCTAATCCATCAACACTAAAAGCTTTGGAAAAGACCAGCACAAACCACAATGTAGGTCAAAAAATGTGCCCATAGAGAGGTAGTGGGAAGAAAGAAAGTGTGGGAAGAAAAAATTTTAAATGCCTGCATCCCTGCTCTCCTTTCTGAGGAACAAGTTGTACCTGAAGTAATGAATACACTCTGTCTTGTGGCGAAGAGCAGCAGAATGGAATTACAGATTTACAACAGAGGTAGAAAACCATTAGATGAATTGCAGGACTTTTTATTACCAATTGCAATTTCATGGCAGAGTTATTATTTATTAAATATAGAAGCAGTCAGTTGAATTCTAACTGCTCTTTGGTTTAATTCCACTTATAAAAAGGCTGAAGAAATTACACAGAGCAGACTAAAAGTACTCTGCAGTAGCACGCTTCTTTCTCACTGCCTTCACATGGATCCACATACACACACACAGAGAAATAAAAAAAGTCAGTGTATGGAAGGGGAACAAGTTACACCCAATTTCCCTTTAAAAAAGCCTAAGGTAGAGTAAAATAAATGTACTGTACTGCTATCATTACTGCACCTGAAGAGCAGTTTGGGCAATGTAACATCCTCTAGTACTGAAGTTCAGTCTTTTGGCATCTCCAGAAAAAATTACACTTTACCCCCTGCTCCCTCATACAAAACCAGTGTGCAGACAGAAAATAAACCTGTGAAATGACATGTCCCAGGTCAGAACTAGTATGTGGGTAGGAGGAAGAAGACAATATTAGCCATAATATGGAATTGCATCCCAGGTCATCTCCACGAAGCAGGATTATATATGTTGTTCAGGCAGCAAAAGGGATGAGTTATTCAAACCCCAGCAGCCTTGTGCCAGCACTTACTTTGAATTTACTGAATTGCAGAGTGATGGAAAGGAAGAGGAACCACAGAGAAGTGAAGAAATATCCACTGAAGAAACTGTCTCAGCTTCACAGAGAGCTCACGTGGCTCAAATCTCTAAGACTTTGTTCATGCTTATCTGTCACTGCACATTGGCATGAGCAGGGTGTGTAATAACTTACGTTGCCCAGAAGACCAAATGCCATAAAACAATTTTTTTTTTGGGGGCAAATAAGAAAAAAAAAAGATCCAGCAGGAGCAAAAAAAAATATATAAAATTTTTATAAAATGCATTTTGTATATAAAAAAGTAGTCTTCTGCAAGCCGGTTCTTTTGAGACTATAATATAGATGTAAATTAGTCTCGTGTGATACAAACCTTCATTTCCAAAACACCATAATCTTTTGCTAATATATTTTTCACGCATACTTCTCTGGATATTATCTGGAATTCTTTAGCAGTACATTGATGTTCCTGATCACACTATGAAATATATTTTCATTAAAAATGTGGAAATGAGCTGCTATCATTTCCATTTCTGCACAAATAAAACCATTCAATTACGGTTCCAATCCAATGAAGAAGTGAAACAGGACTGCCTCACATGCTGACTTGAATGCAGAAAGCACAGTCCAAAGAAACAAGATTATCCAAAGAAAAATACAAAATTTAGCAACCAGTTTAAGGTTGTGGATACAGCTGATGTAAGTATTCACATCCCCAGTGAACATGCAGCAAATTCTAACTAGGGAAATAAACTCAGTCCGGTATTTTTATGCCCCACGTTTTAATGGACTGTTGTGTCTCTTCGCATTTCAATAAAGTGACAATGATGCGTATGTCTCATGCTAATGATTCTCTGCTCATCAATGTAAATGCAAGTATTATGATACAAATGCTCAGAGAAATGCAAACTAGAGTGTTGTTTTCGGAGTGGGTATGATTACCCTCATGATGGCATTGCACACAGGCAGCCCTCATGAGCCTGCTGAGGACAGCTGCTCCATGTGCAGTAAGTTGTGGACCAGCAGCGCCAGATCTTCATGAAAATAAATGGCTCTTTTCAGCTCACAGGTTGTGCCCAAGCATGTGAGCAGCTGATCTGGCTTGCTGACTGCATTTGGGAGGTAAGCTGTGGATTTTTTTCACATTAGCGATGATATGCATATATGTATAAGCAGAGATGACTTACTGTCTATACAGATAAAACAACATCTCCTGTAGCTAGCAGAGAAATTTTCAGTCCTTGTCCAAACATACCTTGGAAACAGGTAATATTGTTCTTGTAATAAAGCAGTGCAGGATAAAATAATAAGTATCATCAAGGAAGCAGGAGTGCGAGAAGTGTCGAGTGCGTAACAGTGGTGTGGGTGGAATATATGAAATAGCAAATACAATACCTAATTTGCTAAAGTCGTTAGAAACAAACCAGAAATCAGTGTGGGAGACTTTCGTTGCGCCCGCTGCTCAGAGCTAAGTTTTCAGAACTTTTAAAAAGACCAAAATTGTTGAAGAGTTCCTTAGGTTTTATCTTTGGAACAGAAGGAAAACTGGAAGGGAAAAAAAGTTATTGTTATGCATCCACATGTATCAAGCCAGTGAGGGATTAAATGAAGGAAAAGGAAAACGTCTCTACACTCGAAGCATTCAAAGCTTTTGTAGCACAATTTGCTTCAGGAGAAAATAATGTTTTCTGTGGTCATGAACATGCAAAAAGATTCCAGACTTTATATGAACTGCTGCTTGGGGATTAGATGAGGATTTAATATCTTTCTCAGAGAAAGGATTAATTAAAATCTGTCTTCTTTGGGAAGGTGATGTGCAAAATAATTTCATATGCATATAGAGCTTTTGAATTATTTCTCTACAGAAACGAAATGTATTTGATGACTTCTCGTTTCATATCTTTTTCTTCAAAAAAAGGAATAATTTTATATTTTTATTCATAGGACTTGCTGAAGGGGTTTTAACGTGCTTTCAAATTGTCAAAAAAAATTGAATCATGGGAGTCTCCTTTAGAAAACTTTGAAAATCTACTATAAGGAGCTGAGGAAATATTGCTTGAACATCACTCAGAATCTGTCCTTTTGTTACATATTTTACCATGCCTAACAGTGAAATTGAACAGAAAGTCTACTGGCTAGTGATAGACCTAATTGCATTTTTCATTTCATGATCATAGTGTAAAAAGTTTTACTTCTCTTTCTACAAAAGGCCTTTATTATCATCAAAAAGCGGAAGCCTGCACACACACCATTTTTTTTTGTTGTTTATTTGCAGACCTTAGCAGCTGGTGTTTTAGAGAACTTGGATGAAAATCCAAGTAATATGCCCCTGCCTCGGGGTGTGAAAGTCTGGAAATGTCTTTCAACCACCTCGTGAAAGGAATGAGACAAATTAGAGCAACTCATAGGATACCTGCTGGTGCCTGGCCCCCTCCGTTCTCTTTCTCTCTATAAAGCAGCAATCCATGACAGTCGCAGTGAAAAAAAAAAAAAAATTAAAAATCATCCATTATTTATTCCATGATAGAAATGCCAGTAAACATGTCTGAATTCCCTCCGGCTCTCATATGAAAGAAATAGGTATTTTACTGAACAAATGTAATTTTTAAAAAGGCTAAAAATATTCATTTTGAGCCACTGAGACTAAAAAAGCTGTGATTCTTAACTTTTTTGTCAAAACTAACCTTCACTTTTATGAGGAGTTTGACACCAGCAGTCATTAAACTGTACCATTTTTAAAAATGAAATATATGGAAACTTTGCATAAATTTATAAATGCATCTGTTTATATATATATATGAAATATTAGTAGAAATTTAAATTATTCAGGCTAAATTTCAGAGCTTCCTGTTCTGAAAATCATTGACACACAATGAATGGATAGTTAGTTTAAAAGAAACAAACAAACAAATTAAAAGAAACCCAAACAAAACCAAGAAAACAAACAAAAAACCCAAACCAAAATAAAACAAAAAAAAAACCCAAACACACAAAAATCTGTGTAATCAAAGCATAATCCATACCAGACGGGTAGGAAAGTAAGAAGCAATGAATGACAAACTGAAAGTAAGATCTAAAGAAGCAAACAAAAACAAAGGAGAACTTTGCAAACTTTCTTGTACAGCTTCTGTCCTTAAAAACCTGGGACCTCAACTGGATTTTTTTTGTCCTTCATCTGTCTCATTTCTCGGTCCCAACACGCACAAAGTCTAAGGCCAAGGCTCGTCAGCTTCTGCTGCCCTGTTTGATGACCATCAGTGTCCCTTGCTCAGGGGGTCAGGGCCTCTGCCCTGCAGTACAGCGCAGGTAAGGCCAAAAAAAGCAGGTGATATTCCTCCTGATGAGCACATTTGAGTAATTACCAAAGACCTAGTATAGCAGGGAACAGCATCTCTTGGATGTGATGTCTGGGGGTTTTTTTAACTTTAATATTTTTCAAATCCTGTACTGCCTGGTGTGTAACTCTGAAGTTTCTTGCCGCCTGCTAGCTGCTGCGCTCATATGCCAGACAGACATAACAATCCCTCTCCAGGCCTGCTCTCCAAGGACACCCAGCCTGTCCTAGGCCCAAAATGTAACCCAACATCTTGAGAAGGGGGTAAGCTTGAAGAAATTACATCATTAACTGAAGCTTTAATTGGAGAATTAACCCTGATATGAAAATAAACCAAGTTTACAAAAGTGTGAAGAACTCATGACTCGTTGTCCATCTTGGGGTCCATCTTGGGGTCCATCTTGGCAGTAGCCTCTGGCCCCCAGGGTGTACCTTTGAAGGCCTTTCAAATAAATACCTGCTTTATTCCCTTATTGATGTCTAGTCTCTGTTTTTAGGTAGCCACTTCAGGCATCAGATGGAGTAGAGAACAGAAATAGATGATCTGGTCTACTGATTTAAACATGGCTCAACTTCAAGGAGTATTTGCCTGAACTTTATAAGGCAATCTTAGCCTATATGTTTACCATAGATTCAAGGAGCTCAAGAAAGGATTGATGGCCTGCAATTTTGCTGTCACTGCATGGTCCTACAAGATGAATATGGATTAACTGTCCTAGCATTAAATATTTAATGTAATGAAATGGTTTTTTTAAGGTATGGAAATATCACTTGGTCCTGCATTTTAATTATGCTTTAAAAAAGCCATGTCAACATCTGATTTGTTCTGTTCAAATCCCAACATGCTCAAAAAATAAATCTCTTCTGTTTGAAGAAGGTTGAGAGAATCAAAAGAGAAGATCAAATAATTAGGCATAGGTGAATTTAAAATCACTGTTCTAGATTATCAAATGTTTTAGACTTCAAAGACAGAAGAGTAAACTATATATATGTATAATATATATGAACAATTCCTCATTCCACTTTTGTAATTGAAGAAAAAAAAATAATATATGTTTTATTAATTCATCCCAGTCTCTAGATGCTCAGTAGTAGGTCAGCAATTACATTAAATAAGTTATAGTCGAATCTTTGTGGTACCTGCCCAAAATTAACATAAGCCTGTACAACATCATAGCATATCCATAGCTCTGTCTAGCTGAGCTGTCACACTGGGTATGCATTTCACCTACACAACTTTTTGGAACTGTGCTAACAAACTGAGGACAGGAGGTACGAGCTCACTCAGGTAGTGAAATGAAAACAGAAAATTTCAGCTGTGTTGATTTAGGTCAGGTAACTGGTTTTGTTTGGTTTTTGTTTTTTTTTTCCTTTAGTTTAACTACAAGTAGGTGATGCTATAAGGTTTTAAAACTTGCACAATGAAGAAAATTAAATATTCCACAGGGAAAGTGCTGAAGTTGTAATTTCTCTGACCTTTTATTTTAGCTGAAACTCTTTGCTAAGTTGAACACTACTTGTGAAAGCAAAAAGCCATTAAGATTTTATCACATTGGCCTCTTATTGGTTCTTAGTGGTTTGCTGCAGTTGAACCCAGATCTCATCTGCGTGTCACCACTTAAGGGCAACACCCTTCAGTTCAGGTCAGAGACAGAATATTTTTCCTTCTCTCCTCTGTTCCTGGTATCCACAAAGCTGGTGGGTGAGAAAAGCTGGATAACAGAGAGGGAGCATCCTCCCGCCTTTCTCACCTGGGCTCAGCCCCTGTGCCCACAGTGTAACACAACTCACCTCTGGTCCCAGGTGTCCCCCACTAGGCTCAAATTTCCCAGCGTAGGGAACACAGTCATGCAAGTAGAGCTGTAGTTCCAGTGGCAGGAAGGTTAAGGTTTTTGGCCACCACCTGCAGCATCACCGTAATGCCTGGGTTTTTAAATGGCTTTTTATAGCAGAGACCATTAAACCACAGAATGTCCCTCCTGAACACTATAAAGTGGATAAATAATGGAGTTCAGCTATCAGTGGTTTCTGCACCTTCACTGCTGCCTTTCTAATGGAAGAGTGAACCCAACAATTTGACACCAGCAATTAAAAGGAAAGAGGTGAGCAGCAGTTAATTTTACAGCATGGAGCACCCTGAAATCCATGCAAGTAATACCTGCTAGTGAAGCCAGGTTATGAAGTGACCACACGGCCCAAGTGGCCACATCCTGGTGATATACTCCACTTCATAAAGACTCCTCATTAATTAAAACATTTGCTTTTGATTGCTTATGGCAAGGTTTCAGCTGCATCAGGGCAGACTCTCTGGGGACCGGAAACTTGCTTGTTAGGAGTGAACAAAGAAAATCCACTCATGGAGATGAATTGTCAGACTTGCTCTGGTGTATCCCCTACATCTGGGAAAAAGGCTGCATGTGACTAGCGTGACTTTAAAATGAAGCATCACACCTCTTGACATCTACATTTCTTCTGGAGACCAAAGTAAGTGTGATTTCTTTCCCCATCTCACAGTGAAAAGTCAGTTTGATCCCCAACCTGAAGAGACAAGATGAAATTTCATTTGCGCATGCTTCTTGTCCCATAATTATATTTAAAAAATCAATAGCCACAGCTGTTCTGCGGCCTGCCTTTATTGTAAAGTACATTGATGCTCCCCAAACCAACTTTCCCAGAAGCCCACTGCTACAATCAGGTATAAGAAACCTTGGATACGGCAGCTTGCAAGTGGCTGATCAGATCATTTTGCAATATTGTGACAATTTTCCCCCCCAAATGGCTTTCCAAAGACCACTTTAACTCCATGCATTCTCTGAAAATAAAGCACACAGTACAGGGTCTGCACTTTAAAAGGCAGAAATCATCTACTTCCTATGTGTGAGGCATCATGCTTGTTTCCAAACTCAGGTAGAATTTTGAGGACAAATCCAGCATATAAAAACTAGCTAAACTTTATTGGCTTGCCTTGAAAAGTTAACAGAGGCTTGACAGAGCATCAGTGACAGCAGGAAGAGCAGGTACTCCATGAGTTTTACCTGTGAAAAAGATAAAAGGAAGCTGTCTCTGCTGGTGTTTAAAAATCAGCAACAGCACTCATCCTCAGTATCTCCAGCAGGAGCACCTACATGCTGCACATTGGAACCAGAAGAAAATGTCCTAGAGATGTGGAAGGCAGCAGGGTGGGTTTCTCAAGGTGATTGCAGGTTACTGACACACCGATCCTGCCCTCAGGGTTCCAGCAAAAAGTTGGAGCAAGGACACAGCTGACAAATTACATAAAGCTCGCCACAGCATTAGTCACCCTACTGCACAGCTAGTTCTCCCATATCATTGAATTTTCCACTGTCTCATATCCATGGGTATACCTACACCTTCAAGTATTCCCAGCTGCTGCAAAGACACATTTTGTTATCCTTGCTTGAAATGGAGGAAGATAAAGAGCACAATTTCTAGCTCATGGAAACTTTCTTCCCTTCACTCTCCAAGTCCCCATTCTCCCGCTTCATGTTTCCAAACTTTTGTACAAATTGACAAGCCGAAGGTCTGACAGGGGTCTTCACTGAGCATCTGTCTATTGAGAGCCAAAAGTTAATGAGCTTTCGATTTCCTAAACTCAAACAGAGACACTGCAAGCTCTGGCGTGGTTCTGCTGGAACTGCCTGGGATTCAGAAAACACACACTAAGCCTGATGTGTGTGAGACCCAGTACTTCAAATAAATCTCTGCCTTTTAATAAAAGAGAATCCTACCTCCTACTTTACCAGCAGCTGTTTTGTCAAGTTCCGCCTGTCAGTCAGTAATGATCCTTTTTACTGTCCATAAGATGTCAATGCCATGAAAGGCAGTGTCTCCTAAATCAGGGGTTTGCTGGAAACGTCTTCTCATCTATAAATCGTACTCAGTGCAGTAATAAACCAGCTTTGTCAGAGCAATTATCAACTCAAAAGAAGGCTTTGCACTGCTGTTCTCCATCAGCCCATATGACACCCAGCTAGGAGAGCAGATAGCATTGATTTCAGCAGGTAAGATCCACATACAATGTGACAGAAGACATAGGTGCTTAGAGCAAAGATCTTAAAAGTCAACAAACAAAATGACAGAACACTTGAGTCAACCAAGAGGAAAGAGTGTTGCTTAAACCTCAGATACATTTAAGTATTCTCAGCTGCAAGAACTTTAAAATTTGAAGCCCCTCCTTTAGGTGTAGGTAAGGATCAGAGGATTAGCACACAGCAAGATGAGTTCTCCATACAGAAAATCTGTGTAATAGACAGGAGCAAAGCAAGACAAGCCCATCATCTCTTCAGGAAATGGTCTAAACTTTAAAGGCCTGAATCATTTGCAGCTATAAAACAACTGTTCAGTGTTTTCAAATAGCTATTGCAACCACCATTATTCAATAACACATCTTCCCTTAGCAAAAGAGGAAAAAATAATGCCAGTGCATAGAAGATATATTATATATAATGTGAACATTATTAAGTACCTTATTTAAGCATTAATCTTTAACCTTCGCAAACTTTGTGACAGCATACAATGATAGTTGCTGGAGGCAACTCTTTTTTCATACTCACACAGCAGCATTATTTATAGTAGCAGTGCACATCTGAACAACAAAGGAGCAGGAAAGGTAGTGATGAAAGATGCATTGTAACAAGCAATAAATCATACAGCACTGAACCGTTGAATGCTAAAGAAAATGAAACTACCTGAAAATAACACTGTGATTTAGCAAAAGTCCTTTAAGATGTGCTTAATGCTAAGTACATTTTTGTTTCTTACTGAAGTAGTGAAAATGAAGCTTTCATTCAGAAGAATTAAGTGTGTTCTTAACATTTCTGCAGAGTCAGGATCTAAAGGAGGATGACATTTATGGTGATTTCCATCCAAGTCTGCAGGATAAACAATGTTTTCAGGGAAATTCATAAAGCCATCAAACACACAGGCACATCTCAGTTGATAACAACAAGTATCACTGAAAAATAAACTCTATTAGCCTTCCTTTCAGATTGCATAAGTGGCATTCCTGTAAGCATTCATTTTTCACCTTCTATTAAAGTGCTTTTGCTGATGAAAAACTGCTTTAGGAGACTTAAATATATCTAAGAGCTGTTACAGATAAGCCGTTCTTTACCCATCATTTTCATGCTTTTTAAGGCAAGAATTCAAGACAGTCAGGAATGAAATATTAAATTTATATATTTGGTCTCTATCTTTCTATCTTGTGATTTTCATATGTGTGGAATTCTTTGTGTGTATTTGTGTGTGTGCACGCATTTGTATTGCCTTAAATAACATCTAAGCACCTATCTAAAGAATTCTCCGTGATCAACACTTTCATTTAAAAAGTTCCGTTCGTCAAGCCGTTAGGATCTGGTCTTTACAATATTTAGCACGACTATTTTATACAAATAATTACTTTTTCACTGATTCAAGATAAAAACATGTAATAGCAAAAATGATCGAAAGCTTAGGGCATGTGGCCTATGCAAAGAACCATTTAATCAGGAGAGGAAGTGAGTGAAGAAAGACACGGAACAAAGACACTTCAAGTCCATCAGCATGGGGAGGGACATGACATGATGGACAGAAATTGCAGCAAGATTTTAAGGTGGACAGTAGGAGCAAAAAATGTCTTAGTCATAAGGCAATGGAAATCTCTGAGACAGGTAGCCTGGGGATGTAATGTAAGCCCATCCCAGGGGTTTTTCTAGTTTGGTTAATGAAACATCCATTAGGAATGATTTAGGAATAAATTTGTCTCGCCATGAGGATAGGAGACAGGTCTCTTGACATGTGGTTCATCTATTTTTTTGTAGGTTTTTTTCCTGATTCCAGGCTAAAATTTAAGTAGAAAGTATTAGAGAAAGGAAAAACGGAGGAGAAATCATTCTAGTTTTTTATGCCAGACTGAAATAACAGATGCTGCTTTGTTCTTGGGGAGTTGGGGCTCTTCAGCGTACCCCTTAATGATGCACACATTGATTATCACCTCAGCAGTAGGAACCAGCTGCCTAGATGTCCTGAAGTCTGCAAAACACCCCACAGGGCTGGCATAGGCTGAGATATTTCCCACAGATAACTTCACAGGCATCTACAGCCACTAGGTAATTTCCATTTATTAAGATAAATGCAAATGCACCTCCTGTGTGTTACTGGAAGCTTGCTCTCTGCTCAAGAGGGACCATAGGTTTCTTTGCCATTTCCATATACATACATGATTTAGCTTAGCAAAACTAGCGCCTGCTGCTGGTCTTTGGTGATGTAAGATAGTATATCTGACCGTGGGAAGCAAGCTTTGATACAGAGAGCATCCTCATTCATTAAATTAGTTTCAGCCTGAGTCTGTAATAACGTGACAGCGTCTTTGCAATGAAAGCCTTTTGACTCATACTCCCTCTTTAAATGCTGAGAATTCGAGCAGCTGCAGAGGTCAGCATCAAAGTGTGAGTCATAAAATGAGTTTCAGACGCAGTTATATAATGAATCTGAGCACACAGCCTCCTTCGCACAGAAATAAAGCAGAACTCTGTGAATCAAATGAGAAACGGCCAGAAGGAGAAAATGTTTTCTGGTCTTTGATGTAAGTCACTGGTATTTTTCAGTTTGAAGACCCCATAAAAGTTTTCTAGTGAAGCTGTGTACTGTCTTCAGTGAATTTCAGCCTCTGCTGATACCTATGCTTTGCTTAGCTTAGTACTCCCACTGATCCCTTAGAAGTTGAAGAACACAGGTATTTGTGAATTCCTCAAACCCAGTGAAGTTTAAAAGGGAACAAAAATTATTTTCTTCACAAGCCTGCCTGAAAATATTTGCAATTACCTTGCTGTTCTGGTTGCAATTAAGGAAAGTGCATCCTGCTCTGTGTAAGTAATATAAAATGAGCAACATTTTCCCCTCAAAGACACAACACCTAAGGATATAAGAACAGGAGTATTTCAGAGAAGAGTTAGGCTCCAAATAAGATTTCTGCTGGCAGCTTTTCCTATGCTTTCATATTAAATTAATTTCGGAAGGCTTTTAGGCTCCTATTCCAATATCAGCTGTAATCAGTGATATGGATATTGATATTAATGAACAATAAAGCCCAAGTAGTTGCAGGCTTAGCATATTTTCAATTTTCTGTGAACAATTAGGTAAGGACCAATACATTCAGGGCAATTTTGCACATCTGCTCTATGCTAGGTACTTCTCTAGTTAACTCATTCTGGCTGCAATTACAACTAGCCCAATTTTAAAATAATTTCTGCAAAGTTTGCTTCATTCAGTGTGTGAACCTGTAGGACTTCAGCCACCAAAGCCTGCAACCTTGTCTGCAACCCTGGAAAGAACCCAATGCAGCGTTCTGAAGAGCTTTTGCAACGAACAGAAAGGTTCACACTTCAGCTATCAGACATTACCTCTCCACCAGTTGGTGCTTTGATCAGTCCATTACACCGACGTGACAGAAGTGATGTACAACACAACCAGGACAGCATGGTAGCTATTTTTACATGCTCTGAACAGCTGCACAAAACACCACACTGCAAAGAGAAGACAATGAAATGTTCTGTGCCCTCATCTGGGGCTTTTTACCACCCATTTATTATTTATACCAAGCTGTAAAAATGGTCTGTGCTTGGCAGTCCTAACAGGATTGAAATTATCTAGGTGAAGTGACAAGGTTTTCAGCAGTTGACCTTCCTGCAAGTAGGACATGTCTTATGCATCTGATTTTAACTTAATAAATAGTGGTTTACTTTCCAATATGAAAAATATTATTGTAGTTTTCTTCAGATATACCTCAGGACACATTTTAAATGTGGTGCCATTTTATTTAAATGTCACAACCTATGTACGTATTTGACAGTTTTCACCCAGAAGCAGCACAGAAATATTAGAGATCATTATAGAACTGTTTAATTTTTAGAGGCAATGTTGCTGATAGCAAAAATATGACAGGCTAGTAATCCTTATTTATTGAATTTCTCTGTCTTGCACTGAAAGGGATATGCTTCCCTAATTCCTCCTCCGTCTATAGCAATTCACTTCAAATTTAGTCAATTTAGAGCTTTTTCCATTCACATACTGGGTCGAAATCCAAAGAGAGCAAACTTTCAGGTTCATCTCCAAGCCATAAATTTCATTTGAAAATCCTCCATCTTTCAACATGTGTTTTATGCTACCAAAAATCACTTTCATAACCACTTCCTTTCCTCCTTTCAAAAAAAAGCTATTTTAATCCATGACACCTAGGCCTTCTCTCTATATGCAAACTGCCTCATCTTTCTTCTGGTTCTTTTCATGGGAAGGGATTTGGATATTTTTCATTTTCCTTTTTTTTTTCTTAAATCTGCATCTCATAGGAGATCTAGAATTAAAATATGAATTATCTTCTAACAACAAAAAAACCCCTAAAGGGCTTTCTGAAATATACAGAAAATTTCCCAACAAATTCAGTAGGGCGACAATTCCATCCTGCAAAAACCAGGATATTTTCTAGTGCTGGGTCCATGGACATGGTTTTAGACACTCATGGATCTGGCTTTTTCACTAGCTTTTATACATAAATATCCTTCTTAATGTCTCCATGTACACACCATTTGAATTTAAAACAGTAATAGGCACTGATAGAGAGAGATATTAATTTACCATCCAAGAAACCCAACAAAACCCACCATTAAAATATTTGGAAGCACCCTTTAATACCATTTAATGTACTGTTAACAGGTAAAACTGTGCAAGTCATAGATTCTGTCCTCTACCTCTGCCTGTTGCCTTTTCTTGATCTTAAAATTAAGAACTAAACATGGTTAGGTGGTAAAAAGGGTTTTACTTTGGTATTTATTGAAGCATCTTTGTTGCAGCACTTTTTTTCAGTGGAATGCCCTGAAAAGCACCCCCGAAGTGCACACACACACCCCCAGAAAAAAGCATACACAGTTATAGGCCTTACAAATTAGCATATCTATCAAAGATTTTCCAATGAGAGGCTCTTGTGAACCCTCCATCCCGAGGACCCTTCCCACTTCATGGGCCTATCTTAGTTTACAGAATGTGCTCTGGAGTGGACTTTGGTACTTATTTGGTTCTGACCCCTGACTGCGAGGCTTGCAGGATGTTTGGTCTCCTGGTTTAACAAAGGCTAGGCTATCTAACTTAAGGAATTATAAGTATGTGGGGTAAAAAGCAATAGGAATACATAAAGCTATATAAAAGAGTATATAAAAGGTGTATAAAAGAAAAGGCAAAAAATCATCACGGTATCACACCCAGGCAAGTTACTGCGTATTACTGACATAACACTTTCTCTGATGAGGTGGGGAATCCTCTTTGTACTTGAACAGCTGTGAAAGGCGTCTCAGCTGTGAAGCATCTCAGCCTGGACATCAGGAAGTCTTACCTCTTAACCCTTGCCCTGCCACACTGCCACTGTTACACAGTTGCTAGTGGCCAAAGAGATTTTTCCACAAGAGCACTGCAGGTAGGCAGGTACAGGTTTTTGAGCAGGGAAAGAAAACTTCAGTATTATTTTTCTTTCCCAGAACTCACACCAACTGTATAAGCTGCAGAGCTCTTCGTCAAAGACCTTTTATTTGCCCCAAAACACAATAACAGCATTGTTACATCACCAGCACATTGTGCTGCTTTCTGTTGGTGCCCAATTGCCACCGTAATAAATAATCTTCCAATTACAAACTATTGCCTAGCAGAAATTAAAAACAAAGAAAAGATTAAAAGTTTGATTAATTTTATAACATTTTTTAAATTGTTTTTATTTTGCAATAGATTTTTGCACATTCCTGTCAATTCTTCTCTGCCTATCTTTGTAGCTAGTGTATAACTGTTTGTTCACTTATCTTTCCCAAAGTATAAGATGTGCTGTTATTCAGCTTCCATTCTCCTATTCTGTTCTCTTTTCCTTTCTGAGAAGTCAGCCAGAGAGTAAGAAAGAGCACAGTGAAAATACAGTATTGTCAGAAAAAGGCACTGTATTTAAAAATAGATTGGCATTTTTTCCATTAATTTAAAAGCTATCTAGTCATAACTTCAAAATTCAATCTAGCTCTAACATCATGAAGCATCGTCTTTCCAGTAGTTTTCCTAACCAGTCTTTTTCTTTAGAAGTTTTGAACTGGAGATCATTTTAAGGTAAGGTAAACCTATCTAGTAATACCCTTCTGCAGCAAAGAAGCAAAAAATACCCACATGGATTCTGTCTAATCACATCGTATTTCCAATATTTTTTCAAACAGAGGGTTTTTTCCACCAGCTGTGTTTCCATAAGAACATATCCAAGAAGCACATTTTCCTATCAGGTTTTTACTATTATTTGTTTGGGGGGCATTTTGTTTTCCCCATATTTTCTGTTTCTCACTGTATTCCTGGTTAACTTGAGGTGAGACAGCTTTTTTAACTAGTGTGTCACAACATTCGTCTTGTTCCTATTATTTTATTTACTGAGCATCTTCATAAACTCAAACACCCAGCATTTAACCACAAATATTTATTCTTTGTTTGAAAAAAGAAAATGAAATAAAAAGGACTTTATTTTCTAAGTTAAATGGACACACTCAGCTTTCCTTGAGATAATGCACCAAAGCTCAGGAAATTCTGATTCTTTGGATTGAATCAATCGGATTTCTGTTTTCTTAAGCGCTTTGCTCAATCTTGCTTCTAATGAAAGGCAATGTTTTTAATGAATGAGTAATAGGAATGACATTCAGAAAGCTTCAAGTGAGTAGCCTTGGCAATGTAACTTTGGCTCTGTGTAACTGCAGAGCTTTAGACCTTTGCTGATTAAAAGTTGATCTTCTCATGAGATCTTCAGGATATATGCAGAGCGTTCAAGTAGCACTCTATTGTAATGCAAAGGTAGCTTAGTTAATTATAATGGAAACTATGTTTTATTAAACTGCTACATAGTTTTCTCATTTTGCAAAGCAAATGCAAAATAAATGTTTTGTCATGATTCTTTCTTTTTCCGTTTCCTCCAAATCCACTGCTATAAGCCAATGTGTCAGAATATAGTTTATGTATATGTTTGTTCAAGCAATGGCACAAGAGAGATGTGTTAATGCTCTGGACTTCTTGCTCCATTTCAACTGCAGTTCTCCTCCTCTTTTAGCTTGCAACTCTACTAAATAGTTTTCAAATGAGGTTTGTTTGAGAGGCAAGACACCCCTTCTATTCCACATGTGGAAGTTTTTTTGGTATTTATTTTCTTTGCCCACTCATTTTAAATCTCTGACATGGATACCCTCAGCTGCTGAAACCGTCATTGCTTAAAGGTCCTGAATTTTATCTCCTCTTCTGTTCAAGGGGCCATGTTTTTTATTCAGCCCTAAATGCCACACTGAACCAATCTGAAATGTCAGATGCAACTTATTTGTCCTTCCAGGAAGCACTTTCCCACCAATGGCAGAGAGACAGAAGGGCACATGGTTGCAACAGCTTTCCCAGGACTGTTTCTAAATACTCTGCTCAAAGAAAATTCTGGCAGGATCCGTGGCCCATAGGGGACCCATCACACTGGAGCAGTCCATTCCCAAAGAACAGGACATCTAGGGAGGATCCATGCTAGAGAACTTCTTGAAGCACTGCAGCCCGTGGGAAGAACCCACAGTGAGGAGGGTCTGTCTCCTGTTGGTGGAACCCTATACAAAATAGGGACAATACGAGAGAAGGAAGGAGAAGCAGAGAGAAGAGTTGTCAATAGACCACAATCCCCATTCCCCATTCCCACGTGACACTTGGGGAGTGAAGGGGAGGTGGAAGAGCCAGGAGTGAAGTTGAGCCTGGGAAGAATGAGGTGGGAGTGGGGGAACAGTGATTTTATTTAATTTCTCGTTATCCTCCTTTGTTATTAACTGGCACTAAAATAAAATTACTGTCCCCAAGCTGAGTCACCCATAAGAGTGATTGGTAAGTGACATCCTTGTCCATATCTCAACCCAGGAGTTTTTTCATCCTATTTTCTCCTTCTGCTGAGGATGGGGAACAAGTGAGCAGCTTGGTGGGCAAATGACAGCCAGCCAAGGTCAACTTATCAAAGGTAGAGAGAGGAGTGGAGGGTTGGTGGACAGCTCCTGCTCTACCTGCTTTCATCTAGAGATGCATGGGACTCCTTTTCTCCTTTTTGCTCTGAGCAGTACCTGCTAATGGCGGGTCTTTTAAAGCTTAGCTTGCTTGCTGTTTTTTACCTTAGGCAATAAATTTAAAAATATAGGACCTAAGCAAATTGGTCCAACGTAAAAATAGGAAAATTCATTGAGCAAACTGGTAAACATCAGCTATTCTTAATTAGTGTTCTTAATTTTTCTTTTTTGTGTGTGTGACTTTCTTTATACATCCATGAATGTCCCTCAACACTATAAGAAACATTTCCCTCCTCACCTGCACTGGAAAGGAATTTCCCTGTAAGGTGGCAAAAGCACGTCAAAGGTCAGCTCCATCCTGAGAGTTTGTGAAACTCAGTGCCTTGTGCCCTAAGAAAGACATTACTAAGCTCAGGTGTTCTAAGCATTTCATGTCCTTGAAAGAAAATCAAGGGTCCTCTCTGTGTTACGACAAATATTTTTGGAAAAGAAATATAGTTAAAGTAACCTTTAATTTTGTGAGAGGCATCTGCACTTAAATTTTACAAAGAATTTGGCAGAAGCCACAGGTCCAACCTGTCTCGCACACTGGTGTGCATGATTGAAGGGATGCAGGCTGGCCCAGCCAGAGGGTGTGCTGCATTCCTACCTAATGTATGTTACCATTGCCAAGTAACATAAATTCAGTGCCACAGTCAAACACTGCCATAAGTCAACAGCTACCCTCCAGCTAGGCATCAATCTTGAAATGAGCTGCTGAGATGCAAACATAACCTTTTCATCATTTCTCTGCAATGGAATATTGTTTTATGCCTCCTATTTTCCTCTACTTCTTTCTCCTCCCACTAAGGTATGGGCAAAAGAACGTGACAAAAACATTTGCTGTCACCATTTCCTTAACACTAAGTGGTCTGTCATCGTTTTTTTAACACAATAGTTATTACACTCAGTCCAAAGTCTTGGCATGTGGTTTCCTAATCAGCTGGTTGAACCTGGAGTCAGGACGTCCAAGAATTTCCTCCCTTCTCCAGTCTACCGAACTGGCTGGGCTTACACAATATGAGGCTGTGCAAGTTTTGAGTCTCAGATGTTCAGTGAGAAAACGTCTCTAGGGTTCCCAATGTACTATGAAGCTGGAGGGAAGAGGACAGAATGTCCTCTTTTCAACCTAAGGGTCATAAGTAAGCTCAGATTAATTTTTTTTTAAGAAGTAAGAAAAGGGAAAACCAAACCCCTTTCACACCATGCTGGTTTTGGCTGGGATAGTTAATTTTCTTCATAGTGGCTGGTATGGGACTGTGTTTTGGATTTGGGCTGAACACAGGGTTGATAATGTAGGGAGGTTTTGTTATTGCTGTTATTGCAGGGTTTACACAGAACTTTTTCCGCTTTTCCTACTTCCACGCTGGTCAGGAAGTTGGGGGTGCATGGGAGGTTGGGAGTGATGCCCTGATTTTCTGCCTTTTCTTTTATACCCCTTTTATATACCCTTTTATATAGCTTTTATGTATTCTTAGTGCTTTTAGCCCACATACTTGTAATTCTTTAAGACTGGTAGCTTAGTTTAGACCTAATATTCCATTAAGCCAGGAGACCAAACATCCTGGAGGCCTCGCAGTTGGAGGCCAAAAAGCCCTCTGGTATCCTGAGAAACCAAGGTCTTCTCCAGAACATTCTGCAAACCAGGATAGGCCCATCCAAGGGGAAGGGAGGGGGATTCCTCAGGATGGCAGGTTCATCTGAGCCTCTCATTGGGGAATCTTTGATAGATATGCTAATTTGCAAGGCCTACAAATTGTACAAGTGAGCTTTCGTGTGAAATGCATTTCTGTGCATTTCGGTGCATTCCACCTGGACAAAGTGGTGCACCTTTGAGGATCCTTAAATAAATACCGAGGTAAAGACCCCTTCTACCTCAACTGTGTTTGGGTCTCAGTTTTTAAGACCAGAGAAAGGGCAACAGCTACTGGCAACCCAGATGGGACCAGGGACAGGCAACAGGAGGAGACACAGCCAGGAGAGGTGACCAAAGGGACATTCCAGACCGTGTGACATCATGCTGAGTATATAAAGCGGGGGAAGAAGGAGGAAGAGGGGGACATTTGGAGTGATGGCATTTGTCTTCCCAAGTCACTGTTATGTGTGATGGGGCCCTGCTCTGCTGGAGGTGGCTGAGCACCTGCCTGCCCATGGGAAGCACTGAATTCATCCCTTGTTTTGCTTTGCTTGTGTGCGCGGCTTTTGCTTTCTCTACAAAACTGCCTTTATCTCAACCCACGACTTTTCTGGCTCTTACCCTTAGGATCCCTTCCCTGATCCCACTGGTGGAGGTGTGAGCAAGCAGCTGCACGGGGCTTGGCTGCTGGCTGGGGTGAAACCACAACACACACAACACACCCTTTTGGATATGATCAAGCAAAGGACTGACACATATGGAATCTCAAAATACACAAAGCTCATTTGGCTTCAATTAAAAGGTTTATGTTTTATGCATATGTTTATGCACCTTGACAGGGCAAGGCCTCTGTGAAAGTTAAGCAAGGTTTGTTAGATGCTCTGAGAGCTTTGCATGGTGGCACTGCATTAGTGCAGGCCACAGGAGCCATCTTACTTCTACCACAGCAAAGGATGCAAATGTGTTCCACTGGAGAGCAGTAGATGCCAGGATGTCTTGAGCCAGGATATCCAGAGGCTGGGATTATAAATAAGGGAGGAAAGAGTTCAGGTTTAGGTTTATTTAGGTTTATTTAGGTTTAACACAGACTTTGGTTGATAGCTATTTAATGGATTCACGTTCAGTCCCATTCAATTAACAGATGGAACTTAAAATGGAAATATTACAGGTCTTTCGACTATTTTTAAACTTCAATAGTTACAAGACTTTTGCAACTGAAAATGTACTTGAGAATTTCATAGACAAATTAAGAAGCCTGATGCAACCTACTTTTTATTTGCTCAGTTTTTTTATCCCTCAAAAAGACTGATAATAAAAAATGCCAGCAACATGTACTTACATAGCTGGACTAGACAGAATAATTTCTGCTAGTTGATACAGCCAAGTTGCATCCTTCCAGCAGTGCCTTCAGAGACTTAGTTTACCTTCTTGTTTATTGAGACTTGGTTCATCTGTGTTGCAGTGCTAGGTGTTGTTTAGCTGCTGCAGCTTTCCCTGGGAGCGCAGCGGGGGCTTCTTGGGACAAGGCAGGGATTCTCTGCCCTCCTGCAGTCCATCTCGGACGCCCCGCACCGCTGCTCCAGCTGCTAGCCTGCAACTTCAGCGATGGCAAAGGAGGTGAGAAGGCTCTCCTCATGGCACTGCAAAGGTCTTTACTCCATGCTGCCTCCCCAAAGCCTGGGGCCAGCACGCGGGCTGGCCCCCAAAGGCAGAGGAGAGGAGCTGTTAGCAGGCTGCTCCCAGGGGCAGAGAGAGGAGAGAGAGAGAGAGTCACATGGCCTGGAGCCTCAGTTTACCCGGGTACCAGGGGGGCAGGGAGAGCACATGGGCAAATGGTTTCAGGGCATAGGGGCGGTACGTGGGAGGAGTTGGGGTACAGGAACCAACAGGGAGAACTCAAGGGGTGGCCAGGACTAGGGGTGGGGGAAAGAGGGAGACCCCATGGAGAGGGCAGGAAGTGATCAGTAAGAGGGGGTACAGTGCCACACATCTGCAATACATTGGCTGGATTCTTTTTCGGAGCATCCAGGTCTCTATACAAAGCTCATGAAATCTTAAAATTGGAAGAAAGAAATTTCAGATCTTTAAGTGTACTTTCAAGGTCAGCTATGTTTAATATTGATTCTGTGATGCCATTATTTTTGTTTTCTGAGAAAAGAATGTCTCTCTTGATTTATGTGTGTGTTGGAATAAATTTTGTGCTACCCTTGCCCAAATTTGACAGTAGGATTACTATCTGTGACCACTATACACATCTGATGAAATGCATATGTTCATACAGATTTTGCTCTTTATCTTTTTTTCAATGACATTTATAAAGCTTCAGGAGAAGAAAGAGCCCGATGGTTACAACCGACCTTTTAATAAAATACCATGAGGTTCCTCATAGCACTGTTCACATCAGAGAGTCTTTGTTGTTGTCTTAGCAGGCTTC
This sequence comes from Oreocharis arfaki, assembly GCA_013398015.1. Lineage (NCBI taxonomy): Eukaryota > Metazoa > Chordata > Aves > Passeriformes > Paramythiidae > Oreocharis > Oreocharis arfaki. The sequence continues at coordinate 478,895 of VZRR01012214.1, forward strand.
ATCACTTATTCCTTTGGTGGTATCCCATGCTCATTTATGTTTCAGGATGTGTACTTCAGGTCATTTTATGTTGCAGTCAAGTGTTTTATAAGATGGCAGGAATCCATGGGCTCAAAATGTTGCTTAAAAATACTGTAATTTGAATGTTATTTGTAGGACAAACTAAGAGGGCTTTTACCTTGATTTTCTAAATAAACCAAAACTTACAATCACACTGTACGTCTTTCCAATTCTTCACTTTTGAGTCCACTGTCAATTTGCAGTCACAGAGCACTGGATGTGCCCAAGACATAAAGATCCTACAACTTCGTGAACACCAGCTGTGGAAAGTACTGGTGTCTTTACAGAGGACCTACAGAGAAGCTTTTTTTCTGCTAGGATGACTTTCCATTTTCCTGAGCAACAAGAGGCCACCCAACATATACACAGATGAGTACACACAGAAGCTACCAAAATGTATGGTACAGCCACCAAACTGCATGAAGGATTTATTGCACATGGTGGCTTCTCCCCAGCCAAAGACAGAAGGGGATATAGGAGAACAGTGTAGTGAGTACAGTATGGTGTTTAAGGAGACAGACATATAATGCCTTAAGAATTGTATGAGAGATTGCATTAATTTTAACTTCGAAAAGTAAAAGGGAGACACCCCCCTCTTATTTAAAATGCATCATTTTTAATGCCCAGAGAACATTCTGTTCTGCAACAGCACGCTTATTTCTTTAGTCTTGAGGCAAAATGCTCAATCAGTAAAATCTGTCTCCCTTTATTTTTGTTGATGGTAATGACCATTGTCACTATTCTTATATATCTCAAGGATTCGTAATTTCAGCTTTTGTTCAAAGTTCCAAGTCCTAACAGCACTGAGTCAATTATTTTGCATGATAATGATTTGTAAACACTTAAAGTGACCAAATCAAGGAGAGGACACAAGAAGAAATTTGCTGCACTTTTTGTAGTAGCGACTATGAAATACAAAGCTTGTGTTGCAGTATCCTTCTTGGATATGGATTTAACTGAGAATATCTTGTTGAAGGAAGAAGATACTTTGGATTTGAAAGAAAGTGCAGCAGTTTTCTCAGGATGATGAATTTGAGCGAGTTTACACAGACAGGTTCCCACACTTAACTGCTGATTTTGTTTCTTTAGTTAATCACTGCTATGCCTCTGAGAACATTCTCGGGAAATCGGCTTTTTTGCTGCTCTCTCCCTTACTGCAGCTCAGTTGTTGCTGTAACTTACACTGCAAGCACCATTTTATGAAGTAACCAGAGGCTGGAAAGGTGTCTGCTTACATTTGCACTGAATGGAATTAAGGGATAGCAAAGGGGTTTTTTAATAACGAAAGTAGTCTGAGGTACTGAAGAGTTGTCTTTATCCATACATGGTCCTTCCACCTCAAACCCCAGTCCTGTACACAAGATTTCTCCTACCCTTGCATGGCCAAGAGAGTGGATTGAGTAAAAAATGCCCTCCCACCGCACTTCAAATGGCAAACAGGTGGCCACGTGCTTTTCTATACCACCTCTCTCGCATTTGTCACTCCTAGCATAGCTGAAGAAAGCAGCTTTTACTAGATGGTACTAAAGGAAAAAAACCCAACAAACAAACAAACAAACAGTGAAAAACCCAAACAAATAAACAAAACAAACAAACAACCAACAACAACAACAAAAACAAAAAGAAAAAACCAACCAAAGTAAAAACTCCCACAAACTCAAACTACAAAAACCACCACTAAAATCAGCTTTCAAGCATAAGATAGTTTTGAGGGTTGTTTTTTTTTTTTAATGTGTCTGANAACCGAAGTAAAAACTCCCACAAACCCAAACTACAAAAACCACCACTAAAATCAGCTTTCAAGCATAAGATAGTTTTGAGGGTTGTTTTTTTTTTTAATGTGTCTGAGGGGTTATTCCCTATACACACACACACACACACACACACACACCCCTACACACACACACAAATACACACAATTTCTTTCTGGTTTGGATTTGGTAGATCTACTATGGTCCAAAAAAAAGCATGCATCTCCTTTGATTTTCTGCTTTAACTCCTTGCTGAACTGTAAGCTTGGGAGTATTTGATAACAACTTCAAAAGCTGTGACTCAGTGAACCCTGGATAAAGGGTTGGTCTTTGATCTCAGCAGCCTTACCAACGTTATCTCAGGTGTGGAACTGCATCTTCCCCAGGCATGTGGGACCCAGCAAGCAGCTTGTTCAGCATCACATTAAACTGAAGCCCTCCAAATTCACCTCTTAATGAGCTAGTCAGCATTCTACTTGCTATGCTGCTAGTATATATCCAGGTTTGCTAAATTTTTTGCCTAAATAGCCCTTGTTTTCACTTTCCTCACAGTCTAGACTCACGCCACAGACTGCTCACAGCACAGCAATTCCCCAAAGGGACCCCAAGAGGCACCCCAAAGGAAGGAACAAGAACAAAGACTTCATTTTTGCTCTGATGAGCACCTTTTTGCTGACCTTCATCCTTGGCAAGCCTGCATGCCCTCTATGGTTGTGGCTTCTTGCAGAAGCCTCCTCAGGCAATTCTCTTGACAGCTCTGCTACAATATAGGGTGGTGCCAGATGAGGCTTTAAGCAACTTGGTTTAGTGAAAGATGTCCCTGCCTATGGCAAGGGGCTTGGAACTAGATGGACTTTAAAGTCCCTTTGAACCCATACCATTCCATGATTCTATGAATATTCCTCCTGGCCCAGAGTCTCTTAGGACAGCTCCACATATTCTCAGCTGAATTTTTCCTCCAGCTGCTCTCTCCTGACTCTGGCTCCTCCAACAACCTTCTGAGAACGCTCTCTCTCAGAGAACTTGCGCCCCTGTGCCTCAGGAAACAAGACACAAGACCACTGCAATATAATAATAATGCTGTTGAAGTTCAACAGCTGCGTTGCCCCTACTGGAGCAGTGCTGCCACATTCAAACTTGTATCTGTTGGGGTGCTGCAGTATTCTCATCTGAAACCAATACTGGACAAAACCTTTTCATCTTTTCATTTACTTTTTACAACCCATGCTGCCTGTTAAGATTTCCACATGACCACTTCACTGAGCAATTTTAATCAAAGGAGTGCTTTCATTAACAAGTTTGATGAGTTGAGTTGAGCTTTAATAATTAGAATCCTATCTGTGCACAATGTAACATGCTAGACATATATTTCCCCTAGTGTCAGAGGTAAGGGTTATTATCCTACTTTAAATATTTGGGTTTTTAACTCTTCCCACAGTACCTTTTCAATATAGATTTATACTGTGCAACCTTCTCTGAGCTTTATGTGTGTTTTGAGCTTCAAGACACCAAGAGTGCAAGAACTGCAGGTATCTTGAGAGACAACAAAAGCCATCTTTTACAGCAATCTACTTGTATTAAATGGAATGTGCATCAAGGTCTACTTTTTGATGGATATGCCACTTCCACAGCATCTCTTGGAGCTCAGCTGTGTAACAGTGGTTTTTCCACAAATGCATACCCACTAGCCGCAATTAGTAGATTAATTTTCTGTCTCTCTCTCACTGACAAGAGAGAGATCCTACATCCTCAGTCCTATTTAACCACAGTCTTCCCTCAAGACCACCTTCACCTGAAAGATTTCGTCTGTTCAACATCTAGCATGTGACCAGCAGGTCAAGGGAGTTGTTTCTGCCCCTCTGCCCTAGTGAAACCCAACCTGGAGTGCTGCATCCAGCTCTGGAGCCCGAAACATAGGCAGGATGTGGACCTGTAGGAGTGAGTCCAGAGGAGGGCCAAGTAACATGAGCAGAGGTCTGGAGCACCTCTCCTATGAGGACAGTCTGAGAGAGTTGGGCTTGTTCAGTCTGGAGAAGAAACTTTATGTCATCTTTCCAGTACCTGAAGGGGGCCTTCAAGAGAGCCAGAGAGGAACTTTTTACATGTAGTCATTGGACAAGGGGGAATGGCTTCACACTGATAGAGGGCAGGTTTAGATTAGATATTAGGGAAAAATTCCTTAATATGAGGGGGATGAGGCACCGGAGCAGGTAGTCCTGAGAAGTCATGGATGCCCCATCCCTGGAATTGTCCAAAACCAGGCTGGATGGGCCTTTGAGGTCTGGTGGAAGTTGTTCCTGTCCATGACAGGGATGTTGGAACTGAATAATCTTTGAGGTTCCTTCCAACCCAAACCATTCTATTACTCTGTGGTTCTATGTTTGCTTGATCAAACAGCATATATGGAGGGTTCAGATGTAGCTACCCAAGAAAGCAGCCAGATCACAGCTTCTGTCTCCATGTATTTAATCAAATCTTCAAACACTGCATCCATTAGTTAGAATGCTTCATTTCGTTAAGCACACAGTTGAGCCTCAGTCATCACCAGCAGTATGTGTTCAGCTTAAAACATGTGTCCTCAATTGCTGTGTTTGGCTGCTTCCAGCCTCCACATCCCCAGTGCACAATACTGCCGGCACCTCGCACAGAGCTCTCGTTTTTCTGACAAAGTCTCAGTCCTTAGCCTGCTATCTGCCTGCTCACCAGTTGCACTCCTGACAGTCACGCTCCATTACCTCATCCATATTGCTGTAATAATTAGCCTTCCTGTTTACAGGCACGCGCAGCATTGCTACAACATGTACACCTCTCAAGAAAAATTCCAGGCAAGTAAAACCAGAACAAAATCCAAACCTAATGCACAAGCAAGAATACAATAATCATTTGACCTCTTGTATTGGATAATGCACCTCTATCAGCAAAGATAACAACGCTGCTTTTACTTTGATTGTGTTTCACATTCACAACATGATCCTAAGGAAACACATTTATTGACTTGCTTATTTATAAAAATACCTGCTCTTACATGAGTTGAATTTTCCCTTTGTTTTCTTCGGTGTGTTCTAACAGCTCTATATCAGAACACAGAACTTGAAGGAGCATCCTGAAGGGTCATTGTGTCTGGTCCTCTCCTCTTGCAGGCCCACCCTCATACTATTCCTTTCACAAAGTATTATCCAGATCAGTTTTAGACCTGGATTTTTGCCCCCACTACTGTCAGAAGGCTGGTTCAGAACCTCACGCTTGTGACGATTGAGAATCCAATTTGCATCTTCACTTAATTTATGGCCTTTTAATAACCATTTGTTCACATGCCTCTGCTGTCACTTCTCTCAGATTTGTCATTCTGGCTGGGAAGTTAGCACTCTTGAGTATTTAAATGCTAATGTTCCACCATGGTTTTTTCTGTTTGGCTAAAAAAAACATGCTCTTTTTTGTCCTCTACACTGACATCAGGCTCTCTCTTCCACTCATTACCCTGTCTGTTACTGTCCCAGTCTGACTTAATCTTTCCAGAGGAAAGACTGCAAGTTTGCACATTTGTCCTGATGTAATCTCGAAGTGTCTTGTCACATGATCCAAACTCCTTCCTTGTCTTCGTTGAAAAGCTACCCCTGAAACAGGATTAATTATCTCTTGACAGTTCCTTTTTTTTTATTCCCTCAGCTAATTTCACCTTTTTCAAGCCACCATACCATGGTTGAACATCTAAATATTCCTCATAAGATCCTGGCTTTAAGAGGTCGTTAGCAAAACCTTGCTGAACTTACAGTAGGGAAAGGATTTTACATTCTGAATTCTGATCTGTGGCTTCAGCTTCCTCCCACCACCCAGACCATGACACAAAAAGAATAACCTGCTGTAATCATGCACAAAACTCCAGCAAGTTCAGCACATAAACATTAATTCATCCTTGCACCCCATTCACCTCCCTCAGCTCTTACATGTTTGAAAGACTTCTTCAGATCTGTTCACCTTCAGTTGGTGAAAAAAACCCGCAGTGTAAAACAGATGAAAGCTTCAGCCAAGAAACACTGGTGGGAATCTGAGCTTGTGCTTCTGCTCCACAGGAAAACACAATTAAAGCTGATCCATTTGCTTCTGGATTACAGTTCCATAAGAACCCCCTCAGAAATTTCATTGCAGAAACAGTGCCACAGAAAACATAAACCAGAATTTTCTTCCTCTTGCAAATTTCATTTAATGCAGATTCTCTACTCCCTGTGGCTTAAGAAATTCCTTCAGTTTTCAGATGCTCTTAATGACACTTGAATAAAACCAGTAATTTGGCTTTCAAGCAAATAGTCTGTGTGGGCTGTTAGACTGCAGCAAGTTGGCCTTTCTAAAAACCCCAACACACACAGTGGGTTTTATCACCAATTAAATAAAGTACTTGAGCCATAACTGGACATTTAGCTTGGAAAAAATACTGCCTTTGCCAGCACTCTGATAAGAAATAAATTTGAGACCTCTGTAGAGCTTTCAGATTTGTGAGGCAGTTTCCTACGCTACTTACTAGAAATCGTGACCGACAGGGAAAGATTACAGGTCCATCTGCGTCAGCCTTTTAGTTCAGATCAAGAGTGCCTTTTTGAAGTGAACCTCCCAATTTTTCCCACTTACCACATTTAGGTTCACATGGCTGAGCATTCCTGGAGAACACAAACTGGGCGTCTTTCAAATACAACTTACCTGTAAGAAGATTTCCACAACTGCTCATAGGGCACTCCAGTCACTGACAGATGTGGACCCTACAGGATGAGACTAATCCAAAGTATATCCCCCTGAAATGCGTGTATCTTGCCTGCTGAGTCTGCAATGTCAGCAAAACAGGACTAAAAGTCCTGTATGTATTTACCCACTTACCAGAAATGCGGCATTTCTGCTGGAAGTAACGTAAAGCAGACTCTTCTGAAGTTTAAGCAATTCTCCTTCCACACCTGGAAAAGGAATAAACACAAAGCAATAAACCAGAAATAACTAACGTCTTCAATCAACTAAAATGTGGTTGTTTGACTAGAAAGAATCGTAACACACAGTGAAGTTGGAGATGCATAAGCCTGCTCATCTTCTGGCCACAGCTGAAAAATATATATGGCCATGCAGTGCTTAAGATCAGCCTGAAGCCTGAAAGTGCTGAGAAGACTGTGTGTATTTAAGTCAGCCAATTCCCTTATGGACATCTCTGAGCGCTCATTTGGCGTGTGCTGTGTTACTTTTTTTTGCCACAAGGCTCAGAGGGATGAATGTACGTTCTGGTGGGTGTAACACCACAGCAGGGACGCTTCTATCAGAGATCCGTGAGCAGCAGTTTCTGGGGTGAAGCACTGCAGCAGATTTTAAGTGTACAGCAAAGAGCAACAGCTGGGCACAAGCCACACAGCCTGATAATCCTTACAAGAAAGACTCAGAAAGGCAGCATTATGAGTCACTTTTAATGCCACCAATATGCCAAACTCACAGCAGAAGGGCTTATTCATTTAAGCAAGGGAATACAAATATAACCACATATAAGCAGCTCACCACTATTATTTCATCCCATCCTGTCACACACACAGAGAAACTAGAGCTACACGCATCTATTCCCTGCCAAGAACGGTCTCCAAGGAGAAATTACCATGTGCTATCATCCTGAAATGCATTAATTTGATCAAGGGACGTTATTAATAGTGGCCAACTTCTTTAGCATATTTCAACCTCACTTACTGCCAGTATATTATCTACAAACATCCATAAATCCCAAACTACTGATGGCTCTGTAACGCTTGATAACATGAGAACTGCAGACAGGGTCTTGAGGGTATGAACAACCTGTTTTGCCCCGTTCTGACCTCTCCTGGTGACACTCCTACCTCTAGCTATGGCCCAGGACCCCATCTTACCCCATGTCCTAATGTGTAGCAATGCCAGTCTTCAGCTCCCCACAGCCCTGAAATGCCTGGCCATGGGACAGGCTGGTCTTGTCCCCCACATGTGGTGTGGGCTGATGTCCCATGCTGGGCTCAGCCCATCCCCATCCCCATGGAGGTGCCTGATGCCCCAGACTGGAGCCACCACGACGCCCCGATCCCAGCGAGCAGCTGCCCTGGCAGCACATTGGGACCACTGCTGCATCCAGCACTCGTCACTCACAGTCAGGGACTTGCTCCAGATGGTTCACACAGATGACTTCTGCTCTCTCTCAGGGCCCTCCATGAATACCACTGTTATAAATGCATCTGCTAATATATCTTTGCAAGATTACTCGCACAGCAGGGCCACGAGTCCCTTTTTTGCAGCATGTGACAAACTTTCTTAAAATAGCTCCATTAAGAATAAATGAACAAATTTATTTACAAAACATTGAAAATGCAAATGAAAACATGACAAGTTAAATTCAGGGCACTGGGCCAAATCAAATATCATCCAGCTGAAAATAAGTATCTAAAAAATGAAAAAAATAAAAATGTCTCCCATCTCAGAAGCCACTGTGTAGGGACAAGGGAGAGAGGAAAGCTTTCCACCAATGAAATTTGGATGTCAGTCTGGGAAACCAGCAGGAATCTGAATACTTCCCTTTCCCTGTTCAGCCTGAGCAACCTGGGAACTGTCCAAGAAGACCTACCAAACACTGAGAACTAATTCCTTTTAAATTTTCATCCTGGATTCAACCCACCTAATTTAGAAAACACCCGTCTGTTCTGAAAATCTTGGTTTTCATCTGAGAACTTGACAACACTAACACATAGAGGACACAAGCAAAGTTAGCATCTGGGTGGCAGAACCATTAATTTAGTGATTTTTTTATGGATGCTTAACCCTTCTGCTGCTAATAATGTGAGGGTGGCTATGTGCAGTTCCAGGACTTGGTGAGACACTGGCAGGGACACGAAGTAATGTTACTGAAAAGGTGGCTCAGTAAAGGTTGTCAATTTGTATTTTTTTGGAACAAAAGGCAGGTTGTGTGCCAGAATGCTGCACATGAGCTTCATGACAAAGCAAAGCTTTCTACAAAGTCTGCAGTAGGATGAACTCCAAGAAAACTCATAGCTTAGGATAAAATTATCAAGTACACTAAGTGGTGAAACAGATGAACACATTAAAAGACTTTTTGGGAATCTAAGCTCAGCTGGGAGCTGTATTTAATTCCCTTCCATAATTTATATTTAGCCAATGTTCTTCACAATTCTGCTGCTGTAATTAGTGCATGCAACCATGTCTTCTTCATGAGAAGACACTTCCAAACTTCTGAGTACAAAAGCAACATGAAAGAAGGGCACTTTTCCTATGCCAAGTCTGCAACCTCAGTGTAGAGGTAGCCAAGTGCCCAGAGACAGCTAGGAATTATTGAGATACACCATCTTCAATGTGTCTTCAAAGCCAAAACTTGGCTTTGTTTTCCACCACCATCTCTCCCCTCTTGTTTTTCTCAGGTTGTTCCTCTCAGTAACCCCAAAGGTTGTATCTGTCAGCCTGCTCAGAAGGTGAGAAAATAAACTCTCCTTTGAACTGCCAGCCGGCAGGATTACGGTAGCCAGAGAGGAGTCTTTAAATGGAAAGAGGAGAAACATTCCATGAAAGGGATGTCCCCAAATTAATAATGTCTGCACTAAAAAGCATACAAGAAAAAAAGTTAGCTTAAACCAGACCTACATCCTGGGGAAAGAGTAACAGTCTCTGTTTTAACAATTCCATGCAATCACAGAATCACAGAATATTCTGAGCTGGAAGTGACCATAAGGATCATCACATTCTGAGCTGGAAGGGACTCGTAAGGACCATCAATATCAAACTTCTGGCACTGCACAGAACAGCTAAAAAAATCACACCATGTGCCTGAGAACATTGTCCAAACACTGCTTGATCTCTGTGAGGCTTGGTGCTGTGACCGCTTCCCTGGGAAGCCTGGTCAGTGTGCAACCACCCTCTGGGTGAAGAACCTTTTCCTGCTGTCCAACCTAAACTTCCCCTGACTCAGCGTCATGGCATTCCCTCAGGTCCTGTCACTGGTCCCGAGAGTGAAGAGATCAGTACCTCTTGAGGAAGCTGCAGACTGCAACGAGGTCTCTCCTCACTCTCCTCCCTCTCCTCTTCTCCAGGCTGAAGAGACCAAGTTCCTTGTATGGCTTCCCCTCAAGGCCCTTCACCCTTCACTGCAGCTTCTGTGAAACCATTCCCAACTAGATAACAACCAGACAAAGTTGACTGGAGAAAAATTTCTCGTCCTACATCCCTTTTTCCCTCCTTGTCCTACATCCCTTTTTCCCTCCTTGTCCAAACTCAAAGCCAACCCATGAGAGTGCAGAGACTCACAGAGCCCCCACCAGCCCAGCCTCCTCCTGTCCTNGAAGAGACCAAGTTCCTTGTATGGCTTCCCCTCAAGGCCCTTCACCCTTCACTGCAGCTTCTGTGAAACCATTCCCAACTAGATAACAACCAGACAAAGTTGACTGGAGAAAAATTTCTCGTCCTACATCCCTTTTTCCCTCCTTGTCCTACATCCCTTTTTCCCTCCTTGTCCAAACTCAAAGCCAACCCATGAGAGTGCAGAGACTCACAGAGCCCCCACCAGCCCAGCGCCCTCCTGTCCTGGGGATGAGGAGGGAACAGGTTCACACCAATGCCATCTTCCTTTGCCTTCCCATTGCCAGTGAGAGAGTAGCAATACTCTCTTGCTCTGAGAGGCTCCCAAAGCAAGTGCCAGTCAGCACTGCCTTTCCTATGGAACCCATCCTGCAGGCTCTGAGTGTCCATAAGTTGCACAAACTGATACTCAGGGAGGAGTACATCAACCAAGCAGACTCCTTTTCCTACAGCGTTCAGTGCATTAGCATTCACACCAAATTTTACAAATAATTCAGGTTTACAGAAGATGAAACCACTCACTCAAGGCAGGATGCCACTGACCCTAAGCTTTGGGTCAGGAAGTGAAAAGAAATTGTTTTTCAGGGATTAACTATTTGGTTTTCCATGTTTGATTCACTATTTTTTAAACTGATTTTGAGGAGAGCTCTTCAAAATATACATCTCAGTCTTCGTCACAAGCCCCTGCAATGAACATGACAAGAGAGTATTTGGTCTTCCTCTACAAAGTGTTATTAACAATGAAATGAAATCTACAAAGATTTAGTGTTTCAAACACAACATACTCCAAGAACAGAGTTGTATAAAAGTCTAAAATTTAAACATGATGTTACCTTGGGCAATACTCATAACTAAGATATTTTATAGAGAGCCATGCTTATGTTCTCTGCATTCAAGAATAAATTACTTTAGCAGAAGTTACATGAACTTCTGGGTATACATGGAGGTATAAAACTTACTTGTTCATATCCTCCATAATCACTCATTCCCTTCTCATAACCAAGTTCATAAACTTAATAAACTAAAAGAAAGAAGGACTGATAATACAATTTTGCAGTCAACCAACAGTGTACTGCACTTAGGGTTCATTTTCGTTGGAAGTGGTGGTCATTCCACAATGAAGCTATATTAAGCGAAATATAAAATGTTATTGCTTCAGGCTTGTCTTCACTGTTGTATCAACACCAGGAACAATCCTGTCATTACTGCCACAGGAATACAAACTCCTGCCCACACACAGAGATCTCAAATCTCCATTTAAACCGTATCACAAATCCTTCAGACAGGCAGAGGAAAAGCAAACTGATAAACCTGCAGGACTAGAGCCACAGGCCATGGCTTGTCTTAGACTGATTAATCAGCTGTTAATACAAGTATTCTGTCTTTTGAACATTCCTTCAGCATGTAGCCCTTCTTTCTCTAGTCAGAGCACATTAATGCAGGACCAGGTCCTGAGCACTGCAGTCAGACGAGCCCTGTTCTTCATCTGGGGACTGCAAGAACAGCTCATCTTGAATGAGAGGGAAAACCATCATAAATACCTGTTCCTACTCCATGCTCTGGTAAATGCTCCTGACTAGAACACAGATAACCAGTTTGTTACTCTTTCAGCTAAAAGACAGCATTTTTAAGCTAATAAGGAAGACTTAAAGACAAATCTTTATGCTTTCAGCACCAAAAGTCAATATATGCAAATGCAGGGTTTAAATCTGTCATATTATCTCAAGCCTTTAAATATTAATCTACCTCAGTGTTTTAGTAGCACAATTGTCTTCTTTATCCCCAGATTGCTATTTATGAGTCAGTATGTTACCAAGGGATACCATCCAAAGGAATCTGTTTCAAGGAGGTGAATGTGTTGCTGGATCCTAATCTTGTTTACTAGTGATGTGCTTCTGTGAGGCTGCATTCACGCATGGGAGGAATAGCTGGTTGCACTCCTCTGGTAGTTTCATCTGCTTGTCTAAAGGTAGGATAATCCCTGTAGCAGATTAAAAGTGATAAAGATTGATGCAAAGATGGTGTAAGAGCAAAGGAATATTTGGTGCAGGTGTGATCTACTTATAGCACCTGTCAGAGAGCCATGAAACACGGCCAGATGGCTGAGCCTATGTCTGCAATAGCGAGGAATATGACCCATGGGGGTGGGCCTGTAGAGTGAAACACTTGGTGCTGAGGACCTGATTTCCCGACTCTACTGTGCTTCCTTTTGTTTTCAGAGTATTTCTAGTCTGGCCTCCTGGCCAGGATTCCCATCTGTGGCTGAAGTGCTGCAATCCAGCACATATTCAATCTTCATTTCCTCCCGAGGAGAACACAGCTCATGAGCTCTAATGCCACCCCATGGTACAAAATTAGGTGCAGAAAAGTGTGGGAAACCAGGAGGTTCATTTAAACCTTCACTCTGATGCAAACAAAAGCATTAATCTAAGTGGACCCTTTGTGCTTAATTGATGCTTGCAAAATGCAGCTTTAGTCCATGATACACAGTGTGCCAGGGAGAAAGTGTACCGGAGAGAGAGGCCGGAATAGAGGAATCCACTCAGAAGTCTGGCCAACTTGAAAATCTTTCTGCCAAGAACTGAAGGACTAATCAAACAGGTCATAAAGGCTCCATATATCTTTTCTTCTACTGAGCTGCCCAACTTTTTTTTCTTGTCATTTGTTGCATTGGCTACTGACTGTCCTTTTTATAGAAAAATCACAGCCGGTATCAAGCATTAGAAGACTGTTGGGATACAGATGAGAGGGAATAAGATTACTTTCAATAATCACACTAGAGGAAAAGGGTGTCTAATTCTCTACCAGAAAGAAGAGATTTTGAATTAAAAGGTGACATTGGAACCAGTGCAAAAGGACACAAAATGTCAATGAGTAAACAGTCTGGAAAAAAGAAGATATTTATAATTATCAGAGATCTGGAAATGTGGAACTAGTTTCCAGCAGAATCTAGGACACATTTTTCAGGTGAAATTCAAAAACTTGCTAGAGGAAACTGCCAGATATCATTGTCCACAATGCTGGACTACCACTGTAAAGTCCCTCCTAGTTCCATAAGAACTGCATCAAAGCCGAAAAGCAGTAAAGGGCTTGAGGGAGAATTCACCCCCAAGCACAAGGAAGTGAGCTTTCTGCTCTCAAAGTGGAAGAGTGGTGGGTTTGCATCTTGTCTGGGTGAGTGCTTTGGACACTCAAAGCACAACACTAGACAGAACTCTTCACATCTCAAAAGTCATTGCCTGCCCCCTTCTTTGGCATACAGATAGATGTTCATGGGCTTAGCTCCAATTTTGGATATACATCTCTTGCTACACAGTTTATTGCTCTAGCTTGCCAAGCAACAGATTACTGTCTTTGGGAATAACACTACTATCTTGGGAACATGCAAATGCCTTTCTTTATAAACTGTAAACTGCCACATGTCTGTTAAGATTTAGACCAGACTCCCAGTAATGTCAGTACCTACCAGATCAGTGATCTGCACTATCTCACAGGGCTTTCAAGCAATGCTGTCCGGAGATTAACTCAACTCCAATGTCCTACTTGTTTTCAAATGCCCACATTCTCAGATTTTACCTGTACAGAAAACTACCAACTACTGCTTATGGATATATAAAAATCCCCTTTCACTAATGATTTGTTACAGTGTTCCAATGGAAATTGAAAGAGATCTGTCCTTGTGCTTGGAATTAAAGAGAGGCACTGGACTGTTGTTATGGAAATGTTTTGCATTTTTTGTAAATGCCAATTATGCCAGTATGATAACAAAAACCAGGCTAAAAAAGTATAAAATTATTTTCTGCACTGTAGCATTTCAAAGGGGTATATTGACAGTCCCTCTGAGATAATAGACAAAAAAGAAGCAAATTGGGAATAGCTAATTGCTAGGTTTGGTCTGAAGCAAATGTCAAAAAGGAATCAAAACACAAAAGGTGTCAGCTAAACCATCACAAGCTTCTACTCTTGCTATCTTCCTTTTCAAAATGTTGCTCTTTATTAACTTGGTTTAATTTAGTTGTTGCGTACACACACTGTGGCACACAGAACCATGATTTCTGTGCTTTGATCAAGACAGAAAATTGTAAACAATGTGTTAATATTATTCATATTTTGTTTCATACAAAATCGAAATCTTTCTCTAACGACAGGAGGGTCTCACACTGTTTTCCAAGGGTGCACTAGGGCAAGCTTTGAAGAACACAATTTTGACACATCGTATAGCAATGCTTTAATTTAAAAAGAACCATAGTTCTTCTGCTTTCATTTTTATCTTTGCTTGTAGATAAAACTATTCACTGACTTCTGCACAAATTCTTTCAGCTACTCTGAAAGCACATATCTTGAAACTAAAAGGCTATTTGATCCAAATTTTCACCAAACTCCAGACAGGCACATGCAGTGCTAATACACCGATACCACAGCCCTTGCCACCTCTTTGTAAGCACATCTTGCACCCATGGCAACCAAGTGACTAAGTAGTTAACTACAGTAATACAATATTACAGTCACTATTTTAGGGAAAAAGATTTTTTTAGTTCAAAATGTGGCAGGCAGAGTCACATCAAAATGAACTAAGTAATGAAAGAAATCATCACCATCACAATTATGATCTCATTAATTACCATTACCAGCATGATCTTTGTAACACTTTCCATTATTATTCAGCTGCATATTGATGTTTGTCTCAGTTTTGGGTTTTGTTACTTTCTTTTTTCAGTACCCCCTTCTTCCGAGAGAATTAGAATCAAATTAATGCACACATTTCCTGTGTATGCTCATGCTTTAATATTCTACCAGTACCAGTTTTCTTTTAACCACCTTTCCTCCCCACCTCCATCACTCCTTTTCATTTATCATTTGAAAAAAATGTGCTTTTGAGAAGCCATAGCATTTAATGGCATCATTATCAGCACAGCTTTTTTCTAGCATTAAAATTCATATTTACGCTGGTGAATATGCAAGGGAGCATCCTAGGGTGAGAAAAGGATGTGTGCATATCTGTCTGTGTGTCTGTGTGTGTGTGTATGTGAGTGTAAAACGAACTCATGAGGGAGCACAGGCAAACTTCTCACAGTCCCCGCTTGTGGGGACATCCAGACCTTCCTGACCTCTTTGGCTGATGATGTGCCTATTCCATGGACTATTTTTGCCTCATGAAGGTGACTCTTTGCAAGTAGCTTCATGCACAAGGAGATCTCAAAACTGCTTCCAAGGGAGGTGATGTTGGACCAGGAAGGAAAAGTACCCACAATCAGGCAGAAGCCTGGTTCTCCTGGTTCTCCACGTTACCAAGCATTACCTTCAGGCCACTGAACGGAAATTCTTCAGACCTGAGGTCCACTTCTCCTCACACAGCAGCACAAAAGTAACATGGCTCCCTGCAGCGCTAGCAGAACAAACTCTTATGTTTTATGATACACGTGCCCCTTCCTCATCCCTCACATTTTACAGTTGCATAGTTACATTTTACAGTTACAGGCCATAACTGTAACATACTATTATTCTTCTGATGAGCTGGAAAACACTGGTTTTGGATACTCAGTGTTGGATGCCCTAAGCCCACTGAAGAGTTAGAGGCATCAATACAAACTACAGATCATTTTAATGGCAAATCAGTCTTGTAATGCTTAAGTAATGAAGTCTCATTTTCAATAGTGACATTCTAGCAGATTTGTAAAGGCCCTCCAGTGCTTTAGCCCTCACACATGTTCCTATCAGACATCTTTGAAATAAGGAGGCACAATAGTCTCATTAAAAATAATTGCAGCTGAGCATATAGCTACTTTGGAAAAATCTTCCCAGTACCTACCTGTATCTTTAAGCATCTGAATGCCTTTAAAATCTGGGCTGAAGGGAATACAAGTCATTAGCATTTCCTGTCAAGCACTAGTTTTATTTTTTAATTAAAGTGATGCTATTTCTGTTGATCCCGTTGGTCCTTTCAATGACCGAATGCCAGAAACAGCAAATTCTAAATTAGTCCTCTGAAGGTGCAATGGAGCAGCCCCAAAAGTTTGCTTAATGAAACCTTGCTCCCTCCCAATGCCCTTGGGACATGCAGCAATCAGCAAAGAAGGCACAGAGGTCAGACCTTTCCTTCTCTCTAATTACCCTGCCTGCCATAGCCCTGCAATATTCTGGGGTGTCATTTAAACCCTAAGCTATGGTTCAGAGTTTCATAATCTGCCGGTGGTCTACTTGAGATGTCTGAAGTGGGAAAGATTGCCTGGACTCCACTGGTGTCTTATTTATTGTACCCATGCATCTAATTATCCATACTGACACATGCCTTCAAGTTTTTAGATCAAATCACAGATTTGGTAGAGAGAGGTAGTTTACTTCTAATTTGCGTAAGTTCAATTACACCAACATGTACAGCCTTGTCAAAAGAAAAAAAAACAACTTTTTCAGTGGGCAGAATTGCATTTATTTCTAATGAACAACAAACACCATGCTGCCAGAAAGTTTCAGTGGGGTTGCTTGTAGCACCTCAGTGTTGGTAACATACCTTGTCCCCAGGGCTATACCAGTTTCTAGAGGCCTATTTTGCTGGGCTGACCCAGAAGTATGCAAATAGTGCACAATGCTTGTATTGCCTTATTTTAAAAGACCCTGAGTACATATTCACCAAGAGAAAGAAATGCTTATAAGCTGTTTGATGCTAATAGGTGAATCACATTGCTTAGAAAGGGAAGTTTTAATCTTTCTTCAAGAAGGAGCTGAGAACTTCAGTTGGCAGGCTACTGTCCTGGGAGTGCAATGTACATCCTCTCACAGTAATTCCAGCTGTGCCATAATGACCTATAGGCACTGTAAATTTTTAGGGAGCTGGTCTTGGAAGAGCACCAGCTTAGCTTCCCTCACTAGTGCCAAAGAGCCATCCCTTCCCTGCCCCTGACATCAAAGAACACTACCACTTCTCATGACCAAAGAGTTCAGCACCAAACGCTTCCATGTGGCTCAAAAACTCAGCAAATGCAAGTACAGCTGACAGAAATGGCCATAGTATTTTTTCTTCAGAACAGTAACCAACAATGTACTACTGTGGTGGTTCAGTGCACATATCCAGATTAAAGCTTTGTCACTGCAGAATTGTTGATTATCTAGTTGATAAAGCATCAGTCCACTGAGTCCTGCCTAGAAGCATTAAGTGCCTCCAATATTTGTACAGCTCTACAACCTTAACAGAAAGCTTTGAGACTGAACTCTTAAAATCCACCTCAGCCTTTTGAAATTGGTTTGCTAATAAGTAGGCTCAGATTTGTTCTCTAAACTTCCTAATCAACTTAATCTTGCAGTGAGACATTCAAAACTAGCCTGGATATCGATCCTTTCATTCCAGTTTTCTTACTTTGGCTGTAAATATTCTTTCCTCTGTTAGGTAATGAATTTTGCAGGCTCAACTTGCTGTAATCAGTAAAGCATATGCCACAGTGTAAGCTGCAATACAAAACAAAGCATGAATTCAATATATTCAGGGAAAAAAGCAAATACTTAAAATGAACATATGTTTCCTTTCAGAGACTTAGCAGCTTACTTGACTACTTCTGCATTTACCTTGGCTTTTAAAAAACAATTCACCCAAGACATTCCAGTGCAGATAGCTCACGGCCTTCGGAGAATCCAAATTCACACCTCGGGGACGGACGTACAAACTACATTATTTCCCATTCACAAGTGGGACACCAACATAAAGACAGATTAGGCATTCTTGTGCTGCACACTTGGAATCTGTGACATATCAGGGAACTGAGAGCACTATGCAACTACTCCTTACTCATCTGCACTTCTGCTTATGCAGATTTCCTGCTGATCTATAGGTAAAAAGTCTGAGTGTCTTCTTTGACTCCATTGGTCTCCTGACTTGACCCCTCCCATTGCTGATGCTCCTGCTTTACCAGTGCTGGGTATGTCTGCAGTGCTCCTGCCACAAGCAAATTATTCCCAAAGCAATTTTTTCTATAATTGTTTAGATTGAAATTTGTGGCCTCATCAAGTGGAGATCTGCTGATTTGACTCTGCTTTTTGTGTCTTCACAGTCAAGGCGTTCATGTATTGAGATGGAATTACTTCAAGGGATCTGTAAAACAGCCTATCAGACTTACTATTTTTGTCTTTTATACTTCGTTGTTTAGTATTTTCTCAGCCTCAAACAATATATCTCATTTCTTGAAGGCATCCCAGTAAGGAAATCCAATTCTTACACTACATTAAAGTAGCACTTTAACATATCATTATCGCCTGGAATTGTTTTCATTGTACAATAAGAAAACTTCTGGAAAAATTAAAATATTCCCCAGCTGATTTATCATCTCTAGTAGTCTGTGTTTGAAACTAAAAGCATTGTTAAGTGCATCAATGTCCAAATACAGTGATAAAAATTAAATACTATTATCTCCACTTAGATAAGAAGTGGCAAGGCTAAAGAGCACTGATGTGCAGAGTTTTTTGTGATGCTGTTATTGATGAGTTCATACAAATTGCTATATTGATTGCACTGATGAAGGTAGTGGTGCAAGTTCAGGGCAAACCTGAACTGAAAATCTTAAACATTCTTTTGTTCTATCACGCTGATGTAGGGCTTATTTTTCCACTAATGAGGTAAACAAAATAGTTTCCCTTGTTCCTCTTCTGCTTTCAGCTATGACAGATCTAGCCTAACAAGGTTTCCTTTGGGGACTGAAGGAACTGAACATCTCCATTTCCAAGAGGTGTTGGCTACTGAGCAGAACAAACATCCATCCTGCATAATGCTACCCTGATAGGAAATGAAACCTCCAGACTAAAAAACCCAGGTTTTCAGGAAAGAGAAAGTTTTATAGAAAATTTTTCCCCCTTGCCTTGGTTGTATTGGATCACCTTGGAAATTGCCTTTCTCTGCCTAGCCAAGGGAGAGAGTCTACATGAAAATTCGATCTGGAAACCCAGCTTTTAATTTCTAAACTGAAGAATATTAGTCTGTTCGTTGGACTCACAACAACTCGTTCCTGCCAGGACAGCTAAAGAAAGGAATAGCTACTGGGCTACTCTGAGCTGCAGTGCTGGCGATACCAGGAGTGGAACTATGTACTAAAAGGAAGGCCACTTGACAGCTTGGTTGTTCCCTGTTTATTCTGTGGCAATACAGAGAGGGGGAAAGAAAACGAAATATGGTGGTCTCCTAAGCTGGAGAAAGAGCAGGTATTTCACTGTTGTCAAAAGGAGAGCATGAAGTAAAGAGAGTGCTGAAATGAAGACGGGAATCTCGTAACAGACAATGTGCAAGCAGGGTTCATAAAAAATACCCATCTCAAGACTTTAAATCTAAACATCAAATTTGTGCACATTTCTGCTAATCTTTTCTTTCACCTGCAATAAGGCAGTTGTTTCACTGAAGGAAATCATCTGCCAAAGGAAACAGGTTGGGGAAACCCCCTCCCAAAAGGCAGGTTTAAAATCAGAAAAAAAGAGCTGATGTCAAGCTGAAGTCTCTGATTACAGGTATGCTTTCTAGTTTGAAGCAGGCATGGAAATCCAAGTGCTAAGCCCAGACACAAAGGCTGTCAGGATCCCTGAACTGCTCTGACAGCACAACCCCTTTTCCCCCCATGCATACAGCAAGAACAACTGCCACCAGAGAAGTGCTCTGCTGAAAAAAAGCACTGAATTGACTGCCTAACTTACCTCCTCCTGTGATTTTAATCTCACATTTTCACAAATTAAACAGAATCCTCTTGATTTCAGCAGGGACCAGATGAACCCCATCCACGAGAGCAGTATCTGAGTGTTAAACATCTGCCTTTCCCAAGTCGGCCTGATAAAATATCAAAGAGCATAAGGACCATTTATTCAAATAAAGAGTGTTTCTTCAGTTATAGATGTTGCAGCTGCCTCGAGACTACCTAGAAATTAACTGTTCAGAATTTGGATGACTTTAATTAGCCCTCCAGAAAGGAAATGTGTAATCTCTCACCGTGACCATGAATGGGAGACTTCAAGAAACAGCAATTTACACAGGGCTGCAGCTGCAGACATAAAAGAATGAGTGTATGTACAACACGTGTATTCCTACAACAAACAAACACTTGGGCTTCGTCTTTTAAGCCTTTAAACTTCGTGACGACACAGAAGAAGCTGAAGCGTCAGTCAAAACACCTTAGCTCAAATTGCTGCAGCTACTTAAATCGATTTCAAGTGTCTGTAAAGTTTGTTCTGAAACTACCTAATAATACATTGCATATTTTAAAATCACAGCTGAAAATGGGGCATCTCTTTCTCCTGATGAACAATGAACCACTCCAGGGCACTGAGCAATGTTCAAAAGCTCCCGCAAACTTTCAGAAGGGCCTTGTAGCAGGAAGAGACAGGGAAGAGCAGGACTGGAGTTCCCTGGGACCATGTCACACCTGGGCCATGGACAGGTTTGTTCCACAGTTTTGTTTCCTTTTGGAGGTTCAGTGTTTCTGAGGTTTTTGGCAGGTGGACATTTTAGTGGAATCATCTTTGTGCCACAACAAAAAAAGGCAGGGGTGAGAAACATAACCCTGCATATGTTCAGGAGCAAGAACTCTGCCAACGGTGATTTCGATGAGATAAAATTAGTAGTACTGCTAAGCTCTCATTTTTTTCAATTATCTTGATTTTTTTTTCATAAAATTTGACAGAGCTCTGGAAAGCATGAACATTTGAAAATGGTAAAATCTTGGAAAGAAGTGCATTCGTTAGTCTCCAGTTCAGGTAATGATTTTAGGTCTCATTTTCGGACTTCGAATTTTATCATAATCTTTAAAATAGGCATTTTGCTTCTTCTGTGACTGAGATTTTCACATAATAACATGAACTCAGCTGCTAGATCTTTAAAAATGACACCAAGAAATATTATACCAAATACCACAAGACTAAAGATTTTTAGAAAGAGACGACCATAGACAACGCTGCTTGGGTTCCTGGCAGAGCACTGCTACTGTGGCAGGAGACCCCTCTGCCCTTCAGTGCCCAATCCCAGCTGAGTGGAGAATTTTCTTGGTAAGAAAGTGCCAGATGAAATTTCCTCTTCAAAAGAAACATTTCTGCTGGATATTAGCAACCATTTCATGACTGATCCACTGGGAAACACTGTTTAATTAAGTTCCTGTGTCCGCCTCTGAATAGTTATCTAGTCTAAGAAGAATACTAAGATTGCATTATAATCAGATGACACAAAACTCTTCTTCCTGAAACCATAACCCCACAGCCGTTCCAGATCTTAACATCAGTTTTACAAAAGAGTTTTAGAACATCCATATTTGAGTTAGACTGTTCAACACATAAAACTGGCTCGTCAAATAAATTTAGTGTAAAAATTAATGAAATGTGCTACCTTCATATTCTTTACATAGAAGCCAAGCCAAGGAAGGTATTTAAAACCAGCCTAAATATAAGGCAGTTTAGGACTGATCTTTCCCCTAATAATAATTATGTTATTATTGCACCTATGCAAACTGTTGGACTTCAGCAGAGTTAAATTAGTCCACGACTTGACAATGCAAATTCCTTTCTGGAATATCCTAATACAAAATTTTGCCTTCCTATTGCCTACAGGTCTTGGTCATTCCTAATCAGGGACTGCTACCTGAATTTCTTTCCTGCAAGGGTTCAAGGTCCAAAACGATAATGCTGAGTACAGGCAGGTGTGCAAAACACGTAAAATCCACCCAGGAGCTGAGCGTTTGGCTCGTTAGTTCTTTTGCTTCCTCAGACATTCAGGGTTGCATTTCCTTCTTTTCAGGGTTCAAGGCAGAAGTTAATTTAGCAAGAAATCGAGGCATTACATTGCCTACCTGCTACAAGATAGGGCAGTCCTAGGCTGCTCTGCCTTGCTCTGGGGCAAGTGTTGACGGCCACCCCAAGCGTCAGGGAGCTTGTTGGACATGTAAAGAGAAGTTCCTGCATTGCTGCTCATCACAGGCAACTTGTGCATGCTGGTGAGTCTCCATCACACTCCCTGGGTGATCCTACAGTGATTATTGCTCACCCAGGTGCCGAAGTTCCTCTTACCATACTTTGGGCTGAAGGTGATAATAAAGGAGGGAGCCTTGTTTCTGCAATGTATTGCCCTGTGAGGCAGCAAAGGCTGTTTTCACTTTCTTGTCATCTGGAAAAAGGAGGCAGAGCACAACCTCATGCATTAACAATGGTTAACACTGTTAGAATACTGTAAGAATACTGAACTTTGATGGGTAAAAATCAAATACATGTGCACCCAAAGCCATGCCTGCACCTCAGGCTTCAAAAAGATGGGGAGCACTTAGTCATTAATAGAGGAAGCTTCTAAGATTAAACTGCATTTTTTTTAAGAATTACCAAAAAAAGGAAATGACAGATAATAAACAGTTAAGTGTTTCCAACTGTCTGATTGGTCTCCAGCATCCTCTTTTAGCACAACCTTGTACAGCCCAGTATTTTCAAAAACTTCCAGAAACCTGGAGACACACTCTCCGGCATCAAACCTGGAAACTGTAACAAACTCTTGTCGACTTCTCATTTTCCCCCTGCTTCATTTTTCTGATTACCAAAGCCTCATTTGGCATTGATGCACTTGGCATGCACAGAAAGTCTCACTGGAGATGGAAGCATGTTCACTTAATTGAATCTGCCTGACAGATGTGACGCGAGGAGATAATGAATATGCAGTTGACAGATGTCTATGCTATGTACATACACATATTAGGAAGCAGGGACACAGATTTCCTGTGATGGAAAACAGAGAGAGCTGCTCATTGGAGTTGAGCTCAGAATTGTCGCGGATCTGTTTCATTTAAGATAATGACATAGTTGGAGCCTAGGAAGAATGTGGGGTGAGTTCAAGACCACCAACTGAATGAGCTGAGACTGTTTGATACTTTCTGCTGCTGGAAAGGGCCTTTCCTTCCCACTTGGGCCACACAGCCCTCTTATCTGCCTTGCAAGGTTTCAGGCGCTCACTGCATCCCCCCAGGCCAGGTCTCAGCAGGCAGCAGAGCCATGACAGGGGCTCCCTGCTGCCAAAAGAGAACAATGCCACATCCACATTTTTTGGCTCATCATTTCCTGTTCCTGCCCATATGGTCCTGCTTCCTCCCCACCTTCAGCTCTGCCATTCCTCAGGTCCTTCCAGGGACAAATCTATCTCTTCAAAACAGCATGGCTTTGCAATGTTATGGCACAGGGAACACGGCCGTCTGGCTGCAAAGAGTGGTGATCTTTTCATTTGCTTCTTCTGTGCCAGTGAGCACTGGTAAGGTGTTCTGCAGTTTACACCAGAGACAACAGAACAGCAAGGAGAAGCTGACGAGAAGCATCATTACAGGTGATGCTGGCAATGGGATTTTGACTGGCAAGTGTCAAACCCAGCGTTCCAGTCCCATATGTCACTGTGCAAAATCAAATGCTGTAGAAAACAGGCTCAGGCAAGGACTGCAGATGAAGGTAGCATTTTAAACACCACCAGTAACATGTTAGGGTCACCGCTAAATTCATCCTGATTTAAAAGCTTACGTGAAAATTACCGAAGGGAGTGTGATTTATCACAGTATCTGGTAATGACTTCCCCACACGATTTTCTAACAGTGGTGTTTTGATACTTTCTGTGCAAAAATTAGGTCCTCAGTCTGGCAGTCCCTACATCCTCTGGCTGCATGTCAGTCTAGAATTTCCTCTGGGACTCTTCACAGGATTCAGAGCCTATGCCAATTTATTGTGCCAATGCCGAAGGCATGAGAAACTTGGAGCTCCTCCTGAAGCACTGATTTTCAATGAAAATTGGAAAGTAGCATGAAATTCAAAGTAAAAAAAAAAATCAGATCTGTATCTGTAGCAATGAAAGCTGAAGGTTATGTGAACAGAGCTGTGATGGGTTGGTCTCTTTCCCATGCTCTTCATGAAGTGCCAGCCATGTCTCAGCGCTCCCAAGGGCTCCCAGCCTCATGAGGATGAGAAGGTGGTTGGCACCTTGCAGGACTGCACAGCCCCTGTTTGAGAAGGCAGGGAGCAGATGGGTGGCAGGTTTTCCTTCATCCCAAATGGGATGCTTGTCAAGTGCCTTGCCATGCAGAAAGCCACATAGAAAGCCTAGAAAATTCTGGGGCCATTTCCCAAGTAGTTGGAAGTCCCTCAGCAGTGAAGGCAGTGAGGTGTATGTGCTGCAGCTATGGAACAGCAAAACTGGGACTTCAGGGACTTCTCCTGGATCATGTAACTAACTCACATGCAGGAGGCAGCTATTTGTTTCTCAGATAATTAAAACCAGGCATATAATTCCTTAAGGATTCAAACCTAAACCAAGTAAATAATAAAAGAGCAAAAGGAAATCTCGTTGTTCTTTTTTTCAGATCAGGAAACTGCAGCAGAAAGGTATTAGACCTGGACCAGACCTTTATATCTTCAAAACTACACCAATATCTCAGCCTCCTGCACAATGCAAGTCTTCCTCACACCTGTCTGTTTTGGAAGCCATGAATCCCAAAGAAAAGCGACATTGATTGAAGGAGAGAGCTGTTGGTGGGTGATCGAGAGGTACAGCAGGAGTGCATGGATTTTACTGCTTTTCCCATCTGGAGTGCAAATGGACATGACTATTACATGGCCCCATGAGAGGCAGGTGAGAAAAGCAGCCTATCCTTAATAACCTTGCTTCCACCTGGTGTCCATGTCTTTTTGTCCTAGTGGGATTATGATTTCAGAAGATCCCTCTCTGTGAGACATTCCTGTGGAACACCATGTTGTCTGAAGCACTCACACTAAGCAGGCATGGAGAAGGATATACTTAGCTCACAGCACCATATGAGGACACAAGAATAAGCATCAGAAAAGGTGCTGGGGTACTGGCATCTGTATCCACGCTTACACACAGGTTTACACTTTCACAGATAGACATATTTCTATAACAAGTTTGCCTAAACCCACAATGCTTGTAAATTAATCCTGAGTCTCCATCATAGTCTCAATCATAGATCATCAATTATTTGGTCATTAACATGCTCAGCTGCCATCTTTTTTTCTATGGTTTTCTAGTTGAACCTACTACAAAAACTTATCAAAAGATTGATCTAAGTTTGCTCAGTTTGACCACAAATGGTTCAGTGTCAAGTTCCAGTTCTGTCAAATTTACTGCAAGACATAGATACAGTGCAAGTTTCCACCCAGAATGTTTTACTGGACCACTAAAGCAATTAAAATAGTATAACTACATAAAATGGAACAGAAGGTCAAGCAAATTGGCACATTCAGACAGATCAAATCAAAGAAATGCTGACTTACACAAGCCCAGATTTATCTATCAAATGGCTGCATAGCATCACTTCGCATTGTTTAATGGCAACATCACAGAGCAGTTTCATGAAGATCAAGGAGTTTCCTCATCCATTCCCCAAAATCTCAGTTTAGCATTTCAGGCACTTTAATACTGTAAATGTGAGTAAGGCAATAATGACAGTAAAATGCTCAGTAGACTGTAGCAGTTAATCAACATTTGCATACATAACTGTCATCTAAAATGTTTTTGGATGTGTTCGAAGATTAGTAGAATGAAAAGATGTAAACTTGTACTTTGTGTAATTGTTTTCAAAGCTTGGTAGCATCAGAAACCAACATTCTGCAAAACTGCATGTTATGAAAAGCTTTTCAAATCAAAATTTTATGGTAAAACAATACTATATGTTAAAATGTAGGTGCCGTAATAAAACACACAGGGGCTTTCCCTGTTGCATTTCCAGGAGGGACTTCAATCGTACTGTCATATTTGCACGGGGTAATGGCTTTTCCTTTAATTTGACAAGGATCATTAGAATTCTTTCTGTGACCAAGGGATTTGCACTAAAAAAGTTCTAATTAAATGTTTGGTGAATGTGTGCACTGTTAGAATAGTTGCTGAGTATCAAAAGCCTTATAATTAGTATTTTGCAGGTGATAAGCAGACATGCCTTGGGGCTTTTTGGAAAAGTCAAACGATAGCAAAGCTCAGGCAGATGACATTTTCTCTCTCAAAACTGTCCCATTCTGACAAGAACCTGAGTCTTCAAAAGGCTTAGCTTAACTCAAGTCCCATTTGACAGGAAATAGGCAATCCAGACACCACTGCAGAGAAGAAAAAAGTAAAGTTGGCAGTAGTCAGACTTACGAAAAAAGTGAAGTTGGCAGTAGTCAGACTTACAAACAGCAAGCTGCCACCCAGAAGTTGGCCGTGCTGGCTAGCAGTAAATAATGAGCTGGCTCAAAGACACTCGTTTCCAAAAGCGCATGTCCCCATCTGGTTTTGCACATGCAGCACTGTAACAGCAGGTACCTTCCAGCTGTGTTTCTTGGCAACCATTCAACTTGTCAACTGGAGGCTATGCACCTGGTGCTAGAAGATCAATTTAAAATGCCAGCATACTGTCAAATGGCAAATTTCTGTTGTCAATTTTGGGGGAAAAGCCCACCCAATACAATTGCTTTTTTCTATTTAAAATTACTTCAAATAAACCCGAAGACTACAATAGCAGTGAATGGAAGTGAAGGAAATATAGTTCAACAGCTACAGCATCTTTTCTCCTCTCCCAATGCCTATGTCTCCAATAGACACAGACTTTACAGTTTGGGGTTTCTTATATTTCAGATTAAATATCCAATTACAGAAATTACAGATCTACGAAAGCAATAATTAGAGTCACAGGTTTTCTCCTCAGACTATATATTTATGCATGCTGATCACCCACTTCACAGATAATAATATAAAACACTCAAACAGGTGATGAAGGATACTGCTTCTATGTAAGCCAGATGCTGCTGGGCTTGCTGCTCCCACAGCCCGGGAGGTGCTCTAAGGCAGCTGCTTATTCCATCTGCGCTGAATGGCCTCAAGTATTTGTGGACACACAGGAAAATGACCCTGCCCATCACCTTTGGCATGGAACTCTTTCAGTACCATGGGTTATACCCTCAGCATGTTGCACTATAGGTATAACAGGCATCCCATTTCTAACCAACAGAAGAACATGCACTTTATTGTGATGGCAAAAGAGTTTAGCTGAGATTATGGATGTGAGGAAAAGTCAGCAATAGGAATTTTATCATAAGCTCTCACAATAAGGAGAGCTATAGGTAAAAAATCTCTTGCTGTAAAAGTCAGATATGCGGCATTTTCCCACTTAAAAAGATGCATTCAACACATATATTCTTTTTGCCTGGATGTTGTAATTATTTCTTTCTGTCTCTGAGATAACTTTCAGGTTGCACAAAAGTGAAAAGACATAGATACTAGGTAAAAAACATTACACCGTATGTTGTTCCAAGGTTCATCAATCAGGCATACGGTCTAGACAGAGAGATAAGAAGTTATCACCTCCTTAACTGCCAATTAATAATAATTTGTAGGATTTCTTCATCATGAAGGGATTCTACAATCCATGTAATACTCACAAATACCAGAAAAAGATGAAACAAACAAACAAACAAAAATAAATTGCTTGAAGAGTAAGGAAATGGCTGGAAGGATGAATTCACTGGGAAGTGAAAAGGAAATCCAAGTAGAGTTTGCTATATGTGCCTTCTATTAAATTGATTTCTGGATATGAAAATTTGGTACATTACAGAGAGTTTGGTTACTGAAAGTTTAACAAAACACACAATCTTTTAACTGTTAGAGAACCAAGATATGCTTATACTGATCAGTATTTCAGAACACTTAGATTTCCTCTTTCAATCAATCTTTTATCTGCTGACTAAAAACCAGGAAACGCAAAAAAGAAGCGCATACTACAATGATTCAGAAGTAAAGAGAAAGGGCACATCACTGGCATCTCTTGTCTGCAGAAGCACTGAATGCAGCCTTGACACCAAAATCATGAAAAAAACCACTCAGAAAGATCAAGGGCAAAAGTAGTCAAAGTCTTCACTTCAGGATTTTTATGTTTCAAATCACATTCACAGTCACTGTTACAAATAAAAAATTCAACATTTGTTCATGCAGAGAAATGTTACTGCTTAACCCTGTGAAACCAGCTGTCAGGCTATGGGACAACAAGCTACCCACCAGTAGCAAAGCTATTTCCTAATAAGATATGGTTTTTTACCCAAATACTGCAATATTTTGTGCCACAAGGCAGCATTTCAATAAGCTGCTTGAGGAGCGGAAGTAATTCCCTAAAGAGTGTGGTTCAGGTGTAGTGTCAGAACGAAGGAATGAGCAAATGAACATAGTCTGGTTTGTGGTTAGAAATAGCATTTCTTGAAGCACTTATGTGTAAGAGGAAAAACTGATTAATTATAATGTAATGGAAGCTTACATTATGGTTTATTCATATTGCTTAATAATAATATGATATTATTAATAATAATAGTAGCAGCAGCAGCGGCGGCAGTAGTAGTAGGTATTTAGTTTTAGTATTAGTACTAATATTATCCAAGATAAAAGTGAACATACTGCTGGCTCCAACATCTTCTCAGAGGAGACACTTATCTCTTCCCATAAGGTCTGCAAAGCCCAGTGGAGCCTGTGGTGTTGTGTAAGGAAAACTGGCAGAAAGTTTCAAAGTACTGTTAGACAAGCTGGTTTTAAAATACCATTAGATCAAATGTGCAAAGGAGCACCTGCATTTGTACTCTTGATCTCTCCCACCCTTAAAAGCAAGAGAGCCCCATCTAATCTCTCTATTGAGAGCAGCCTCTGGCCCAAGCCAGCCTCTGGCCCCTGCTCAGGAACTGTTTGGGAGAGCTCTACTTGCCATTTAGAAGCTGTCAAAGGCCTTCCTATGATGTACCACAGTCCATCTACAGTGCCCAGGAATAATCCCTGGCACTATGCACTGGCAACCATCTTCCTTCCTGTGTAATCAGTGTCTGATTATGAAATTAATCTCCAGCTTCCAGGTTATGAGAGATGACCAGCAGTTATTAGTACAGACTCCGCCATAGCTTACACTACAGGTCTCTTGCAATTAACTTATACATCCAAAATTCTCATTCATGATGCCTTTGAATAAAGGGTAAAAAGTGTTCTATGGGCATTTTGTTAATGTTCTATAAAATAGACTTTACCTTGTTTTATTTTTTCCAGTAAGATTTGATAATGGAGATCAATTTTCAGCCCCTCTCCTTAGAGCAGGTTTCCAAATTTGTTTTGTTGATGATAAGGAATCAACTAAGCTGACAGGAAATTGATACTCTGCTCTGGAGAGAGGTTCTCCTATGGTTTGATAGGAACACTGAGCTAACTATTCAAGTGGTGAAGGGGGTCATCCAACCTGTAAATGCCTTTAAAATTCCCATCACAATATTAACAATTCTTCCTGATAGAAATCTCAGATGTCGGGAGCTATAAAGCCCTTGGATAGGAGATAGCTCTCACACTGAAAACTTTTCTTCCATATCCAGCGTATCTCCCTGATTCTCATCCAATTTGCTACATAGGGAACAAACAGCTGTGTTCCCATACAGCAGAACACAGCAGCTCTCCCGCATGGCATTTAACAGACATCTTATGGGATCCCCAGCATCACAGGGGAGAGGGGATTAAGTCTGGGCCATGCCTTCGCTTTCTATGAAAGGAGGTATGTCACTCCTTTAATTGCCAAAAGACCATATTAAAATGAATCATCCTCTGATCTACCTAACTGTTAACATCTTTCCCACCTCAAATGTGTCTAACAAAAAGCAGGACATGTAGTACTGTGGTCTTTTTTTCCCCTCCTTTAATAGTGATTTCATTTATTCAAGACACTATTATGGGAAGATGACAATAATGGATGGCTTTAGTGAACACAGACAAGATTTTTATGGTTCCAATCAGTACATGGCAATACCCCAGTTAAACTGTAGGTAGTCTATTAAGTCTCTGGAAAGCCACTTAGTTTTCTGGACACACTCCAGAATTCCTCTACACCTAACATTTAAAACTACACAAATCAAAAGTCTTTATTTTCCATCCCCTCTTAGTCTGAGCTCATTAACAACCTTGTAGAATGCATCTCTTCCTACTCCTGTGATGATCCAGGGAAGCCTTAAGAACAATAAAATACACACCCTCCACATCCGGCGTAAACTGATCTGGCCCTGTGTACCACCACTAACTCCTCCTAGGCAATGGAATTTGGTGTTGCAGCCAAGTTATCCACCATAAACTGAATATTTGAATGAGCTGGGGGCAGTGTGGTGCAGCACAACTCAATTGTGCTTTCTTATGCCATCAGTGCTAATTGTACCTTGAGTCCTTGCAAGGGGTGATTGTGAGTCAGACATCCTGGTGCCTTGCACAAACCCGTTTCCAAGTGCAGTGCAGAAAGCCAGACAGTCTGCTTCCACTTCTATTTGCACACAAGTTTATATCACGAGATCATAGAAACCTTGGGCAAGAACTGTGGTATTAGCTATCCTCTGATTAACACTCACACGTATCGAGGGTAACAACCAAAACCCCTAAAGCTGAACATGACAAACTCTGCATTTGATAAAAGCTAAGTGTTCTTGTTCAGCTTTTGAGGGTGTACTGAGACATCAATTTGGGAATAACATGGCCTACAACATATCGTGTTAAAATCCTATTTGCACATTTTAAAAAGTCAGGGACTCTTTTCCTTTCGGTATGGTTGTTTTTTCTGCCCTTCGGGGGCTTTGCCAGCCTATTACTCTCCTCAAAAGAAATAAAAAACCAACAAACATTTAGACCTGTTCAGATATATTCCCTGTTTACAAGGCACTGCCTTTATTCTTGTTAGTGTTCTATGGAGCAGCAGGAACTGAGGCATAGCCAGTAAGCAGAGAGGAAAGCTGCATGTCTACCTTGTGTTATGTATTATTACTTGCTGCAAGAGGATCGGGCAGAAAAGAAAGACTGTAGGACACCTCATTCTCATCTCACTGGTAGTACACATACATAAGTAAAGAAAAAAATTCAGAATTGCAAATGACATCGCAATTACTTTACCTTTCGAGACTGGGAGTTTGAGAATATAACTGCATGATCATTAAAGCCTTTCTGGTAGAAAATCCATTCTTCTGCATAAACATTTTCTTGGAACTAGGGCTGAGAGATGAGACAGTACTTCTTGTCTCAATACCCCTTTTCTCTCAACCCTTCCCAGTGTTGCTCAGATCATGTCACTCATCTGTGGAAGCTGCAGTGTTGTGCAACACTTACAAACCCAGCACAGACAAACCCTGCCATCACCCTCTTCCTACATCAGAAACAAGGAAAGCTGCTTGAAAAGCAGCATTGAGAGATGTGCTCCTTCAGCATACCTGTTCATATCCTTCAGAGTTATCTTCTTAGAGATTTCTTCTTTCAATATGAAAGGCAATGGCAATTTGACAGATCTGTAGATATTTTTAGTACTTCTCTGGGAAAAATCTGTATTTGACACCTTGTTGCCATTATTTAAAGTTCTGTCATAGACAAAGAGAGAAAAAGATCCAATGTATAGCTAAGATACATTTACCACCCATCTCATCAACACACACATCAGAGTTTAAGCCTTTCACTACTGCCTATGGGGTATTTTACTAAGCCTTAACTTCAGAATAGGCCTTAAAAATGGCCTATTCTTAAATTTAAATAGCTGATAAATGTCATCTAGTATTTAGAAGAATTTTCTGTTGTGTTCTATAAATCAAAACTCCAGTTTCTCTTATGGCATAACAGATAGATATCAGTGGCCTAAAAGGTATATTTTGAACCCATTAGCTGATATGAAGTGAGAAGCAGGCCCCTGATGTTCCTCCAAAAACAAAATGGAGTGTAAAGGAGAACATATTTCTGTGAAAAAGACAAACATGTCAACACATTTCCAAGCAGAGATGCCACAGTGCATCTGTGCCACAGAGGTCCTCTGGCTAGGCAGCAGGCCAGCAGGCCAGCAGGCTGCTCTGGCAGGAACGCTTTGGGAAGTCTTTACAATCATCCAGCCAATGGAGAGAAGCATTCTGAAGAGCTGCAGAGAAATCTGGGGCAGAAAAAAGAGCAGTAAGTTGTATGCCTATGAGGGTGAATGGAAAAAAATTTGCAAGCTGCTGCATTGTTTGAGCAATCACTAATAACACTCAACAATTCAGACTGCCTTTTTCCCTTACCAGAATTATTACATTTAGCAAGAGTTTTTAATCTCATACCAGCTTCTAATCCACTTTTATCCAAAGGCATTCAAAACTTCAAGGAGACCATGACTAACAAATTGTTGTTAGAACAGCAAGTCTCTTAAAGCAACCAAAAACCTTTATAACATTTGTCCATAAGGAGAAGCAGAAAACGGCAATAAAATCTTCTGGGGAAGAAGAAAGCAACAACAGCAGGAATTTTTAGTGTAACCACAAAGCATCAGTGTTAAACATTTGATAAGTCTCATGGTTTTGTTCTGAAAATAGATGAGAGGGAGTGTTTTCGTGCATGACTAGTCCCACAGCAAATAAATTCATGCTTAAAAATATAGCTTATGCACAGATGGCTGCAAAACAATTGCTATGTATTAGTGTTTCTCATTCCATATTATACTTGTGATGTACTAGAAACTCCCTCTTCTCCCACTCTGAAGATTTCTCTGAGAGATTTTATTGCATCATTAGTTCAATAATTATGACATGGCCATATTGCACTTAACCTTGTTTTATTCCTCCAAATACATAATAATTCTCTTTCTTTTTTAGCCAGTTTCTTTCACCTAACAAAGTTACAGTCTTCTTGTAGTGATAAGAAAGTAGGCAGTCAGATACCATCTGGCAATACAACAGCCTGCTTGCTGTCCACACACATCATCCAGAGTTGGAAAAAAAAAAAAAAAGGAAGAAAGAAAAGAGAATAGCCAGGCTATCTATCGGCAGTTCAAACAGTAAATATCTCAAGATGCCATGCATTAACTGGAGCCTCTGGGTTTGGTACAGGTACCATTCATTCAGCTGGACACTCAGTCTGGAGTGAGGACACATCAGATACACTCCAAGGATTCCAAAAACAGATACAGCAATTCTGAAAAAATACAGACCTGACACTCAAATTGCAGTTCTTTCAGATCAGATTGAATTTACAATAAGGAAACAGTTAGTGACACAAGCAGGCTTGAATATATAGACTCCTTTTCTCTTATTTTCTTCTAGAAGAATGTGAAAAATAACACCCCTAATGCTATTATTCCTATTACGCTATTAACTCTAGAATACTTCACTTTTTGTGCAAAGATTTAGATTTAGTTGCAAAAATACATGCTTGGTTATGGGATCCTTTTTTTTTAAATTCATTTTTCACTTGTTTGGTCTATTCTGGGCACATAATCTATTCTTATCTGTGACTTTTCTTTTGTGCCTTCAAATTATAACTTGCCCAAGTGCTGTTTTTCCCATCTATCAGGTTCTCTCCTTTTATGATTAGAAGTCTTTGACAGCAGATTGATGTTATGTACATTTACAAAGGCAGCTGAAAAATGGCATACATTCTTAGTTTTTCTGAAAGCTACACCAATATAGTTTATTCTCCAAGACAGCACTATCAAACAGCATTTTGATTTTGTAAAATTGAGTCACTTCATGTCAGATTTGAAATTAAAAATCCATTTTGCTATCTATGCTTTTATCAAAATTCTTTTTTCCTTCTCTCAATTCTCAGGAAAGTCGAGCATTAAACTCACCCTTGAGTAACACATGATACAGCTCTGGCCTAACTGGGTACTGCCTCTCCACACAGAGAACTGAACCTTTACCTGTGAGCATCCCTGAGACCCTCCTGCCAGGGTACACGTCCATGTATCACAAAGTGCACAAATGACACCACACTGGGAGGGTAGACAGATCTGCTGGAGGAAAGAGCCACCTCATAGAGACACCTGACAGTCTGAAACAGAGCAGGCCAGCAAGGGCTGCAGGAAGTTTAACAAAGATAAATGCTAAATGCTGCACCTGGGATGCAGCAATGCCACACATCAGCTGAAGGGATGTCTGGCGCATCTTAGACCGTCCTGGTGGTTGGCAACCTGGATGTGTTCCAGCACGGTGCCCTCACAGCAGTGAAAGCAAACCTTGCCACAGGTTGCATCAACAAGAGGACAGAAAGCTAATTGAAGGCTGTGATTGTTCCAGTACATTTGGCATTTGTTAGGGCACATCTGTAATACTAGGTCAAGGTTTGGACTCCTCAGTTCGAGGGAGACACTAAAAAATTGGTGAGGGAAGGGCCACCTTTATGACAAGAGGATAGTAGAACTTGACAGATGAAATAAAATTGAAGGAACTGGGTATGTTCAACCTAGAGAAGCCTTGAGTGAATCTAATCACATTTTTCCCAATACCTAAAATGTAATTACAGAGGAGAGACAGAAATTCCTTCCACAAGGATGCACAGGGACAAAAAGTAAGCAGTGGATGCAAGTTGCTTTAGATGAAATGCCATACGATAAGGAGAAAATGTGCAACATGGCGAAGAAAAAGTCCACACTAGAATGGGGTGTCCTCTGGAAATGGCAAGATTTGACAGGAACCTGCACAATTCAATTCAAGGCCCTGCTTTCAACAAAAGTTTGGACTGTACAATCTCCAGAGGTCCCTGCCAGCCTCAGCTCTTACTTGGTTCTGCCATGCTATGCAGATCTGTTGACTGGTCCATGTTCAAAGGTGACAAATGGAAACTCGAGAGACTAAAACTCTGCAAAGAAACAGGAGTCAAAAGCAAGAAGATGCTACTCCCATCTCTATCAAGGAAGGTGAAGTTCCTTGGCATGAAGAAATACCTATTGCTGTTATCTTCAGAATTCCGTACTGGTAGCTTTTGATACAGGGTCAAAAATAGACCAGTAACTACGTACAAGTTGCTCCGCATCTCAGAGTAAAATATTTTATGAATTGAAATATGAAAAATTTCAGGACAAACACTTCATTATTTTCCATCTTTCACTGCCTATGAAGATCTGTGTCATGCTCACTTCTAGTTTCCTGACTGCCGTCTTCAGATTTCAGGGCATGGGGGTGTTCTGAACCCAGTTTGTGGTGAGGTGCTTGGGCCCCCCTCTCCAGCTGTGACAGAATGCCCACCTTGTCTGCCAGGCTGAGCATGGCACAAGTAGCACCACATCCCCTTCTCTCTGCCTGCACACCACCAGAAACAAAAAATCATAAGAGAGGAAGAGAGCCTGGGAAGTGGGGAAGGGAGATCAAACAGGTTGAAGGGATAGTTCCGTAGTAGTAAATCACTGCTTACAATGCTCCTCCCGTCTGCTAGCTGTAGAAGAGTGCTCAAAAAAATACAGAAGTCTGTCTTGTGAAATAATCTATTGCTATCACACTTATTGCTCAGCATTATACTAAGAAAATTGTATTTCATACCATTTGGCTGGGATTAAAAAAGAGGGAAGAAAAGAACAGAGAACACTCAAATAGGCATCATAGCTGTGGGTATGTAAGTCACATTTCACACAACTACCAAAGCATGAACGGATGGGAAAGAAGTGCGGGAGTGAAATAAAAATTGATTCACATAAGTAACTCTTCCTAAAGACGTAAAAGGTTTTTGACCAAGTGAAAATGAATTATTGTGACAGCTACTCATGTGCATTCCCACCAGCACTGAGCAGATGACAACCTGTGCTAACTGGCTCCTACTCACTGCCCGAATTTTTACAGCTCCTGTTTGAATGCATCACTTCTTCCCCTATCTGTATGCAGAGTGTCAGTATCCCACACTGGATCGTCAGCTTTACCACAGGGGGCTGGATGCACACATAACAAACATAGATACTCAGCCATTGCAGTCCCTAACTCCCCTCAGCAGTCTAGACGCTGTTCAGAATCTGCCTCACTTTTTTATCCACAGCATAATGATATCAAGCTGTTTGCCTAAAAAAAAATCAATTCAAAAGAAAAGAAAATAAAGATTTCATCTATTTTCTCTCTTTCAACTAGAATTTTTTTCAATTCCGGAGAGAAAAACCCCCAAACATCTAACTGCCAACATAATTTTAAATTATAAGTTCAGCTTTAAAAAATTGCTTCTGGAGGTCAGAAGGGCAACATCTTGACATAAAAATCTTACCCATGAAGAAAAAAGCCTTTACGTTCCATCCCTAAGTCATTCCTGATGGCAATTAAAGCTCATTTTGTCACTGAAAATGCTCTTCAGTTCAGTCTCTCAACAACGTAGTTACATGAGCTAGAAAGGAAACATCAGCCTTGTTTCAAAACAATTTTATCCAGAGTGTTTCCAGAGCACTGAGAAACCCATGGATTCCTGATTTAGTATGTAATAGGGCTTTCAAGAGAGGCAGGAACCCTAATCTTCACTCAGTGCCCCAGATTCACATGAACGCTACTAATACAATTCAAATGTCTTCAGCGTTAAAACATTATCAGTACTCCCTCTAGTGGGTGTCCCGAATGAAGCAAGTATTCCCTGCTGACTTCCGAGGAAAATATTTTGTTACCTATAAAGTTTCTCTGAAATTAAACATCAGAATAGCGGCTGTCAGAAAACAGGGTGTCACCGAGTACCTCGGGACTTTTTGTTTCATTAGAAGTTGCAGGGGGCCGGCAACTACCGGCACCAGACTTTTCCTGGAACTGGTAGGAGCAAGCCAGATACAGAAGAAACCTGGTTCTGAAGAAGCAGAACTCGAAGACCTTGGTTTCCTTTGGACGTGCATCCTGCATCCCTGCACAGCCCTTCACAAATCCATGAGTACGCCACATCCTCACATACACACACGCACACACACACACACACACACAGACACAGACACACACGCACACACACACACGCACACACACTACCTTGTCCCCGCCTTGGTCCCTCCCAGACACTGGCGCCTGGGCCGGAGGGAGCACGTGCTTTGCCTTGCCTTTTCGGTTTATTTTCTATTCCACTGGCTGAACAGAGAAAACAGAGAGAAGGATGGAAAATATTATATGACAAAACCTGAAGGGAGAAGATTTTAGGGAAAAAAAGAATCCTCCTCCCAGCCCCCTCAGAGGACTAGGAGACACTATCACTTTTCCTACCAGATTAAGTGTCCCTGCATGACAATCTGACTGGTTTAAATGACCAAAGTAAATAACTAAACTCTTGGTTTTTCATTAAGAGCAAATTACGAGAAAAGTGAGGCAAATTTAGAAACACTAATTGGAAGCACAATATTGATTTGTGTGATCATTTTATATACTTTCTGAGTCAAAATTCAGCTTCTTTTTCCTTCTCTAATAGAAAAAGAATTAGAAAAGCATACCATGAACAGAGAGAAACCTTCTGCATGCAAATCAGTACCAGATTAAGCAATGGCAGCAAGTTATTTATGAATACATTGCATTGTTCCTGTGTTTTAAACCATAAGTTCTGTTGAAAACAACTTTGCATTT
Source organism: Oreocharis arfaki (assembly GCA_013398015.1). Classification (NCBI taxonomy): domain Eukaryota; kingdom Metazoa; phylum Chordata; class Aves; order Passeriformes; family Paramythiidae; genus Oreocharis; species Oreocharis arfaki. Next base: position 516,340 of record VZRR01012214.1, read on the forward strand.
GATTGAATAGTTTAAAATGTCATGTTAAAAGATGTTCGCTTTTGAAGGGTTTAATAAATGCTTTTAGAATAGGAAAAAATTATGTGCTACTTTATAAAAATAGCTGTATCAAGAGCATATTCATGTTCTACATTTCAGAGCTAGCACACCATTATCTCATCATAGAGAAGCTACTTAAGACTAAAGCAGCATGTTTAAGAAGCTTAGATGATCCCTTTCAAAATGTTTTGGAGAAAAAAGATGTCTCTAAATATGCTGATCAGGAAACAGTCTTGTTTTCTCTGGGCTGCTACTAGTCCCTTTTTGATGTACCTTGTACCCACTTCCTCAACTTTTAGAACTCTGTATTTTATATTATTGTGATAGATCAGCCCCTAGGAAGGCATTGGTACTGGAATCTCCCTCACACTTCCTTTTTCTAAATATGATATGGCAATAATACTCCACTTATAAACATTATCCTTATTCCAGGTGAGTTGCTAATGTGGCTGTCTCAGACATGATTTCAAATACAAATGCAATCTTCTCTTACAGTTATCTGTAAGGGAAGAAACAGCACAGTTTATCGGGTCCTGTAAAATGAGAGGACACCAAAATTAAAATGTGAAACCAAATCACCTTGCTTTAGAAACCCGATAAGCCTACGCAGCAAATAGGCATACAAGAGGAAGGGAAGATCTACCATCAACTGCTGCAGAAAACTGCTAAATGTTTTTTTTATTTTATATAATCTATGGGCAATGTGGCACAACAGGAGTTTAAAACATTTACGAGAAAAACAGAGTAAGTACATAGAAGGAAAATAGCACAGGAATGAGGGATTTTGAATGTGAATGATTTCTAAAATCCAATCCAGTTTCTTGCACTCTTTCATTATCCTAATTAAGCACTTATCCGTCATTGAAATCAGACCATGACCATAATACCCAGATTTTTTTTCGAGAATTACAATTTGATGCTGAAAGACACAAAGCCTGTTACATTTCTGTACTTGCACTTCTCAAATTCTGCTATGAAAGCATCTGCACTGGCAACTAGGACCAAGAAAACCAAAGGTTTTGGAAACTGGATTTCAAGTTCTGTTGTGGCTCTTTATGTCCAGAGGCTACAGGGCCTTATGCACCTCTTACCTGGAAGAGGAAAGCATTGCTATGCCCATGTCCAAAACTGGGGAGAATTGGTCTGATTTCTGTCACAGATTTCCAGCAACTGCAACACCAGAAGAGGGATGCATTTGAACTAACATTCGAAGTGACTAAAAAAGCCCCAGTAATCTGATAACAAAGAAAATGTGCGAGACCGCAGAGTATCTTTTCTAAGCTGCATTTATCCAATCTATGAAAAGGTATTTGCCATTTAGCAAGCACAGTTGAGATGCTGTGTTAGCTGTAAAACAAGAAATGTTGTAAAACACACGTCAGCATGCTAACAAATCTGAATGTCAAGAATCAAGTAAAAATAGAACTGTTCCATGAGCAAAGTGGTGACATTTATAGCACTTCTCATTAATTACAGGCCGTGGGGCTCTTTCATGAAGATAAGTGTGGGAAATGTTAAGATGACTATGAATTCCTCAGTCACAGAAAACAAACTAAGCAATCAAAAAGATGTTAAGAAAAGTGATACAGCCTGAAATAGGGAGTTTTACCTTTCCAAATGGCCATTTTTCTGACCTTTTAAGGACATCATGCAGTTAAGAGAGTCAAATCTGCAAAAAATACTTTAAGAGAAAAAAGAAAAGCAGGGCATAGTCTCCACAAGGTTTTTGAAAATTTTTTGTAATTCTTCTTCATGGTCCAGGGACCCATAGCAAGGTACAGGCAGACCATATACTGAAATCTGAGAAAACAGGAATAGGGAGTGTTTCCACACAAACAGGACAAAAAGACTTCCGGATATTGGGAAATGTGAAACAATTATGGAATCATAAAATGGTTAAGTTTGAAAAAGACCTTCAAGATCATTGAATCCCACTGTTAATGTAGCACTGCCATGTTACCATCAAACCATGTCTCCCCCAGCTACCACATTCACACAGGGTTTTTGGAGCTATTGCGGAGATGGTGATTCCACCGCTTCCCTGTGCAGCATGTTCTAATGCCTGAACACCCTTTCAGTGATGAAATTCTTCCTGTTATCCAATCTAAACCTCCTCTGGTGCAACTCAAGTCCATTTCCTCTTGTTCTATTGTTTGTTACTTGGGAGAAGAGACCAACTCCCACCTGGCTACAGCCTTCTTTCAGATGCAACTGAGCAAAACACTCCGCGAAACCAGCAGGAAATTGTCTTGAATAGCCTGAGCAGCAAACTCAGGATTGAAAATCAGATTTACTGAAGGAAAGAATAACACGATCTGCCACTTACACAGAATAAGTAGAAAATACGTGTACATATGGACACACACTCATACAGATACTCTCAGTGATACCCCAGTGCAACCAGCACATATGCATACATTGTGAAGCAATCATCCCGTTTAATAACAGGCAAAATGAAACTTTTAAAAGTTGTTATTCCTAGATGCTTTGTGCATTTTGCTGTAAAATCTAGATTACTGAGGGTTAAAAAAAAAAAAAGCTTAGGGATTTTTATGACAACAAAAGATAATTCTCTTTCTCAAAATGGAGCATTTAATTTTGAAGAGAACTACTTTTGGATAGAGCATGTTGTTACAATGCTTTGCATATATTAATTCAAATCACAGATGCCAGGGAGAATTAAAAAATCTATTCCCAGAGAGATTAATCCAAAATTAAGATTTATTCTGTACCAAGTTAAATAGGCCATACTGGGTCCTTCTTTGCTGATTGCAAATAAAGTGTAATTTCAGACTGTGAATTTCTTGTATTGTAACTGTGAATGGTTTAATATTTAGGTGCTGTAGTATTTTTATGGAACCCTTGTTATGTGCTCCTATGTGCTACATATGTACACACCAACTGTACATATTCCAACAACTTTATATCAAACAGGTACAGTTTGTAAGAAATATTCTGTTTGCAATGGTGAAACATTTCATTCTGGAAACCATTTTTTCCTTTTACTTCAGACTTTTGGCTGTTCATAGCAGTCCATCCTGCTGGAGGCTTTTGACTAATACAATGAATCACATTGAAATGCTGTAATATCCCGTCACCTTTACAGAAGCACTTACGCAAAACTTGTCTTTCTGTATCCCACAATCTTTTCCCCCTTAAGGAGGAAAACCTCATGATACATATTCACAGTAACCCTGAGCTGAAAGAAAATGAACATGTGCTGTAGCTGGCAGTTTTACAACTTGGACAAAACACTCCAAACTAAAATTGCAATAATATTCTCTAGAAAGAGGCTCAGTCTTCTTCCCTCTGAGGCATCCACTCAAGCTCCAAATTTCAACCATTACCAGCAGCAGAAACCCACAGAGACAGATGGAAAAGTTGACCAAGGGGCCCCTGAATATGCAGGGAAATAAAAGAGAAAAAATCTTTGGAGAGAAGACTGAGTTTTATTCAGCATGATCAGAATTTTTAAAATATTCACTCCAGCTGAAAACTTGAGTAAAGGACGCTTCATTAATTTCTTGCCAGGGCCTTCAAATAAAAGCAATTGAACTCCACAGGACAGAGGAATCCTCAACATGCTGGGAGAAACCACTTGTATTTTCAGACCAGCAGAAAATGAGCCTGGTAATTATTTTGCACACCCTGATGGAGATCGCAGCAAAACAGATGGCAATAATCAAGAGAAAAGATGAATTTTAACTCTGAGGGCAGGTGGGGAGAAAAAAGGGAAGCCTTTGCACAGCAGGGAGAAGCAGGTCTGTGTGAAGAGACAGTGGAAACACAGACTGCTTTGCATGAAGCCACTGGCAATACGTGCCCCTGTTGTTCCCATGGGTGGATGTTTCTGGATGTGTGGCTGGACATCACCGCTGCTTACATCTAACAGAGGGAAATGTGCACACCGCATCTGACTCACACACCCACCCAGGCAGCTCTGCTGACAGCTCCTGCCTTAAGAGCCTTTCTGACTTGCTGTGCTGCCTGTAGCATCCCTTCATTTGCTGAAAGAATCCCTGAAGTGAAATGCTTCTCAGGCTGGGAGCTGCTGCTCCTTGAGACGTGGCCATCCAGACCTGACAGTCCTCAAAGAAAAACACTTACACAATTGACGTACAGCTGAAGATAGAGACTTCAAAATAGGTTACCTCAGCTTACTGTCTTCAAAGTAAAATCTCTTTACGTATTCATCTCTTGTGAATTAAGACATTCACCAAAGAAACCCGCAAGAGTTAAACCTAAATCTGTTAGTAGTAATTATAATTTTTCCCCCTTGACTGTTACCACTTACTGAGAACTAATTGGTTTATGAACAACTTAAATTTCCTTCTATTATTCAGAGCAAAACTTTTGATACTTTACATCTAATAAAGGCAGTTTGCATCGATAAAATATTCAAAATAACACATCAAAAATTTTATTTCTGTTGTTTATTCTATGCAGTGAGTAAAGGAAACATTAAAACCAACTTCATGCAGGAACTGTGTTCTAGAAATGCATTTTAACCCTATTCTAATCAAATATTTTGTACAATCAAATGCATGGCTATAAAATTCTTGTTTACAGCTAATGAAAACAATTTGCAAAGAGCAATTTACAAAGCTACTTGTCTTCAAATAACAAAAAAAAATCATTGATTTTTTATTTTAATGCTGTAAACAATGTATATAGCTTTTTCATAATGCACAATCAGTGGCTTATGGTTCAGCTGAAAATTGTTCTGGTTTATTTCCTCTTAGTATCGGTAATTTATCAATAGAATGTGATTACAAATTCCTACAAAAAATGTAGCTGCTGTGTAGATCTTCAGTTAAGCTTGCCCATACAATTGCAAGATGAAATACATTCAAAAGGTGTTTGTAGTCAACACTCCATATCACTCTTATAAGATTTTTCATTCCTCTATGGAGATGAACATTTGGCATTGTCCTAGATTTTAGACATTGCTTGTAATAAATTTCAGGAATCTCTTCTCATGGAATTACCCTCAATTTTGAAAAGTTTATGCCCCCTTTTTCACTAAGCTCTCTAGACTTTCTAGAGAAAGAGGAAAGAGGCTGGAAGAGGCTCACTAGTTAAAATAGGTGAGTGTGGCTGCTGGGAAATGAATTAACAAGAATGAACGAACTTGATATAGAATAGTATATGTATTTTTATGGCTACTAGGTTAACATTTTTATTAAAGAGCCCAGATTTGAGAATAATCTGAGGTTTGCACTTTGCACATGCCTGGTATAGCAACAGGGACATAAAAAGACAGCAGCTTTGGGGCAGGACCTAAACTTCCTGATTCTGATTCAGAGGTGCCTATAGAGCCTCTATGGACTCAGTCCCACAGCAGCACAAGACGGATTTTTCAATTGAGTTCTCATCAGACCAGTGTCCAGATCTAGCTTGGTTGTTTGGGCGGCTTTAAAGATAGATTTGTATCTGTTTTCATTCCAAATGGAATGCAGCTTCTTAAGCCAGGAAATGTCATGAGGAGTCAATACTACCGATTTATGCAAATAGATTATTTGACTAATAACTCTGACTTTTCTAAAAAACTGGAAGCCTTTCTTTTTGGAAAGTAATCTTAAAGACATCTGTTTCTATCCTGTTCATTGTCCTGATTATAGATAACTACAAAGGAAGGGTCCAGACAAGTTTCTTCAGTGTCTTTCCAGAGAGTACTGACACAAAGCCATCATGTCTAACTCATAGTGGCACTACATTGCATTGATCTGAGTGAGCTACTCCTCCATCTTCCTCCTGTGAAACTGAATCACAGACGCAGTCACAGCAGTCAATGAGTATGGGAGTTGATAAGAGACCACACCAAAAAAAAAACCCCCAATAAGTTTTCCTTTCCTTGTGAAAGGAAGCCCTGTTTTTGGGAGGGTTCTAGAAGACACATGAAACATCAGAGCCCTGAATCTGTTGTTCTTCTAATGATTCCTGATCATAATGTACGCCTTGCAGGGAGAAGACTATGGTTTTGACAGGTCAGGTGAATTTATGAGACATAGACAGGGCCCTAGATGGCTTGCTGGTTAGTAATGAAAGGAGCCAAAGGAATGTGCCAGCTGATACAGGCTGGTAGAGTTTCTAGTATGTCACTGGAGCTGTGCAAGAAACACATTATGTGAACTTATGCTACTAAACATCTAGTCTAAACACCCGCTTTTGTAAGCACTAGCCCATAAGCAGTTAGCCACAACAGGAATCTTCTTAGAAATTGCTTGTGTAGCACATGTTTTCCTGGCTGGGGTAAGGAGTTGCTGTTTTCAATTCTGTGCTCTTGTTTACAAACACAGACAGCAGAAAGCAGTTCTTTTAAACACAATTCAGTCAAGATTTCTCTTCAGTCTTGCTCTCACATTGCCGTTGCTTGTTGTTCACTCTCTTTCAGATTCCTGAAACACACAACCAGAATGAAGCCAGTGCCCCAGTCCCTTTCCTTGCTGCCAGTTTGAAAGGACCCACTGCAGAGTTCCTGCTCAGACCTTAATCATTCCACTCTGTGCCTTGGGACAGGGATTTCTGTTGATCCGAGTGAAATTAAACAAAGGTGTGTAATTGCTTTTCTCTTTTCTCTGTATAAAAAGTACATGGCACACCTGTTAGTGCCAGTGAGAGCTGAACTTGGATGTAGATTGAATGGCAGCTACCTACAGCCTTACAGAACACTGCAGGAGCCAGTTCAGTGTTCAAAGTAATATGTAAGAATTTATTTCTATCACAGGTCTCCAAGTCTTTTGGAGTTTACACTTACCTACCTTCACTGATGTGAGTTGCTTTCTTTCTGTTTGCTTGGTGCAGTTCACAGTGGTAGAGTGAAATCCAGACAAGAAACAGAAGCTCTTAACTCTTTAAATCATATGGCACAAACCTTCTGCTCTTGAGAACACCCTTATTATACCCAATTCCACATTACCATTTCCCCTTTTGAGAAAATAGGACAAACTTGTGAAATCCAGCTACTTTTAGGCAAGCGTTAGAGAGACCAGTCTTCTAAATAACAGGACACCTTTTACACCTTCCTAAATTTCACCTGCAGCCAAACACTTTCCTCTCTCATAGTGTCTGAACATACTCTTCCCTGGCTAAGGGGACAAGTTTTAGACTGGAAGTGATGCTGAAAACTAGCTTGGTTTCATTTTCAATTTTTCTTTTTTTTCCCACTAGAAACAGTGGTGCTGAATACACCTCCCTTCAGATGGATGGCAGCTTTGAAATTTCCTGAATATGAAATTTTAGAGTACAATTTCTGATCAGGTACTAGTAGATATAGCAGTAAAATTTATTCCTTTTAGCTCCCTCAGGGATTTGCTTAGTGGTTTTTTTATTGTTATTTTAGTATTAACCATCCCTTGAAGGAGGTTTGTGGAGAGCCAAATCTACATTTCTGTTCTGCTCTCAGAAAGACATTACTGACTGTCGTAAGGACAGAAGTAGCCAGAAGGATTTTGGCTCAAGTACTCACAGTAGGGAAACATTGTAATTCTCCATACCGAAAAGGAATATTCTAATGTGAGGGGGAAAGAGAAAAAGCCTTCACCATTAAAATGGGCAATGCATCCTGCATCGTGTGATACAGTCATAGTGATCCTGCTTCTCTGCCTTCCCCCATCCCAACTGAATGCACACATGCAACACACATGTGCACGCACACTTGGACTGACCTGACTCACCCCATGCCTGAGGCGCACCCTTTTCAGGACTGGGTAAATCACAGTTTCTTACTGAAGCCCATAAAAGACTTCTTTTACAGTCTGCTTTGGCATTTACCCAGTACTCTACAAAATGGGACTGATGAATGGGGGGAGTGGATGCTGTAAATTTGTGACAGATTAATATATCAATTAACCTTTTTCCTACAGCTTTACAATTGCAATGAAGTAGCAACTTAAACAATGCAGACTGTTGCCCAAGTTTGCTTTGAGAAACTTCAATATTAGACTTGGCTTTCTCAGTGGCAAGCGAGTTAAAATGAGAGCAGTATTGATTATTGCCTCAGCAGCACCGTGATCTGCTCACAGCAGCCTGTGGAGAATAGAAATCTAAACAAAAGAAGAAGGTGGGCCAACAGCTGCAGATGGTGCTTAAACAGACACTCAGTTGCACACAGGCTCCCAGCAGTCTTGGCTGTAATCGCTTACTCCTCGAAATGTTCTTAGGATCAGGAAAGAGAGGCTCCTTTAATTGTCTGGTATTATAAAGGTTTCAGAGAGAATTTGGCCATTTCTGTTTGGCAACACCTCAGATAAATACACATCATTTCCCATTGCCCATAAACAATTGTGCCGTCATATGCCAGAGAGATGCATTCACATTCCCTCCTCAGCTCTGGAGAAAGGAACAAGGGCCCCTTCACAGGGCTTGCACATGTAAGGTCATGGTAGATCTTCAGCCTCTTCGCTGAATTGATGGCAGGTTTTTCCACTCAGGTCTCAGGGGTTCTGAGCCATTACTGGGCCACTCACCTTTGTGCTAAAACCTGGATTCTGGCTTGGTTTAAACAGCAAAGCTGATGGTTTTTCTTCCCCATAAGGACTAGTAGGTATGATTCATAACGTCTCATGGCACCATGTATTTTGCAAAGTTAATCTGATCAGGTCTGTATTTGAAATCACTGTGGGTTTGAATCCTAGTAAATCTACTGCAGATGTGAGACTTCTACATCCAAGTCCAACTGGCAGATCATCATGTGCATCCCTATGCAGATGTGTTGGAAACGCACCCAACTCATGTGCTTAAGCTCTTAAAGGAGTCTTAACACCGGCACTCGGCCTCCAGCTGCATAAACTTGACTTAAAGGCTGGCTTGCCTTTAAAACTGCTGTAGGCAAGGATAAGGATTGTGTTCCCCACAGCTGTCCATAAGATCTATTGTTTTCCTATGGACAGCCAGTTGTCTCAGTTCTAGTAGGGAATAGAGTTTTGACTCTACAGAGAAATTTGGGCAGCACTGCGGCTTGGCTGCCTATTCAGCAGGCAAGCAGGGCATCTGAAAATCAGAGTAACTCCAGAGACTTTAGGCTGATTATGTGAGCATGAAATGTCTTCCCAATTGGTTTTGTGGGGCTGGCTGGCTGTCACTACAACCCACAGTCTGCAGCCAAGTACCAAGGCTTCAGAAGACACCCAAGAAGGTTGGGGTTGATACATCACTACTAGAGACTGGTGTAAATATTTGTATTCCTGCTATTCATACCTTATCAATGTTTGTGCAGGAGCAATTTTCCTCTCTGAGATGTTCATTGTGAGCCCTTTAATCAGTAATTTAAAAAATGCATATTTAAAAAGAAATTATGCTTTTGGAAGAAAAAAACAAGCCTAAAAATAATAAAGATTAGTTAAAACTTTACTAAGCATGCCAGTAAATTCTCTTTAGCTTTCTGGTTCATTGCCCACCCCCCTCAATAGTATTCTCTTGGCCCATGGCAACTTGTGCTTCTTTATAACAACAGCTGCCTTATTAGAGATAAATCTTGAAGTTTTGACACTGCAGAATGTAAGTAGCACCTCAGAGTCGCAGCACCCTCCTTATCTTGCTAATAAGATACCAAGAGGGGAAACAGTGACACAAGTTCTTGCTTAGATCTGAGACAGGTCCCACTCACGCTAGGAAAGGGTTACCCAGAACCACAGCACAGGCTCATCTGTTGGTGCCAGAAGAAAAAAGTAACTTCTCTCATTGACAAGTGTGTGAATGAGAGCTCAGGGCTTACACACTAGGTCTCATCACACCATTTTCTTCATATCCTTTTGTCCATGTGGGAAGTAGTACTTGAGGCTTGGATACTTCCCATTAGTTAAGTGAACTACAACGAGCCTGGAGGAAAAGGGCAGTGATCAAGAGTGAAATAACCCTGCTAATGCCTAACTCCTTTCCAAATGTATAGTTCCTTATAGCACACAAGAGCCGTTTTTTGCAGGGCTGCTGTTGTATCCCCATCATTCGAACATTGCGCACATTGTGTATATTGATCTAAGTCAATCCTGTTGGGGGCCTTCCATTCAAACTGCTTCTTTGAAGAGACTGGGAAGCATCATTAAAATTCACATTGCCAGACTTAGCTGTTTTCAGACATTGGTTGTAAAGCATATTTGCTAAGCACCATCTGCTGTACATTCAGAAAATAGCAACCAAATTTGCTATTCTCTTTCCAGCTTTTAAAAAAATTTAAATCATTTAAATTTTGTCAAGTGTCTAATAAATTATTTCACCTCTGGAATGTTAAAACAGTATTTATATAGCCCTAGAAATGCATTAGCTGTCTATGTAAACTTATATATAAACCACAGACTGGGACAGACACTTGGGGGAGAAACTGCATTACAAAACACTATGTCCTATAACAGAACACTGGAAGGAGATGGGGAAATAACAGCAATGTTGAGCCTGATTTCCAGATGTACTAAATAAAACAGGATGAATACAACTGAAGACAAAGCATTGTCTTTCTAGGGCAAATTTAACATGTGCTAACCACAGCACACAACCATAAAACAGAAATTATGCACCAGTTAAAAATCCTAAATGAGGATTATTAGCTTGTCCGTATGGTTTAATTAGAAAAACAATTATTACCAATACTCTAAAACATTAAAATTCTATTGATGATGAACTGTAAATGATGAAGAAAAGTACTCCAATTATTAGCCTGAATTAAGCAAATAGCCTGAAATATGTAAATAAACCCAGAGACTGTTTAAATGAAAAACAGACACCACTTTTTTCTCATTCTCTATGTAAGCTCTTTCTTTCATACTTTTCTTAGATAAGATTTTTCTCTTTGAGCATTTTTATGAAAAAAATGAGTGTCACAGGCTGTTCAGCTCAGAAAAGGTCACACAGGAAGGAGAAAAGGATTACTCTTGTGACGAAATGCAAGGCACAGGCTGCCCAAATGAACAAGACAGCAGAAGTGCAGGAGCCCACCAAGTGCTCTGCTAGAGGTGCCCATGGCACCTATACTTTGCCTCCACAAACAATGCAAGTGCTCTGCAAAAGGTCAGTCTGTAAAGCTCTTACACTGAGAAGAGACAAAATGTTGATTGTTCATGAGCTTGATCTCACCAAGAGCCAAGTGAAACCTAGCAAGAGAGAAAAGGGGGTAAAATCCATAAATGCACACTGTTTTGAAGAAGAATTAATAATGCAGCATTCTTGGTGAAGAGGCTGCATTCAAAATGGATGGGAAAAATAATATGTAATAACTGTGACCACTGAGTGGTTAATCTGGGGTAGAAGCTATGTGTGACCAGGTAAGTCATCACCAGGCGCAAGCAGCATGAATCAGACAGCCTTTGAAGTACAGCCCTTGCCATGTCTGCACTGCCCTCACACCTCAGTAATGGAAGAGAGTCTGAAGGGACGAGCCTGCACACCCTAAAATGAACATTCAGTGCCTCATGATATTGAAGCAGCCTGTCACTGGGGGCTTCACATGAATTTAGTTAGTACACATCAAGCAAGGAGTCCCACAGCTACAGAGGATGCAGCACTGGTAGTCCTATGAATTTCAAGGAAAGTGCAAAATCTCTTACCTTCTGTGATCTCCTCATCCCCTCATCTCCTCCTTCCAGGAGGAAGAAACCCATCAAAGAATGTCCTCTTGCTCAGGGTAGAGCAAGGCTTGCTCTCAGTCCCGGCCATTTAGGCTCATGACCTACTAACACTTTCGGAAGCAGAACAGGCTGCTCTTGGCAAAGAAAAAAACCATAAAAATACTTGACAATTTTAAGGATTGATCTGGAGCCCAATGGACATTAACAGAAGCCTCGCCCAAACACAGACCAGTGGATTTCTAACAAATACATTGTTCCTAAAGTTTCTGTGATTTTTGAAAAGCATCATCATTTCTGTTTCACCAGTGAGAAAACTAAGGCAAATAGCAGTGAAGTAACTTGGCCAAGCAGTACCACATAAACGGGTCACCAGCTGAACCAAGGGTCCCAAAATTCCATTTCCCTAATCACAGGTAAAAGTAAAGGAAAAGAGTTTACATGGCTCCTTCCTCCCACCCCAAAAAATAACAGTACTTAAATTTTTAGAACACAGTATCAACCATTGTGTGGGAGATGTTGCTTTTCTGAGTCAGACTTTGCAAATCATAACAACAGTTTTGCTGGCAGCTATGAAATAATAAGGCATCAATATTTATCTGCATAAAGATAATAAATATCAGTTTATAGGGGAATAAATAATGTCTTTACAAACATACTCATCACAATCCTACTTTTACAAAATTGCATTAGTACAATATTCTTACAAAAACTGTATGGCCACTCAAAGACAAACCATGGCAAGGTTACTGCACAGTTTGCAGTTTTGTAAGAGACTACATAATAAATTTAAATTCAGCAAAGGTATAAATTGAGACATACTGATGAAAACAGAAATTTAGTTAAATTTTAAATAGGTATAATTTTAAATTAATGCACCTCAGGTGAAATCTATTAAAATTTAACATGAGTAAGCAAAGCAATTCTGAACACTAAAATGTAAACATTCTGCAGTAATGCTCTTGACACTATAGAGCATTCTTCACAAATTGCATATAAAATATTTCATGTAACCCACCCATACATTAGTGGCTTCAAACATCTAATATACATGATACACACTGCAATTCTCCCTGCAGCTTCTCTTCCCCTTAATAATTTGTTAATTGAAACGAACAAATAAAAAGCCCCAAACATGTCTTTTGACATAGATATTATTCTATGGGTTCTAAAGTTATTCTTGATGCACAATAAAATGAAGAAAGCCAGGGCTGTATATCCAACATGGTGGGGTTCAAACACCTTCATTTACATATTTACATCCCCAACTAGAAAACAAACAGCAGATACCTAAGATGAGATAAATTATTTCCTCCAAACTCTACCAATTTATTTCACTCCCTTCAAGGCACAGTGAAATTTTAACTGTAGAACTGCATCAGTGCATATCCACTTCTGAATTTTGATCCATATTCTGCCCAATCAAGTTTTTTCTTTGGGTTTTGAAAGCCATTCAGTGATACTTGTTAAAGAAGCCAAATACTTGCACCAAATGTTAAAAAAACCATTCGTTTTCTTAGTTCTCTTTTCTTCATCAGTTTCTACAGACACAATTTTCTTTTCTCTATTAATACAATTTATAAAAATTATTGTGAAAACAAGAAAAATTAATTTTTCCCCATCATTTACAAAGTGTGATCTCTTGTAGCAAATTATTTATACTGATTTGGGTTGCAGATGCTTTTATTCTAATACAGTGTTATCAGAGTTTCATAATGAACTACAGCTAGAAGCAATTGGGAGTCTAACAACTGAGGGCAGCCATACCAAGATTGTGGATTACCTCCGCAGGTGTAAAGTCAAGACAGTGTTAGCATGAACTCAACCTAGTCTAAAGTATAGCTAGAAACAGTTAATTCACTGAAATTGTTTCCTACTTTTACCAGTGCAAAAGAAAAAAAATCAATGTCCCTTTTTTAAACAATAACAACATATAAAATAGAGTAGGAAATTGCAACGTGATGGAAGAAATTATTATGTTGACATAGGAAATCAATAGAAAAAATTCACCAATCTTCAAAAGTCTCAAAACAAAAGGCTTCAGAAAGCCTTAACTTGTATGATTTTCTAGCAGGACATAGCAGCATGACCATAAAATAGATCTGTGCATGGAAATCATGAAGAAATACAAAATATCACAAGGTTTAATATTTGATCCTGCCAGATGCCGAACTCTCTGGCCCTGGCCCAGCAAACCATTTAAGCATGTGGTTAGAAGTCAGCATGCATGTTGCCCCATTGAAGCAAAGGAGGTTATTCAAAGTTTGAGCACAGTTAAGTGCTTTGAACGATTGGGTCATTAAAGTACCAACCACTTACTGCCAGAGTATAAGGCTAAATTGCCGCTATGAGCAGGTTGTTGCAGAGCTGCCCATTATGAGCCTTACAAACGCTCTTTGAAGTGTGCTTTGAAGCATGCTTTGAAGCATTTCTTCACCACTGGAAAAGGGGGAAAAAAAAGGTGGGTCAGTCTGGGCAGGAATTTCCTACATTCCCATCAATTCACTTTCAGGTGCAAAACCAACGTATATTGATGCCCAGATATAAGCATCACTTAGGGAAATAGAAAGTGCTGTCAATGATAATGATAATTATATAACGCCACCGTTCTCCCACCATACATATGCGCCCCATTAGAGCCAGCTTCCTCCTGTGTGCAGGGCTGGCATTAACTCAGCTTGCCATGAAAAGGGTAAAGTCATGCAAATAGCAAATGCTACATGTCATATTTAACATCACTTGAAGTTTCTAAAATGGTGCTTGATGCCAAGGAGTGTTGCTGCCTGGTAAAACTGGTGTTATACAAAAAACTACTTGTGCTCTCTCAGATGGAGAACTTGCAATTTTATCTCAAAGCCAGGAACAAGATTAGTTATAAAAGTGCATTTGCAGCTTTTGTTCTGACAGTTGTGATGCATGTTCACTAAAACATATATCCTGGAGGAAACCAAGGCAGGTTTGCTGTGCTAGTGGAAGTATGAGAAATGAATTCCTCATCTCAGCCCTGGAAATAAAATCCCTTTCCTTAACTTTGGTGAATTCTTCAAAGGTGATGTAACAGTTGCAAGAAACTAAGAATAGACTCATAATCTTATTTTAATTACGGATTTCTACACCTAACAACATACCTATTTCATTCAGATCTCGACACATGATTACACTGCCATTGGATTGGAGTTTTGAGTGTTTGGTGGGGTGTTTTTTTTTCCACGGCCGTATGAGGGATCAAGAGCTTCCTTGTGTTCACAGGAGGAGAACACTATTTTGTTGTTAGAAATCCTGGTGCTAAGTGTCACAGTTATTTTGCATAGAAATATCAATCTGTTCAACAACTTTTAACACAGAGAAAAGGATATTGATATGGCAGCACGGTAAGGCCTGTGTCCTGAAACATTGCAGTTGTAAACTAGAAATGGTTCTGTAAGGGAGCAGAAACATCTCTCTTGCCACAGGGCTTTCTAAAAATGGTAAAATCAGGGACAGAAGAACGAGCATTTGATCAGTGTTACGTAACGTAAAGTTCCCATTTGTCAAATACTGAGACCTTGGCATAATATCCTTTAGTTGGGACTGTTCCTGAAATAGTTGAACACCTCACCACTTCAGTGCTAAATGCGGTTGACTGACTCTCTTTCCAGTCTGTCCAGCTGAAAATGCATGGGTTGTTATTCTCACATCTGTTAGCTCTGATACCACCTTGTCCACTTTTGATGAAGGCAAAAAAAAGCAAACCGCCATACCCCTTACACAGTTGTTCAAGATCAGTGCAGCTATTGCAACTGTCAGATTCTGTCAGTGAGAAGCCAGGCAGTATCAAAATGTATTTGAATCCTGTGTTCAGAAAAAGCAGAAATTAGGAGAACTTACTTCTTTTAGGTTATTGGCTGGAAAATACTTACGTGATACAAGGATGGGTTCGCATTTGCGTCAGACATTAAGAATATTTTCTTTTTGTTTGTTTGTTTTTTGTTCAAGTGCAACCAACCTTACTCTATAGAAGAAAAGTGTTCTTGGAAGATGTGGGACTCTTGGGCTACGACTCAAATCGCTCTGTTTAGTTTTGGCTTGTCTCCATGGTTTATAAAACACAATATACATGACAAAAATAGACACAACTGAAAGTACATTAGGAGGAAGTAAATACATTTGACCTCCACATACACCAACTAAAAGCTGATTTACAAGTGATGATGATATGGGAGAGATGAGACAAACTGATGCAAAGCAGACCTGAGTAGATTGGTAAAATATCAGCTGACATTACCCTGGTATAGCATTTCAGAACATTTTCCATCTATAAACTTTAAAAAGATGCAAAAATCCAGAGCCTTGTTTTCCCAATGAAGTTCAAAATATTAAATGACTTGCCAGAGCACACACAGCAGGTTAATGGTGAAACTATTGATCTAGGACTCTGCTTGACTCTGCCCGTTGGATTACAGAGGTGTTTCTTGGACTTCCCTTTTGGATCATTCCTTGTTTGGAACCTCTGCTTCTTCAAATATATTTCACCTTACAAATTGGCACAAAAATGCACAGATTGACATAAGCATTATCAAGATCAAAATTTACACAACCATCAGTTTTCCATGGTAAATACACCATGTGCCACATGAATTATGAATGTTATGTTATTATTTTTAAAAATTATTGCATATTAAACACATTAAGCGCACTAGAATTTGAACACCAGTGAATCTCATAAAAAATAAATCTCCAATGATATACAGGAAACTTCCAGCTCTAGCATCCTAGGGTCAATATTCCATGAGCAAAGACAGCAGGCTTCAAGCCAAACTCTGTGAGGCCAGTAGTAATGATATCATTGATGATATTGGGCTAGATTTCCAACTTTTGAACGGTCTTGAAGGAGAGAGACAAAGAGAAGAGTGGAGTGCAACAGGCCCACCTGGGCCTGATCTGGTCTCAATAGCTCAGTTAGGCACAGGGTAATCACAGATACAGACAAAACCTCTGCCAAGTTGAAATTTGGGGGCAATTTCTAGAAAAGCAGAACACCCTTATCTTAGATGGTACATGTGAACTGAGCAGACAGATTATAGCACTTACTCTTGCCTTGAAAACTGTGGAGCTTGGAGGAAAAACCTCTACAGCACCATAAGGGCACAATCACTCGGCCAAAGTGGTAAGACCACTTTCCTCTCTTCCTCAGTCTACATCACTAAAGTGAAAAGCATGGGTCTACTTTTAATTAAGCAGATACGAAAAAGTTAAACCAAGGAATGAGTCCTCATTTTGAGATGACCTGGGTCAAGTTTCAAACTGAACCATTTTAAGATCTAAAAATAGAGCTCATCCTACAGAAAGACGGACTAATCTCTTCACCTAGAATCAATTAAGCATTGCTTAAATGTGATCAGTGGACTGAGAGGGCTGGAGGGCTTTCTCTTCACCTTTAAGTCACCTTTACAAGTCAGGAGAAAAGAGAAAGACAGATGTATACACTGTTGATGTATGCTATTCATGTTGCCTGTATTTTAATTTTAGAAATACTGAGCAGTAAGTAATTAAAATCTGTCCTAAAGGTAGACAAATACTTTTTTTAATGGTTTAGACCCCATATCTCAGCATTGAAACCTCACAGGCTGAAATGTTCTTTGGTCTGACGGATGCTTTAAATTATTTTAATGACTGCCATTTTATATTTTAACTCTTTCAGCCAACTGCAGTTGGTCTAAATTTCAACTCTGCCATTCCATTAGCACATGAGCCACATAAAACTCTGCTAGTTTCCTGCTCTGATGGGATCTGTACATTTGCAATTCTGCTTCCCAGCGCACTTGTGCATGAGCTTTCAAAACCCTCTCTGCCAGTAAAACTGAATTATTTGATTTTTCTGAGAAAACGAACACGAAAGGGACATAAAAAGATCAAGCTGAGTTTATTTAAGATTTGGATGAACATCCACAAAACATTCTTGGCCTTGTATGCTTTTTAGCACTGTGGTGGTACAGCATTTTGGATAGTGTGGTGGCTAAGTTAACCAGGTTCACTCAGCATCTTCCTCCAGGGTGGGATTACAGACAGGTTGTATAACCCAAGTGTGTTTACCCACTCAGTTACTGTAACTCAGGCCCTGCTCAAATTCCTGGAGAGAAAAAAATTAAAGGAGAAAGTTGTTCAAAGCATTACAATGTGCAATTTCAATTGAAGGCATGATGGAAGTAGCTGTGGGGGAGGATATTACTTCATTATAAACCTAAATCAGATGCACAAAGATTTCTATCATCTCCAGAGACTGTTCCATCAGGCTCTACAAGAGGCTTTAAAGTGAAGAAAAATAGCCCCCTGTCCCTTCAGGCTTGAGAAAGTTGTATGGCTTTTTTAACAGTTTCTAATGAAATCCTGTATTATTGCTTCTCCCCTGGGAGATTTCAAAAGTCACGCAAACTTCACAGAGCCCACATGTTCTTAAACCTCAACCAAAAGACCACGGAAATAAACTGCAGTTCTCCAATTAGCATTTGACATTCTCTACTGTTTTTCAATGGGGTGAATTTGTCTTTCTTCTAAACCATGCTGATAAATTAAATGAGTTACTAAGCCTGGCATTATTTTATGTTTTAAGGCACATTGAAATCAAACGTTTCAGAGTGGGGTTTGCTTTCTGCACAATATTTGGGGGAGACATGAAACAAACCTAGGCGTTTCAAACATGTTTAAGGGGCTAATATGTACATGAATATTTTCTTCAAGCTCCTCATTGTATATTCATGACTACTGCCAAACACAACAACAGAGATGGGGCATCAGGATATGAAATGGGAAGTGGTCACATTTTCAAAGTGAGCTGTTGGGTGCCAAACACTTCTGAAAATCTGGCCCCTGACTCTTTGGTGCTGTTCCAGAAAGAAATATCTCTATCCTGGCCATTGTCCAACCAGCTTTGGAAATCATTTTGCACAGTTATTTCAGTAAAGCATAAAAGCCAATCCCCAGCTTTCTCTGCCTGATTAAGCACTGTCACCAATCACTATGCAGCTCTAAGGTACGCATGAAATATTCCTAGATAAATCCTCCATCTCCAGAGAAATGCGTTTCCTGTACAACTGTAAATCCAGGTTCTGTGTTGAAACTAATCCAGCCTGGCAGTGCTATGGACCTAGAAGTTTCCTTGGAAACGACAAACTTATGCAATGGCAAAGTCATCCAATCTTTTCATGCCACAATATTATATTAAAAACACCTGGTTTATTTATACAATGACTTACAGATCAGGGTCCTAGAAATAATAATACATAAACTTTATAGCAAAAAATATACATATTATAATTCATCCTTCTATGGTATATAGAAATTATGTATATTTGTGTGTGGACATATATATAAATATATGGGTTGTACTTACGTTTAGGGCACTTGTGTATGGACACATGTGTCTACATACACACAGTATACATTTATATATCTTTCTAGGTGCCACATGTGTGTACTTAGAGACACACAAGCACACACAGAGGAGCATATTTACACTCCATGAGTAGACGTGTACTTTGCAGAACCTGCACAGAAACAGCTGCAGTCCTTCACTGGTTGTGAGCATCAAAGGGGTAAGTGACCACCCGCATCAGCGTCCATGGAAAGAGAACAAATGTCACCGCTGTGGGCACAGGACTGGTTTGATGCATCTTCCTCTGTGAAGAACTAAATTTGCTGGGCAGTGACACCCTGCAACGCAGGGCTTGTTGCATGGTCCAATTTCATTCCAGTTGTCACATGTTTTGACACATCCTGGACCACAGGTATCATAAACTGCGCCGTGTTTACACTGGGTTGCTGAAAGGAGTTAAAAGGAACAAAATACGCATATTACACAGAGCCTCACAAGGAAATTTACTCATCTGTTTGCTTAGTTTCTATTCCAAATATCAAAAAGCACATTTTGGCATTACAATTATCTAGAGGAAAAATTTACTTGTAAAACGATTCCATTATATTATATCATAAATATAAAAGCAGCAAAATTCCTTATCAAAAGCTATCAAGTCCACAGCAGTATTAACTTTTTGAGAATTTTAACACAGTTAATGGTATATAAAGCTTTGGCAAGATTTCTATCTATATGCAGATCTATGCTTTATATTAAAAGATTAACACTATTTATTTATTACAACGCCTTTTATCAAAGATTTCTGAAACATTTACAAGGACAGACAGGTATTATCAGTTCCACTCCTACAGAAAGGAGAAAGGAGAGTCATTCATCACATTAGAATTTCTGATCCTAAGATTATACTTTCTATATTTCATATTGCAGCAAACCAAATCAATGCGGTTAATCCAGCAGCACCATTTCTAAAACAAACAAGCAAACAAAAATTTAAAATTGATTGTATCCATGCTTTGTCCTGTTTTACCAAGGGATCGCTGACAGTGAGGATTCTTGTACTTAATGATTCCAGTATCTATTCATTAATTTATGTAGCTGACAGTTCAATGCATTTTCAACATAAAAGACTACTGAAGGCTCAGCTAAAAGCACTGTAACCCCTCTAGATCAATATTTAAACTCTCAACATTTTATATCCTGCCTTTTTAGTATGGAGAATAATACACGGTTCAATGGCAAATAAAAGTCTGTTATTCTTTTTAACGGCTGTGCTGATGGCAAAAACAAGGACTGATAGAATAGTTCATAGATGGTAAGGGACTCTCAAGCATCCAGAATCATCTCATGCTATTTTCAGAGGGCTGATCGTATTAGGAAGGTTTCTTCAACTTTGAGAGAGACTGAAGGTCAAGATTTTTTAAGTAACAGTTTTGTTATGGACAGAAAACACTGTTCTGTTGCGAGGATTGGCCTACAGTGTCATTACAGCACTGCTATTATTCATAAAGAGGAAACACAGAAATAAATTGACTAAATATATATGAATGTATCAAAGAGGATGGAAGTCTTATTGCTAAGACATCATAAATTTAAGGGATTCCTTTTCACCACTAAGGGATCTTCAAAACAGCATCAGCTTCTTGCAAGTTTTACTTCCTGTGCATTTTATGGAATTTATGCATACCTGAAAAGCAGTCCTAAAGAAGGAATTATAACAAGAATGCGTACACAATTCTCAGCACACACATATTAATAAACAAACAAAAAATTGTAAAAAATGGATAGTACAAAGAAAAATTACCCTAGAGTTACAGAGAATGAAATGCTGAATATTAGATAGATGTTAGACATCAGGGGAGAAAAAATCCCAACTTTTTATCTTTAAGCATAAGAAAGCATCAAGAGCAACCTACCTAGAAATTCTGTGAGACATCTTTAACTGAACACTGTTTTAGAATAGGTTGGAAACAAACATCTATCTGTCAGCTATGTTCAAGATTGGCTTATTCAGCTTGTGGGCATAGATATTTTGAGAATATTTTTCCAACTTTACCTCTCTGTCTCACTCTGCATGATAACTTCCTTCCATACTAAAGAAAGAACAAACAAAAGGAAAAACTAAAAAAAAAAAAATAAACAGGAAATTTAGAAGGTGGGAAAAACATGGAAGCAATATTAAGCATAGAATAAAATGTTAGATTCCCAGGAAACTCTACGCTTACATAGTGTGTTAAGAATAGAGATTGAATCTCTGTAAGAGGGGAAACAAAAATGTGCAGATCTCCCAGGAGCTTTGCAAACAATGTATTAACTGTCTAGAAAAGTAGAGCAAGACGTTCAAGGATGGTTAATGATTGTCCGCACACAACGTGAATTATCTTATGGGAGCTGTTTATTAGAAGCTTTTGTCCTTCCTCTCTGAAAATGAGCTTCCCTTTGTAGGATCTCTAACTGACCAACCAAAAACAAACATTAGACTTCAGCACATGTGGTTTCCATATAGAAAGGAATACAAGCTTCAGTTTTAAGGCTGCACAGATTTCATCCCACTGCAGTAATAGCTGGCCCGTTCCTTCCACCTGAGCTCTGTTTGGTTCCTCAGCCGGTAGGTTTGAGGAAAGTTGGCTAAGGCCTCCTTTCCACTTCCTCTTCTCTGCCCCAGAGCAAATGAGAACATATCACAGCCTGCCTTCAGCAGCCATGGCATCTGTAAGTACTCCCCATCTCTGCTTTACCACACATGGATGTGGGATGTCAAAACACCTCCTTATCCTTTAGACGATGCCATGTAGAAGATATGATGACTGTTTTCTGCTATAGGCAGACTACAACGGCATTATTAACATGCTGTCAAGGGAAAAATCAGAAAAGTACAACGACTGCTGTTTAAGTTCCCTGGATGGCTTTTATTGTTGAGTGATTCAGTTGCTAACATGTGGTGTGATTGATCCAGAACATTCCACTTCACAAACAGTTTAAAATATAAAAATAAAGACATTTTGCAGAAGGCTTCCCAGGAACTGCTGAAGTGATTCACTAACATGTAAACATGGAAAACAGAAGTGGTGTCTTTGCACCCGTCTTTTAAGACAAATTCCTCTCTTAAAGAACTGAGCTCTGTTACTAATAACTTCCTTAGTACACTACCAAAACAAAAATCAAAAACGCAACCCCAATGTACAAAAGTTACTAATAATACTGTATTTTGAAACATTACCAGTCCCAACAGGATTTTTCCACTCTTGTTCTAGAACATGTGTTTGGCATAACAGATGTGAGCTTCCTCAGACCACTTTTTGAGCTGGCGGGATAACAGCCAGCTCCAGTCCAGAAGCCATATAGTCACATAAATACAGCACTGTGCCTGAGCTAATAAACCCTGCCTAATAAGGCTACAGTTTGCAGACTAGACCTGGTTTAGTCCAGCCACTTTGGCAGTTTCACAGAGGAGGCTTGTATCTGTCTGCGCCTGTCTTTGTAGACATGGCCATAATTATTTAGGAGGAACTCTTATTCCCCAACACAAAAGCCAAAATATGTAACCTAACTGCTGAAGGATTCCCTTGATTGATGATATCTGGTAAATCTGATTTCACAGAAAATTCTGAACTAATATTTGAGCATCAATGAATCTTCTGGGTTCTTCTGCCAGTGTTATACAGTTGGGAGGTCTTCTGTAGGACTTTTAAATGGAATGTCACTCATAGCGCTTGCAATTCTCAACATCTCCTTCTAACAGAGTTAAAGGCAATGGATCTGGGCACTGACCTTCCCATGATACACTCATGTTAATATTTTTAACTTTCAGTTTGCAGTAAGTTTCCACCAAACATCCAGAATAGCCCTCCTGATACATTTATACATGGAATAAAGCAGCTAAAGGAAAGCAACATATAGCAGAGAAAGTGACACTGACCAGAAAATTCTAGCACAGAAAGGGGACCCAAAGGAGAAGAGTCAAAATCAGATACGCACTCATCTTCCCCCACTTCAGCTGATCACAGAGAAAAAGAATGGTTCAGATTTTATGAAACTGTTGTAGCATGTCAGCACATCAGTGCGCTTTGCACTATATTATAGCCCTTAGCTGACTGTTTTCTTGCATGTGTAGTCATGCCCACGCAGGGAGTTATTGCCTTCTACCATCCTCCAGTCTTCTTCCTCTCAGTGTCCTCAGAAATGCAGTGTTAAATTACTATGTATCAAGGCCTTTCACCACTTCAGTTTACTTAATTGTACTTTATAAACTTCTTGTTTAACCTTTCTTCGGTTAAAAAAAAAAATCCTTTTTTTTCCTTCTCCTTTCCTTTACAAACCTCTTCCCTCCATTTCCATACTTTATTTTCCCTCTTCCACGTATCACTTTTTCTTACTTCTTCTTTCCCTCATTCTGGCTCTCCTGGTTTTTTAACTTCTCCTTCAAAAACCTGATTTTTTCCTATGCCCATCCTAACAAGCCTCACTCCCCACTACTTTCCATGGCAACCAATATCCTTTTCCTAACCCTCTCAGTTCCCATGTGAATCTCACCAACCTTTTCCTACCCTAACCAATTTCCTTACTCATTATCTTCCACTTTTCACTCCTTCAGTTAAATGACAGCTGACATTCCCTTTAATGACCCAACCTCATAGGACGGTAAACCTTGAGCGGCAGTATTCTGCAGGATAATGTAGAGGAGGATAAGCTGTTGCACTGGGGGAGAGAGAAGTGCATGTAGGGAACATGGCATGCAATTCAGCCTCCTGAGCATCCTGTTTGGCTGACCCTTCAGACAACACAAGATTCCTGAAGATCATAAAAATGAGCTAAGCTTACAGCAGTTAGGGTAGAGCAACTGGCAACCACACAAGATCTGGTTTTAAAACACACAAAAGTATAATTAAAACCTGACTTTACTAACAGATATACTCCATTTTCATCAGAACACAACTCTTGCAAGTATCCCACCAGCTATGAAATGTCAAGCAGGAAATGAAAGTCATAGAATGCTGAAGTTTTATTACAGATATGTTGTTTCCCACCTACGAACTTTTATCTGTAATTGGGACATAATAATCGCAACTACTTGTTTTGGAGAGAAAAAAAGTAAGTTAAAGATTAAAATCTTGATGCTGGCCACTGGACCATATGGAAAGCAGTGGATGCACTTTAATTTAATGCTTACTGTATGATTTACTGTAGAAAATGCTGCTACTTATCTGACATTGGATACTTAAATAACTGTTTTGAGGGTACTTAGCCTTATACAGCTTATCCATATTTTCTGCTTAACATGATTTCCCCTTTCCCTCTAGAAGAGATTAAAAAACACATGTTGATTTAAAAAACTTCTTTCATTAGCTTTAATGAAGGCTGTGTGTTTAAATTCCTTCATAATGTTCTCTCAATGACTGTTTCTGCCTCAGAAAATTTTCTTGTCTTTGGTAAGATGCCAGAAAAAAAAATTGTGAAATGAAGCCTCAATTAGTTAAGTCGTGATATGTCAACACTTGTATAAACTCCTTAAGGCAGAGGCTGCTAGCAAAGAGCTTTTATTCTTTTTACAGCATCTGCCACAGTGAGGTCTCAGTCTGAAATGCTTTGGAAAAAAAAAAATCAGGATGCTTGTTTCAGGTTATGCATGGATCTGCTACCAGATCAATAGATTAAAATGATATACCTTACTAGTGCCATCCAAGACCACACCCTTGAATATGGTCTTCACTTAGTGACACTCTGTTTGGATTGTCTTGTTACTTTGTAAGAAAAAAAAGAACCTTTTGGGAACAGTCAATCAAACGTAATTTGCACTGTCACTCACCCATCCCTGCTAAAATGCCTTCAACAGAAAAGGAAATTGAAGGTGAGAGAGTAAACCCTGAGCCACACACATTCACCAAAAGAGACCACAGACTAACAGCTCTTTGATCAGCGCTGAGTACCCTCCTCTCATTGTTTGTTGTTTTTTTTCAACTACTGTTAATTGCTTTACATAAATCTGAATACGTTTCCAGGCAAACCAGTGCCATTACAGTGTCCTAAATTAATGAGACCATCATCAGGGGAAACACTCATCTGCAATATTGCATTTTAGTTCAAGTGCCCATAACCACAGGCCACTGCTTCTCATGGAAACAATTACTCACAATTACTTGCAATTAATGCAGTCCTAGGCACACAGCAAGTATGGACCAAAAGCAATAATTAACGCAGGTTTGCATTTTAATATTTCAACTAAATACATTTGCTCCTCTTTCCTTGTTGAACCTACTGCAATTGTATGTGCATACTGTCTCCAGAAATATAACTATGTTATGACAGGAGGTCAAAGGAGTTTAAACATTTTCTGTACACACCAGTTTACATATCCTGAAAGAAAAACTTCCAAGAACTTCCAAGCTGGTACAATTCTTGTATCATTTTTGATGCCACTCCACCAGTAAAAGGATAGTAGGATAGCAGCCTATTAGCCTATGCAATGGCATATCAAGAAGCAGTCCAAAAATGCTTACCTGCACAGTTCTGCTCTGGCACCCACTGGACTTTCAGCCCTTCCCTCTGGCAGGCTCTAGCGTATGCCAGGAATGACTCACAGTAGCAGTTTTTATGGATCGGACACTCGCACATGTCTGTCACACAGGATCTGCAGAACAAAGCCCCAAAACAAGTAAGAAAAGAATGCTTTGGCAGATATCTGCCCAAGGTTTGGAGCTGTTTACTTTCCAGTCACGTGGCATTCAATTCCACAGGAACTTGTGGTAAATGACAAGAAAGTTAAAGGCATCCCTGTGGTTACATCCCAAGGGCTCATCTCTTTTTTGGTGAGCTACTCCGATGCAGAGAAGTCCTCAGAGCACCAAGGGACCATACAGAAACTGGGAGTTGAGAAGATCCAAGAAATGTTTGGTAGAGAGGACTGAGACTACAATGGGAGAAGGCAAACTCCATTTTTGCAATGATTTTGTGTCAACGTAAGAGAAAAACTTCTTTCATATTCTTAGAAAGTAATAATTTAATAATTTTATCAGCAATAATGGCAGTAGTGTTAAGTGTATGAATTCTGTAGGCAATGAGCACATGTGCCTCCATGCAAGGGATGATGCCTTCTTTACAGGTTACCTCCAGACTCTTCCTGTTTTGCAGGCACGAAAATAGTTATGTGCTTGTTTTCTCAGCAGCATCACTACTAAGTGGCAGACTTTAAGATACTCCAAAGGAACAGGGATGATGCCGCATAATTGGGCAGTTTCATGCTAGGAAATCCCTCAAGCACGGTTCATACACCCAGTCTCTTCTTCCATTGCATTCTGATGTGGAATCACCACAATGACGGTGAGCAAAGCTGCTAACATGGCCCTACATGAAACTGCTACTGTGGATGTCACCACTATCTCAAGTTAGCTCATTCAGAACATGTGCCTATTCGGCACAGACCTAAAATATAACTGGCAAGAGCCAAGAGATTTGCAGTTGGTGGTTTCTGCATATGCAAAATGATTAGATGTTTCTGCATGTATAGCAATGTGAACTCAGAAATGCTGAGTATCTATTGCTTTCAGCAGAATCATGAAAAGGCAGGGACAAGGTGTAGGGGCATAGTCTGAAAACCATGCTCTCAGTTCCTCTGCTTTCCACTGAAGGTGCTCTGTGCATGAAGCTTGGGTGTCAATGGTCAAGGGCCCCTTGCTCTCTGCATATTCAGGGGCTTTCCCGTTTCTGAGAGTACAAAGGCACAAATCTTCTTGCAAAGATGAAGGGCTGAAATAAAAAATGAGCTCTTCATGTAAATTGCTCTTCCTGTGGACCATAATATGAATTATCTACAGAAAAAGGATGGGTATAGGCTCAGTTTCCCAGAATCTTTATCCACAGCAGAAGAGGTAACAGTTCAGAAAAGGTGCAAGCACCTCAGTCAAAGTAATAAGGAGCCCTAATGCCCATACAATGCTCTAGAGTAAGTGAGAACACTTTACTCAAAACTAGGAGAAGGGATTAGTGATCCCTTGAACACAGACAAGTCTGTTTCCCTAAGTCCAACAGTGCCCCTTGAAGAGGAGTATTGCCCCTTGCCAAAGTCACCAGCTACTTTAGTGACCACTCATATGGTTAGACCTGACAATTCTGCTTGACATTTTCATGAGTTTTAATAAATTTACTCTCAGTGGATCTTCAATATGAAATTAGCTAAAAAATCACCGTGACAAATAATTAACTCAAGTGCTAACATCAAAAGGTTACTTGTCCTTGATTCACTTGTCCTGATATATATGCACCGTGAATAAAAAACAGAACTGTTTTGGATCAAATATGTAACATGCTCATATTTACAGACCAGTTGTTTTCACTTGCAATAACTTCACTTTCTAGGGACAATGTAATTTTATTTCACTTTAGTTCTGCGGTAGGTCCCTTTACGTCTTTTCCAGTAACAGATGGTGCTGTATTCATATCACAGCTGATAGGCAAGGAATAGATTAGCACAACATCCTTGGCATGGTTTGATGTTGTCAGCTTATAAAAGACCTTGTATAAGCACAAAGGGTCACCTTTCTATGTGCCACACTAAATAACTTCACACTGTTTCCTTTGGCCACAACATCTCTTTGTGATCTCCTCCTATTATCCCTGCAGCGGGCACTGCCCCATATACCCATGCAATTTAAGAGGTGCGTGTCTCATTTTACAGTGAAGTAGAAGCTTGCTCTCTACTGAAACAAATCATTATTGCAAAGAAAGTCTGTATAAAATCTCTATAAACAGTTGATTATCAAGGCACCATTTTATCATAGTTTTGTTTCTGTGCTAGAGCCCTTTATGAAACACATTTCACTGTTCTCCACTCAGATTTAGTTATTATTGATGTCCATGGTGTTTAGGGATGCTTGCCAGTATCAGCTTGGCTATATGTTCACCAACTTCCTTGACTTATAAGACCCTACATCTCAGGTACTTCCTCTGCTTTTTAGAGCTTTTTTTTTTTTTTTTTTTTTGCCATTACTCAGAGAAGGGATGCCACCTCTTGCACTGAGTCAATGAACCTACAGCTACCTCAAGTGCTTGCATCAGGAAAAGATGCAAGATCAGGAAAACTCCAGGCTCACTATCAATCACCCAAGCTTTTTAATAGTTAACACATTCCTGTCAAGGCTAGCAAAGACCCTGGCAAAGCCTAGGCATAGTCTGAGGGATCAGGGAAGGGAGGGCACTGTTCCCAGTGTGCAGGAAGGCAGCCATGCTCCTTGAGAGCGCAGAGTTTAGCTCCTATATACACGTGAGCAATACTGGCCATTAACCCTTGGCATTGAAATGGCCATGGACATCCAGATAGGCTCCAGAGTGAGCTTTGGCTGGGATCAGCACTATTTGCTACAGTGTTCAGCACAGGTGTCCACTGAGGAAGGCAGCACACCTTGTGCAACACAAACAATCCGCTGATTCATTACATACCTAATTGCCTCTGTAATTTTTATTTTCATTAAGTGTTTAATCCTGGTGATAGCTACTGGGCTCAAGCCTTAGGCTTAGCTGAGGAGCCATCGTCAGATTGCAGCAGTTTTACTAATGAATTACAGTTTCTAATTATTTGTACGGTTAATTTAATTAATTAATTAATGTTAAATCAAAAATGAGAGTAAAGAAACCTATAATCACAGCTGCCAAGCCTAGTGAATAAAAACAAAACCTTCTTTTATTTCCTAATGAAAGGGCAGTTGTGAGCAAGGACATGGAAGTAAAAGATGTCCATTCTCTGGGGGCTGGCTCTGAGGGTGACCTGCTGATGGCCCATGGCCAAGCTTTGACTTTGGGTCTGTATTTTTATCAAAAGGTGTTTACTATTTGCACTTAATTACATTTCTCACATTTACTATTGCTACAGTTGTATTAAAGAGCTATTATGAGATTATTTACCATGTAAATTGAAAAACTGATTCTTGTGTGCTATCCTAATCCTTTTCCCCTTGCAAAAAAACTTTTGTATGCCCACAATTCTTTTTTTCATCCTCTCCAGAGATACATTTCAAAAAATATTCTCTGCTCCCCCAGATTCTGCCTTCTCATCATTCTTCGTTTGAACCTGATAAAGAGATTTGGTGACACTAACTGCATGTATGCTCAGCTTATCTGTACTGTGATCTGACTGGACTGTTCAAACACTGAAAAAACACATTTTAGTAAAACTTTGGAATTATGCCAATAATGAAGCTCTACTGACGATTTACTGTACTGCACAGTAATGAAGACTTTGGGTTTTCTGGGGTATTGTGGCTCTTTACCAAGAACAAAGCCTTTGCGTAAATGAAGTAAAAACATATTAGAAACTTAAACATCAAAACATTCCAGACAGACAGAAATAATCCTACAAGAAGACTGCAGCGCAAGTTACTTATAAAATGAAGTTATTTTACTAGTTATGGAAATACAAACAAGATACTTCAGGCAGCCTTAGTTCTGCCCTCAGTGAAATCATACAGAGATGCAATGATGTTGTGGTCCAAAAGAAAATTACATTTATTTTAAGGACATATTTACATCTAGGAAAAAAAAAACCACTTGGATGTGACCATGCACTTTATCTGGCATCCCTGCTCCAAATAAGCCCCGGAGCATAGCCAATCCCTGAGTCCTTGGCTGGTACCAAGTGCCTCACTGTGAACCCTTTTGATGCTGTCTGTGCTGCCTGCAGGGTATGTGTCAGAGATGGCGTTAATTGGGTGTGTATAATCACAAACTGTTGCAAGGGGAAATCCATGAAAGTGAAGGCATCCGGCAGCTGTGGGACACACCCTTGAAGGAGACAAACACACACTCTGCTGCCACATCTTCAAAGCAAACTGAATGAGTACACTCCTTCAGCAACAGCCCTTTTTCATATTAAACCATGGAAAGTTTCCAAGTCCCACAAAGGGCAAAGAACAGAGTCCTGTGCTACATGCAGTATTTAAAAAAAGAAAATGAAAAGATCACAGCAATGAAGCCTACAGCCTTAGTCTGTGCCACACAGGATTGAAATTGCAGATGTTCACTTGCTGAACATCAGCAGTTCATTTTCCTCTGCAATACACACGAATCCAAACCCAGAATCAACCATTTCAGGACTGCCTTATTTCCCCCCCACCTTTCACAACAGGAGTATGATGCAGAGCATTTTTCAAACATTTTGGTACCTTCAAGTTGCTCCACACAGATGGAAAACAACAACATCTTCCCCTTTCCATCAGAAGATCTCAAGAGATTTTACAAAAGCAATTAGAGACAGTGCATCACTACATACATTTTATGTATACGAAGAAGCATCAGGTGGTGATGGTTTTTGTCCTCTACACTTGGAATAAGCTGTACACTTGCAAACTTCAAAGCCTGAAGAGTCATCTGCGTAGCAAGAAAGATTAATGCCCCATCATCCTGTGAGACATGATTTCTTGGGATAACTTTTTCTTGGGTATTCCAAAGCAGAGTTTTAGTACAACCTTGGGCTAATTTTTTAGGAAAAATTAAAGCCTCTGTCAGTAGTTAAGTTGCTATGACAAAGTTTGTTTGGGCTGTTTCTTCAACAAAGTTTTATGAGTGGCCATTGTTTATGGCACCAGATAGCAAAGACATTTCACAAGGTAAGAAGATAAGAAGATGAGCCATTTTCCAATATAAAATGGAAAGTCTCATGCTGTTGCTATCGCAAACTCTCTCTTGTCTTCATGTGCATGTTTAACCTTACTGAAGTATTGAAATATAGTATGTAGACCTGGAGACTTTTTATGGCTTTGAGGGTTGAGATCAAAGGCCTGAGATCATTCTTTCTTTCTCCAGAGTTTACTAATAGTAATGCAAAACCAGCAAATAACTCAAAGAAAGTAATGTTGGAGGCTGCTGAAAACACAGAAATTCTTACATCTATTGAGTATTCATTCAAAGCACTTGTCTGGGGAACAGATTGTTTCATGCAGCACAGTCAGTAATTTTCAAGGATCATTTCTTCCAAGACCAGGTAACCGTGTCTGTACTCCCTCTGTGCTTTTCCCACAGATCTTAACATTGGTAACATTGTCTTAAATTGGGGATCTGATAAAGGCATCCATAACAAAGTTAAATTATCAGTACTCTGTCCCTTTTTTCTGGTAAATGTGAAAATAAGGGTCCACAAAAACTGTCAAGCAGCTTATGTGCACTTTGTACTGGAGACTGCCCCATGCTGAAGAACTCCCACACCGCTGAACAGGCTCCAAAAAATCCCTACAAGTGTGGGAGCAGAAAGGGAACTCACAGCTCATCTTCGGTGAGCTGTGCATAGCAAATGTACTGCAGGCACATCCGCTCCATGGGGAAATCTCATTCCTATAAAGAAAGCATTTGCCTTAATGCTTGAGAATATGACTGTTGTTTTTGGCAGAATGCAGAGGAGGAGTTTGCAGTAGTAAGCATTTGAATCACACATTCAAATTTCATCCCAATTCCTGATATTTGTGCAACTTCGATTCAACCATGGACTGTATTGCCACATTGAGTTAAGCAGAGAGAATTATAAAATACACAATTCCATCAAAGGGCAAGAGTGGCATGTGATCTAAGATTTTTGGAGCATAGCAGTCATGTTACATACACATTGAAGAGTCCTAATTTAACTGTGAGTGTCATCGTTCCTTGTCCAGATATAGACTTGGCACTCATATAATTAAACAGAATCACACAAGATACCCACATCCATCCCTGCCTTGCCAAGGAACCCTTCCAAAGCAGTTATTTAGAGTCAACATGGAAAAAGGATGCTTTCAATGCAAGTGGTAATTACTGCTGGTTATTTCCAACATAGCAAAGACAGACAGCAATTCAATTTTGGTTTCTTTGTGTATACATCTTCTTAAAAAAAATCAGAACCCATATCTCCCTCACAAAGGATAAGCAAAAATGGTATTTTCCAAACACTGAATAAATGAATGTCCAGGTCGACCTCTGAAAAAAAACATATTGTGCTGCACAATATCACCACAAGCCTACACTATGTGCTGCTAAAAATATTATCCAAAAGCCTTTGGATAAAGCCAAAAAGAGTGCTCAGTATGTATTTTTAAACTTTATATAAAGAGCATGCTGTGCCAGAATTGTGTTTCATTGCCTTAACCAACATTACCCACAAGAAAATGGCAAAATTAACAATGAAACATTCTGGAACATTTTCTAAAACCTCATGAAATAGAAGTTGTCAAGACAGCACTACCCTGACACCTATTTATAATCTCTCTCAATATGTAGTACCAGTGGTAAATGCTCTTAAATGGAAGGAAGGAAGAGGAACCGAATAAAGAATGAAATGGCACAGCAACCCTACCTACTTCTTTCTTCATAATTGTCTTACTAGTGTATCAAGTAGGCTTTTTGCATCTTGTGCTTGGATCCTTACAGGCATCTGTGGCTTTAATTGTACTTTCTGGTCCTGAGAATGGAAAGGTTGGCTAAAATTCCTCCGTGGGGAAATAGCTGAACAATGACTAAGGAAGACAACGTAGTCCCATGCTGGACTCCAAGAAGCATCTGGTATGACTCAGAATATTTCCTAGAGCTGAAGGTTACAGTACAGCTGAGCAGCTGACTTGCCACCTTTTTTAAGAGTGGATTTTTGCTCAAAAAACTCCCAACAGAATATGGAAATACCACCCACAGCTGTGGAAGAGATGACCCCTTGCACCCCCATACACTTTCAGAAAGTAGAACAGAGTTTTCACCTTATCTTCCTCTGTTTAAGTTGTGCTGCACCATGTAGAGTTTCACCTTTATTGTGCAGCCATGGCATTTGAAACAAATAGCCCTGGCATTTGAAATAATTATCTGCATGCTGGAAAACTCAGGCAGTTTGAGTTCATAGGTAGCATACACCTTGGAGTGAAACAATGAAAAAACACTCCTCTGTGCACATTACATATGACTCTGCAATTGGAATTATTGGAATAAAGAGGAAATACAGAATAAGATTTTTAACCCATTTCAAACAACTGCCCAAGATCACACTGAAAAGTACCCATCAAAAAATTCTCATTTTACTTGCACACTGGACTGGTATAAATACAATTTGTTCCACTCTCTTTGAAGAGATTACTGCAAAAACGATTTGGTTGCCTGTACGTAGTATGATCTGTGGATTGTATGTCTAGCTGGAAAATGCCAGGACCATAATAACACTGTACTATAGCAGAGTTTCCAAACCCCTTATAAAGAGTTAACTTGCAATAAAGTATTTGGATCAACAATAAGATAAGAGAACCAATTTAGGAGTACGGCCTGGAATCTGACACTGAAGGTTCAAAAGCTAGAACCTGCTTTCTGAAGATACGTATTTCTTCAGTTAATTAATACCTATAGTCACCCACTTGCAAATATCCATCACAAAACTGGCAAAGGTAACAGTAGCTGTATATCTAAAGCTATATGATAAGGCTTATCATACATTTATGCAAAGTTTTTGGAAAAAAAACTATGGGTTTAATATTCAGAATGAAATTCAACTCCAAAGGATTTTCTACCAAAAATCCCACTTTTCATAGGCCCAGGGGCCTGAGGTGTACAGCCTATGTGCTCATCACTGATTTCCTACGGCCAAATTGACCTACTTTGTGTTTCCAGTACCCCATAATTTATCATAGAATGTCTTGGGTTGGAAGGGACTTTAAAGACCATCTAGTTCCACCTGCCATGGGCAGGGACACCTTTCACTAGACCAGGTTGCTCAAAACCCTATCCAACCTGGCCTTGAGCACTGCCAGGGATGGGGCATTCATTGCTTCTCTGGGCAATCTGCTCCAGTGCCTTATCACCTTCACAGTAAAGACTTTTGTCCTACTATCTAAGTTAAACCTACTCTCTTAGTTTGAATCCATTCCTCCTTGTAAAAAGCCTCTCTCAATTCTTCTGATAGGCTCCCTTTAGGTACTAGAAGGCCACAACTAGGTCACGTTGAAGCCTTCTTTTTCCCAGACTTGAACAATCCCAATTCTCTCAGCCTCTCCTTGTACAAGAAGTGCTCTATCCCTCTAATCATCTTGGTGGCCCTACTCTAGACTTTCTCAAAAGAGCTGATGTTCTTCATATACTGGGGACCCAAAACTGGATGCAGCACTCCAGGTGGAGTCTCACGAGAGAGGAGTGGAGGGGCAGAATCACCTCCCTCCCAAGCCACAAGAAAAATTCCTAAATTTCATTATGTTTTGGATTTCTTAAGCCAGGATTCCTTACTACAGATCTTGTTCTGACATAACATAGCAGTATTCAAGTTATTCAACTGACCACACCATATGAATATATCAAGTCTTTCTTAAGAGGGGAAAAGAAATGGAGAATGTCTTAGCAGACCTTTTCAATACCCATATTAGTATTCTACATTTCCATTCACTGAGCGCAATGCTTAGCTTAGCACTTACACTGCTAAGTGAATTTGCCTTATGACAGAGACACTCCATCATAATGGAATTTTCAGTGTCCTCTGGCAGAGCGACCAAGGAAAATCCATCATCATTTTGATCTTTTACATTATGTAACTGACATAAAAATTTTATCTTTTTTTCCATGTCTAGACTTGATTTTTAAAGAATACATCTCCCAACTCTCTAGTTCTTTAGGCACAAGTGGAGACTGAACTGCCATATCCTATCTTGAAAAGGAAAAAGCCTAGTAATTTTAATTCTATTTCAAAAAGACAGACATTTTAATATCTAACTTTATACATTAAAGTACTTTCAATCAACAGTTAAATTTTGTTATTCTGTTTCATACAGTGCAAATGAATATGGCATGGACTAAATGGTTCTAATATGACTGCATCAACTTTCACTCTGGTAGGCAGAGAACCCATTAGTGTATTGTATGTGACAGCCCTCGTCTGAGAAAAGCCAGAGGTTTTGCATGAGCTGATAAACATCCTAGCTAGAACCTCAAAAATTATTGGGAGGTTTTGAAGTCACGGCCTTACAGAAACATAAACCATGTAGATATACCAAAAGCATATTGTCATAGTCATTAGATAAACATATAAAATGATACAGGTTTTAAATCTTCAAAATAAAAATTCAAACCAGATCATCTCCTTCTGTCTACTGACAAAATGTATTGTGGCCCTGCTATACTATCTGTCATAAAAATATGTCATATCCAATAACAAGCACAATGAGAACATGAAGCAGGAAATATTTCTGAACTATAAACATACACTGAAGTTATCTTCAGCTTTTGATGATGATTCACTGTATATATTTCCAAGGAGGTCTTGTGCTATAATAATAAACAGGCTGGCTAGTTTAGAAACTCACATTCTCAAACTCTGCAGAGCCCACTCCTTGGCTTAATCCACATAAAATTTACTTCAATCAAGCGGGTTTTTTCCTCTAGGTGGCTGCAGAGCATTTAAAAAGTTGCTGTCTCCAGATGCAATAAGAAAGAAAGCGAGCAGGGGAAAGACCTGATCAGACAGCTATTTAGAAAACAGCTTTCTCCCTCATCTTGCTCTCTTTAGAAAACAAGAGCCAAACTCTCATCTCAGCGAAGTCAGACTCACTGAGAATACCGCCTTCCAGCCGGTCGCATCCTCATAGTTCATTTCACCTCTGAGGTGTCCCTCTTCGCTCTTCATCAAAGTAGTTGCTAAAAATAGAACTTGGATGAAGTGGCACAACAGCCAGCTTACCTGACTTAAAAAATTTTAAAAACCCACTCTGTTACTGGGTTTTATGGCTTCCTGTGTGGTCCTGGCCCAGACCCATACAAAGACACAGGCACATAAAGCATGATTGAGACAGGATTCAAATATGTGAATGCAAAACTGCAGTCCTGGCAGGGTTACCCTGACTCCAGCAAGGCTGACCGTTCCATGGTGAATATTTAGTTCCTGCCTTTACATTTCCTCAGGCACCTTTGCTTTTGCTCTGCATGTTCTCAAGACCACGTGGGCATTGGCAGGCATACAGCCTGACTGGCATCCCAACAGTGAGGCCCATCAAAGACAGCTGTCTTAAAACAGCAGCAGTGCTGCCATATCCCATTCAGGATTCAATAGAACAGAGACAGAGGGTAAGCAGAGTGATAGGGATTCAGCCAGGAGGCAGAGACCTGATTTCTTTTCTCTGGTCAGTTTGACATGGCCTGCTACTTCACATGCAGAGAGCTTTAGATGAGGTATGCTTTGCATACTGCCACAGTTCTTTAACCTTCCTTGACTGCAAGGTCTCAAGTGCAAAACACCATATCAAGCATGAAACCAGGGCGGATGAAAAGCTGGCTTCAGTGAAATGGATGGGGATTTTCCTGCTGACAACACAGGAGCCAAGAGTTAGAACTGTCATCAGTTTTTTTTTTTTTTTTCAGTTCTGTACTTCAAGGCTTTGAAGGATCCAGACTCTTTCGGACACCACTGAACATTAAATTCAAGCTTTCTGAATTAAAACGCTATGAATTAGAATTTCCTGTGCCAGACATAGTGACTCCAAGACATATCAGCCTGTCCTGGGAACCTCAGAAACCCACACAGATGTTATAAAGCCAGAATGACCTAATTCTGGGTGAAGTGGGACGAGATGATATGAGCAGTCAGAGCCAAGGTTTGTTCTCAAAACTTACCTTCCAGTGAGTTGGTTTGGGCATGGTCATTTATTTGGCTAGATACAAAGGCAGCTCAGACGTAAAACAGCAGACTTTAACGAGAAATTACAGCCACATGAGCAAATGCTCCCTATCACAAAATAACCATGGTTGTTTTTCCTGTTCATCTGTGGGTCATGTCCAATGGCAAAGACGCTAAGATAAATTCTGGGCTTAGTCTTGTATACAAAGTATTAAACCTCTAAATATGGTTTTGCCTCTTTTTGTTGGCTGGGCAGAGACTATGGAACAGATCAGTGCTCGATGCTGGCCACCTTGAACAGGCTGCCTGATGGAGCCACAAGGCAATTCCTTCTCTCTCCATCACTTTTCACCCTATAAAATCTTCCCTGGCCTCCCTACAGAAGCAGCGGAGAGATCTCGGAGCTGTACCAGTTTGTTATGAAGCTTGCTGTCAAACTTGGCAGTGGCTGAAAGCTACTATATCCTTTCTCACCAGCAAAATTTGCGGGCAGAAATTGTCAGCCCCAAGTGTGCCTTTCAGACTTTGGGAAAGGGGAGGCAGTGCAACTGCAGCAAAGCAGCCCATACAGCACGTCTCCTGAAGAAGCCCAGCTGATAGATGGAGAGAGAAATCCCAGAAGGCAATAAAGAAGGAAAAGCTATTGCTGGAAATTGTGCAGATTGTGCAGGAGAATTGTGTTCATGTTCTCCATAGGTCCTTGGGAACCACAATAGGTGGTTCATACAATACAGTCCATACCTCTGTGAGGCCACTGATTTCTTCCCTTTGAGGTGAGCATGTGGAAGTCACTCAGTAGTTTTTCTGCTCCCATGGATCTTTCCACAGGTGGGGAGCCTGAGGGCCCATATGAAAGCATGAGCGGATTAGCTCTGTCAAAACAAAGATCCTGTTTTTGTGCCAGTAAGGAAAAAAAGAAGGGAGTGGGGAAAGCATAAAATAGTGTATGATATATAGGAGGAAAATTGGGTTTTTTAATAGAATCTTTTCAACGTTTTCCATTATACTTTGGTCACTTGCAGTGCAAGTTTTGGAATGCAGTTCCCTCATCCCCTTAGGATGGTCTGTGTTTTATTACATTCGTAAGGAAGCCCAGCTTACTCCTAGCAGAGCTACCGTATGAAATATTTCAAACTCGCCCCTGCTCACTGATTTTCAGCCTCCATTCTGGGGGCAGTAATTTAATGTAATTTTTACCATGTGCAAAAGAATCTTTTGTTATCAAGAAATAGTAAGTCACAAATGATCACATCATAATGAATAAGATTATGTGAATTCAAATGTTATCCATATGATGACTTGATTTCAGCTGGAATTCCTAACCAGAACGAGCAAAGGAATATATCAGAAGAGAGGAGGAGGTATTGGTCATGAAACAGGGGAGATGAACTGAGTAATGAGAGAGCATTAGCAGCTCATTCTTCCTTCCCTTCCACTTTTCCCCCTTCCCTCTCTACTCCCTCCACCCTTCCAGTGATAATGGGCACATCAATATTAGAAATAGGTGCACCAAAAGAATAGGAACAACTGCAGTGCCAGAAGTCAAGGATGAAAAAATATGGGAATCTGGACAAACAGCAATACCGTAAGTCTATCCTCTTGGAGCACCAATGGTGGAGAAGTTAGGTGGAATCCCGTTACACATGCATGTAGCAATTTTTATAGACATTAGAGACATTAGAGAGGCAGAACAAAAGTTATGCCTACCAAGATGAAACCAGAGGAAGGATGAGACACTTCAGTAGGGTCAGAAGGTATACATCTGCATAAGCCCTATCTGTGTATTAAAGGTAGCCATGGTCTCCATGGATATAATTTAGAAGATTTCATGAGCACTGACAAATTGTTACACATTTAAAGATCAGGGGAAAGGAGAAAGCCTTTAAGGTGCAATTCCCCTCACAATGTAGCCAGGGTCCAGCCTTCTCAAGCCATCTTGCTTTCAGATCTAATTTTTACAGGTAAAGACTGAGCCTTTCGCTATGATTTATGCTAAATTCTGCCTAAAATGCTAGAGAAAGTAGAAGAATATCTGTTTCTGAAGTTATTTGTCTAGATGCAGTCAGCTTTAAGTGTGTGCCTTCTCACAAAGGTCAAGACCCCTTCGTCCAACCCTCAAGATTGTGGCTCTTTAATACGTTGTCCAGAGAGCTCGGTTCTTAAATACTTATCGGAACAAACAGTCCAGTATATTGTACCAAATCCTCTCTGTCTTCCATGTGAATCTTGTAAATAAAGTCTATGTCAACCAGAATCAGTATCACTCTGCTGTACTTTCCTCTTTCTGTTTGCAATGTGTGTGTACGAGTTTGGTTCTTTTCTACTCTTAGGTCAGTAATGCACTAGGCTATGCACTGCACTTCAGGTTAGACAAAAATCTTTTTTACTCAGTTGCCCTTGTATTGGACTGGATATCCTTCCATTTGCCAGAAACACAGCAAAGCAAGAGGAAGGTAAGTTTTAGCATCAGTTCTCTCACCAAATTGGTTGATGAAATCATACAGCCATGGAAATTTGCACATGTTCAGCACATTCCATGTGGACATCAGCTGAAGTCATACCTTAACTCTCTCCACTTGTAAGAAAGACTAGCGCAGAACATAAAGAAATTGGAAGTTCATCTTATCTTCAAATCTTTTCAGAGAGATTGTGAATGGCAAGCCCAAAAATTCTAAGAGATCCATTTATGTAACAGTGGCAGCAGCCAAGGAAAAAAAGAATCAAGATGCAATGAAGTTCTTGATCCCATCTGGGCAAAGAGTACAAAGGGAATCATCACGTCTGCATGAAGAGAGTGATGGTGATAGAGTATTAACAGAAGAATCAGAATCCCCAGAGTCAAACACTGTGGGAATGAGTAAAAGCCACAGAAGGAAATGGAGGCTAAAGAGAAAGGCTCACAGTAAATATCTGCAGATGCTGTTGTTTGCAGTGGGGGCTGAACCAAGAAGGATGTAGTCATACACACACGTAGCACCTCACCAGTGGAAGAATATTCTTTTCAAGATCAAAAGTCAAGCAGCAATAAAATCCGTGTCAAAAAACATTGGCAGAGGAGGTTGTGCATGCTCACTCATGAACATCTGCACTAAGAAGCCACTTAAGTAACCATGCAACAGCATGGAAGAAACATCTGCAGCATGTAGACCACCAGCTGTGCAGTAATAATACTTTGAATATCCAGAGTGCCTTTTATCTGAATACTGCAAAGCATTTCCCAAACAAATTAAGCTTCACAACACCACTGTGAGCTTCTTATTTAATGGTAGGACTATTTCATCCTGCACTAAATGCCATTGCTGCTAGAATGAAAAGTAACACCTGTTTATCATCTCACAGAAACATACAATCTTCATGATGGGAAGTGACGAAAAGAGTGTAGTTGAGTTAAAGCGGAGGAAGACTTGAGGTGGTCAGAATTAAACGTTTAGAAAAGAAGCTCAGAAAAATAAAGTATTAACACTCCCTCCCCCCCTTACTTTTTATGCAAACTGTCACATTAATTTTTATGCTCACATGTGGTTAGTCTTTGGTCTTTATTTCTCATTGGGAAAAGAGAACTTCCTTGGGTGTATACTTGTAGGGGTGTCTACAGATGTGCTCAGAAGTACAGAAAAATACCTTTCTTGATTGTGTATGCTCAATAAAATGTATTGCTGTGCATTGCAAACAGCTTTCCTTTGTACTCCTTCAGATCTGTTTTTATAAGGCATCTTGATGATTATATTACTGCACTGCCTTCCAAGGCAGTATGCCATCTACTACGTCCTAAAACAAACTTCTTGCTGTGTGTGCTTTCAACCCCACAGGGTACTTCATGTAAGCAGCATTCTGACTCTGCTGAGTTAGTGAGATCTGACTATGTTTCTTAAGAACAAGAAGAAAAGCTGGAGAACATGACCTATATACAATGAAGATAGGAAATATTACAGACACCCCACTACAATTCCCTCTTTCTGATTCTTAATACACCCGCTTTTCAATCCCATTAAAATGTTAGTGGAGGAAGCACTTAGATGGGGAAGTTGTTGCAGTGAAGCAGGCTCGTTCTTTACCGAATGAAGTTTAGTACTGGCAGAACAATGCCAGTGACGCCTTAAGTTTTAACTTTGATAATTTAAAATCCTGTACTGTCTAGAGCATAACTCTGAAGTTTCTTGTAGTCTGTTAGCTGCTGCTCTCTTAGGCCAGACAGACATAACAAACCCTCTCCAGGCCTGCCCTCCAAGGACATACAGCCAGTCCTAGGCCCAAAATGTAAACCAACATCTGGGGAAGGGGGGGTGAGCTTGGGGAAAATTACATCAGTAACTGAAGCTTTAACTGGAGAATTCAACTTGATATGCAAATGGATCAAACTCAGAAAAGTGTGAAGAACTCGTGACCGGGGGTCCATCTTGGGGTCCATCTTGGCAGTAGCCTCTGGCCCCCCAGGGTGTACCTTTGAAGACCTTTCAAATAAATACCTACCTTTATTCCTTTACTCTTGTCTAGTCTCTGTTTTTTAGGTGGCCTGATAAGGCATCAGTCCTGACAGCTAGACAAACATACATCTTTAAAACTTACACTTTTTGCCGGCAGCAATGAGATAGTAAGCACCCTAGGATCTTAACCTATGAGTAAGGCTTTTTGATGTTACACTTAAATAACAATATTTGCTAGGACTTGGACATGACTAATTGTATTTCTAAGAATTGTTATGGGTGTTTGGATATTAGGCAAATAGCACTAGCTTTGGCTAAGGATTACATTTTAAGCCTTTCCACATTCACCATGTCTGAGCTGGTCCCAGCTGGGCTTGTGGTGGTTAACCTCAGGCCAACTTCTCCCTTCTCTTGAAAAGCTGGTTACAGGAGGACACAGCCTGGCTTGAGAAAAGAAGGCTCTTTCATGGTTAACATTTTCCAGAAACACTTGGTGTTGGTATAACTCCATGCCTGTTGAAGCCCAGGGTAAAATTCTGTTTGTCTGTAATGCCAGGTATGGTTGGCCAGCACCACCTGCTTTTGACACCCCATCCTACACGACCAGCTCTGAAAAAGTTCTCTCATGCTCACAAACTGACTTTTCTCCAGAAAGAGCTATTTCTTTTCTCCATGGATGCAACCAAACATATGTGCCAAGTAGCTCACTATCCCGCCAGGACTGACTACTTCATTTCAAATAAACCATAAAATGGTATGAATTACTTGGGGAGAATAAAATGTTCCCTTTCAGTATGTATGTTCATTAGTTTTTCTCTTGTATGCCAGTTTTGTCTGTTTGATTCACACAGGATTTTCCCTAGCCATATTTCAAAATGGTGAATAGAAGGATTAAGTCTTTAAAAATCCTTCATTTTCAATTCTATCACACATAGGATAAGCAGTTCATCTACTTTTTGATACATGATACTAAGCTGCCCACACAGTCTGACACATTTAGAAGAACAGTAGTAAGGTGTGAGGGACTTTGAAAGGTTCCTCTCCATAGAAGTATCAATGTTTCTTCCCAACATCTATTTCCATTCTGGTTTTTTGAGATCATAACATTTGAATTGTATTTTGCTCAGAGCTCAGAGGGTAACAAGGCTGAGACCTAAGCTGCACACCAGCTCCAACTCACCAGTGGAAATGATAGCACTTCATTGTTTCCACAAGACAAGGAGAAGAACTGAAATCTCCAGCCCCAGATTTGACATCTGTTCCAACTTAGTAACAAACTAAACTCATTCTCCATCCCCCATATGCATATCTGCACATATGCACAATGGAACACTCAGTTTTTAAGGCCTCTGGATCCATGTTGGGCCACTTCTAGTTTCCAGACACAACCATAAATCAGTCCAATTTCACTAGAAAGAGCAAAGATTCACAGAGAGCCCTAGGCAAGAATCTCTACCCAACTTTCCTAACCCCAAACCTAGCTCTGCAGCAATACATTATATTTGTTTTCAGCAGTGGAATAGTATCACATGTGATCACAGTCTCAGCAGCAACAATTTATGAGTCTGTTCCCCCTAACCCTTCTACATCTGGTCCTTCACAGAACTAGTATCCATGCTCAGAAATCACATGAAAACCACATCTTTTTTCAACTCTGCTTTGAACCTCTGTTGTTTCAGAAATATGGTAGCAAGAGGAACAAGAAGAACTGTGAAAGACAGCAAGGTTGAACCTCTGCTCTGGGGACACTGGAGCCAATGACTGTGTGGCTGGAGTCAGCTCCTTGCTGCCCAGCTGTGGAGCAGCTTGGCCAAGCAGCACCAAGGAGCCAGGGTCGAAGCATCTTCCAGCTCCATAAACAGTCGGTTTGGGATGCTCACCAGGGAGCCATGGTGGTCTCATAGTTAACTAACCTCAGGCCTTGACTCAAGTGCTTTCATGGTGATGCCAGATAAAGGAGTCCTCCCATCCACTCCCTACTCCTCCTCTTCTCAGAAAGTGCTCTTAACATTCAAACAGAATCTCTTAACATTCAAAGAGAATCCAAAAGCTGAGGAAATTTGAAATACATTACTGAGATGCTCCAAAGACTGCAAATTGCAAGGCAGGAAGGGAACTGTCACACACAAATGGGTTGTGGTTTTGCACCATGAACTCCATGAGAGTAACAGCCATTGTACCACTTGGTGGGTTTTATGCCAGTTGGAAACTGTAGTGATAGCAAGCAGCCCTGAATGCTTGAGATCAGCAGGTAAAGCCTCAGAAGCATTTCATTGTTCCATGTTCTGTTTCCATATTTTGTTTTATACACACGTAAGTGGGCAATCTGGACCCTCAAACCTTCATTCATGTGCTACTACAGTAAATATTTTTAAAGTCAGAGTAGCTTGAAATGCCATTTCCCCCCGTCTGTTTTCTGTTAACCTTGTGCACCTTGTGTACTTTTTAACTTGTGAAAAATCCTATATTTTTTACTTACAAAACACAGGCAAGATAAGAGCCCTAGCATTAAAATCTCCTATTTAACAAGAAATGAAGGGAAGCAATGTATTTCCACGGTATTAACAATGATACAGCTGTACAGATGGGGAAAGACTCCAGCACCTTTACATAGCTTCTTCTGAGGATACCACTAATTATTTATATAAATGTCCAATAACAGAGGGAAGTCACTGTCTCATTTAGTGCAACTTGAGTACTGCTTGCTGAATGCAAACAGGTTTTAGCCCTAGGCTCAATTCAAACCAGAAGCAGCGGCTAAATTATTTGCATTGACAGTCAGATCTCACATCTGTGGGATGCAAGAAAGAAATTATGCCAAGTCTTGCATTTGTTCTTTCCAAGTTCAAGGCAGTGGGCAGACCCAACCAAGGAACCTGTACCTTCCCCTCTGGGACCCAGTCATAGGGAGGCAGGGGAATGGTGACAATTTGGGAAGTGATTTGTCCCACATACTCACAAATCATGTCTTCAGCAGCGGAGGAATGGTAGAGCCAAATTTGACCCCACCTCCTGACTTCCCCATTGCTCGGCCTTGCAAGGTGTTTCATTGCTATCAAGTCTTTGCTTCAGACAATCTGAGTGAAGCAGACCGCCTCTGTCATTTTTTATTTCTACGTCCAGTGCATTCATAAGGATGAACAGAATGCACATATCACACTCTGTGACCGTAGAGTGATATGTAAATCATGTTTCTGGGGTACACATGGTTCCTAGAGCTTCCTCTGATACTGCCTGAAGTACTGGAGACATATGCTAACTGGCTTTCCAAACCCCAGCCCTCTGCAGGGGGAAGCACAGCACACAGTCTGCTGCATCTGACTTCCAAAAGCAATGGGGAATACGCAGAGAGGTGGAACATGCTCATGCCTCATCACTGTTATCATATTACTCGTCTAGTATTTACCAGATTTTACAGACATACACTCCCCTGGCCCAAGGTCTTGGCAGCATCATTTTAGATTAATCAGGCCTCAGTTATCCAGGTCAAAAAGCGGGTCATGGAGGGTGACATTCAAAACACAGAGTTTCTCTTGACAACAGAAGCAGCAAGTGCTATCCCATATTATAATCTGAAATAAAACAGCACCAGTTTTCCAGCAACTTTGTGCAAAATCTGTAAACTGACTAGACTTCATCAACCATGATGACAATACCAGCACCTATTTTCTTTTTCCTGTTTTCTGTGCAATAAAGTGACTCAGAGATGTTTTCCATTCATGAGACAAAATAGGGAAATGTCAGGTTAAAGGCTAAATAGAAGAATTTGACTAAGAGCAACACTTCTTTCCCATTATAATTATTGTTATTGTTAATATTATTGTATTACCAACAAAAATACCTCTATTGTTTTATGCAGCAGAAGTCACAGGCTTCGACTGCATGCAGTTGCACAGCAGTCT
The DNA here is from genome assembly GCA_013398015.1 of Oreocharis arfaki. Taxonomy (NCBI): domain Eukaryota; kingdom Metazoa; phylum Chordata; class Aves; order Passeriformes; family Paramythiidae; genus Oreocharis; species Oreocharis arfaki. The sequence continues at coordinate 561,189 of VZRR01012214.1, forward strand.
AGGGTAGGCTTAAAACACACTTCCTTATTAATCCTGAATAGACATGTGATTTTCTGGGGTGGCCTCAAGCAAATCATCTCACCTGCAATGAGACAGATGAAAACTGTGCCATCAAGGTCTGACTCACAGCTGATGTGAGATGGAAGAGACCTGCAGAAATTGCCCTGACGCAGGCTTGTACTGAGAGTATGGAGCTGGTCAAACTGGCAACACGCAGTCCTAGCTCTCTGCATATTCTGCCCCGCAAAGGGACAGTCCCTGTAAAAATATCCATTTAAACAGCAACAGTCAGAGTAAATTTCTCCATTTAGATATCCCCTTGGCTTGTCAGTCACACTCATGGTCTTATCTCCAGGGAACTTCCAACGGCTTCATATTCTGGTTGGAGTGCAAATTCCTACAACATGAAGTAAACACCCCTGGCCCCTGGAGCAGCCCTTTTCCCAGAAATCTACATAGGAAAACCCATGGCACTCTAAAAGACCACATGGCAGTATGGAACCTATTCTAAATCCACTTTTATTGCTGTTTCCAACCATCACAGGAATCACACAGCATGCAAGTCAGGAAATGCAGACACCGGAGATCAGCTAAGTGGCAAATACCTCTCACTTGTGAGCACAAGCAAGATCAAGCCGCCAGCTGCTGCCCTCAGCACTGGACTCTCCTCCTAACCCCAGCTCACAATGACTCTGAAATCTGGTGCTAACCTCACTGTACCAGTCATCAAACTGAAAGAGGAGGCAGATCCGAACTCTATAGTCTGCTTCTGCAACTTGTCTTCCATGAAACTCACACTCCAGCAACACTCCCATAAGCTCAGCAGAGAACACTGACATTGGCAAAGCTGTTGGTTTGGTTCACTGGAGACCTAAACCCAGGAGAGCAAGCCACTCCAGAAGCACATTCCTGGCCTCTGCCCACTAACTGGGCAATGAAGACAAAGTGAAAACGGCAGTGTTGAGCCAATGGATAAGATGCCAGGAAATTTCAAACTGCACCAAGCATGATGGCAGATGGAAACCATGACATAAAGTTCAGAAGATCACTGCTTCAAAATCTTTTTCTAAAGAGAGATTTTATTATGTTTTTTCTTTCGCAAGCACGCATCAATAAAGCTAGAGTACTAGTGATGCCTGAAGTGAGACAGAGAAGAAGCGGCTTTATAAAAGAGAATAAAAATAAATTTTGAAGTACTTTTTGCCTGGGTGGTTCAGGCACACATTATCAGCCTTTGGTGCAATGTATGCATCTGCAAAACTCTGCGCTGATGGGCACGGTAGTGGCTCAAATGGCAGCCCATGTTCTGCACTGCTGATAACCCACCTGGCACCAGAAAGTCAGTGGAGATGGACAGACTCTATAATAGCACATGACAATCAATTCTCTCCGATTTTGGAGGCTTTATCTTTCACACTCAAATATTGAGACTCTGACTGATGTATCCCTGAGCTGGTTCATATGTGTCACAGGACAGAGCTGGGACCAAGCCTCATGCCTCCCACTCACTCACCTCCAAAACACCAGCCACCTCTTGAAGGTTTTAAAAAAAAATTATACTTACTAAAAAGCCTTGGAGATTCAAAATGAAGGATCACGGCCACTTGAAGAAAAAAGATTACTTTCTTTCAATGGAATTCTAGTCTTCTGTGTCTAACTAGGCTACAGCTGAGAGTATCACCATAGTGCTTACAGGTTTTCTATTTAATATCATAATAACACAGAAAAATATTACATTACAGTGACTACTCTCCACTAGGATTGAATCACCTTTATATTAAACAAGCAGAAAAAAGCCCTCAATCAACAAAAAGTTCTGGAGTTTCTGACAAAAGCTGTGTGCTCTGCTTTGACTAAGGTCCTCTAGGAGCTCTGCTCAAGCTAAGACAACTAATTTAGGTATTTTATCTTGTACAATTTGGATATAGTTCTAGGTTTCTTGAAAGTAAAACAGAAACATGACAGCAGTTCAGCCCCACGTGTTTTCCTCTTTCCTCATGTCATGTTTCATGGTAACCTTCCACATTTAAAAGCTATCATACATGGAAACCCATCTCTTATAACAATCCACAATCATTTACGTGACTCCCTAGATCAGGCCAACATAAGAACCATGTGGACTCAGAGTCAGAAAGCTGGTTCAGAGATGATACAAGCAACCAGCACAGCTACACTGCTGAGAAAGCTGTCAGTCAAGGCTTCTTCTAATCCTACTTGTTGTAAATACAAAACCTGCTAACTGGCTGCTGAAAAGCTCTTGCTGGGCTGTTAAAATATTTTCCTATAACCTGTTGTGCAGTCCTTAGTAGGGTCCACTTCTCACAAGGTTATCACTTGAAGCTTCTACAAAATACAGAGGAAAAAAAATGCCATTTAAGTGTTTTCAGAAAAATCAACTCACAGTGGAAACCCAGGAGAGACCAGCAAATCTTCTCTCCCTCACATCCACCACATGCGCACCTCCAATGCTGAGTCCTCTGATAAAAAATTAAATGACTTGTGGCATAGGAAATTACAAAGCACTATTAAAACTACCTAAAACTTTCTCATGTCTTTTCTCTGGTGTTTTCTGCAACACGTCAGAAGATTAATTTGTTTACTGTCCACAGATGCAACAATAACCACAATTTCTTCCCAAGGAACATTCAGCACAGCAACACTCCATGTTCCTCTCTGCCACAACAATGTTTTTCCACAGCATCTACTGGGGACTGCCACTACTGAGAATTGTCCTGAAAGCTCAAGGTGTCCTGCCTGAGCTCAGAGAGCCAGGCTCAGTGTTGGTGGGGGAGGAGCAAAACGATGCAATCTGCTAGGGATAGACCAAAGAGACATCATGCAACCATGGGCTACAGCACACCCTATATCACTAAGGGCAAAACTCTTGCTTCTAGATCAGTATTAAACTCATTACACTATTCTGACTCTAAAATATTGTCAATGAAAGAAGGAGCACGTTAACAAGATTAACCATAGAGGTGTTGCCACATACTGAACATGATGATACACGATTGCATCCTTCCACGCACGCATAAAAACTCACACAGAGGTTTTCACCAAAGCCCACCAGTGATGAGTCACCCAAGCAGCTGCCTGCTGCTGCAGATAAAATGCTTATCACATCACAGACTGGCCCACCAGAATATTCAAGTAAGAAGGTGAGTGATTCATTTGGACTACTTCCATTTCTGGGACTTAATTTAGACCTAAGTAATTTGTCTTGAGTTGTTCCCACTATGCTTCCCTTTTCTGAGTGACTATTAAAGTAGTCAGAATAGCAGGACAAAGCTCTCCTCCTGGGCATTGCAGGAGCTTAGGATGCGTCAGATAAATGTATCAAAGATGAGATTATTACTGAACACTAAAAACCCACTGGAAATATATATGACAGCCCCAAGGCAGTTTGACACTAGCATCCCTCACCTGGGGCTGTTAGACAAACAGCTCATATTTTACTCAGAGTGAAAAAATCACACACATTATGGTTCTCTGACACTCTTTAATCTTAACACAGCTGCAAGCTTCTTTCAGCAGAGAAACCTTCTGGGTGAATGTGACCTTTGGATAAATCCTTGCATGTTCTCTGTCATGGTATTTATTGTTACAGTCAGGATAATGATTCACTTTGCGAACAGCCCTGGGAGGGATCTTTTTTCCAGCAGCCCCACAGACCTGTAAACGTGTTCTTCCATCACTGTCACACCTGTACTGTGACAGGGGAAAACATAAGGTCAACCCAAAAAATAAAAAAAAAAAAACCAAACCAACAAACCATGTTCTTTCACACTTTCATTTGGATTCCTGCACAGAAAGGCAGCATTCATATTTACAAGATATATAAAGTAACACTAAAAATTTTTAACATTGAGGCAACTGGCTTCTAATAAACTCTGTAAGAAGTTATAACTGTTTTCTAGAAACACTAGCTACCTGAATATAATGCATTTCCCTAGGATAAGTAAGGCATCACTTTTCCATTCAAAGCAGACAGTGGACACTATAGGAGAGGAGGACAAAACCAATACAAGCCTGGAAAACCAATCCCTGTGTCTCTGCCAGCTTTCAGAAATACCACTAACCTTAAGATAAAGCTCGTTTTCCTGCAGCTGACAGTCAACATTACAGAAACTGTTTCTGTTCCTGTCGCGCATAAGCACAGTAATCCTCTTTTGGTCATTCCCCACTCAGCTCATAACAAATCCTTTTGCTGAGCCACCAAGAAGCTAAATTCAGTCTGAACATGTAATTTGATGGGCTCCAAACTGCCCAGGAAGGGAAGTATCAAAAGCTGCTGGATAAACTACTTTGCTGGATCTAACACTTGAGTGGGTTATTGGGCTACTTCATGAAATACCATCCTGTCTAGAATACTGAGACATGAGGGTCCACTGTTACCACCAACAAAAAATGAATCAAAGACTTGGTTCATGTCAATCTGGAAGACTTTCTCACATCTGAATGGAAAGCAGACTTAAGAATTTTATTAGTACCTTAAGCCTGAAAACGAAGGATGCTGCCAGCCACAAGTCAGCATCTGCAAGAGATTAATTTCTGTGTTCAGCTCTTTAGCAACGCATATAATTCAGGCAACAGTTAGGAGCAGTCAAAAATATATATGTTGTGTATGTAGGAGTGATAGTCACGTAATATGTTGGTTTATGAGATCTGTCTCTGATCTCTGACTTTCCTGGCTCAAACTCTCAGGATCTGATGTTTTCAAATGATAAAACTTTTAACACAAAAGCGTAAGTAGTGGCGACCTGGAATGAGTTCAGGTGCATTTTCATGCTTCTCAGGAAGGAGCAGTTCATGTCACAAAAGTCATCATTTGTTTGCAGTAATTCAGAGACAGTCAAGGACTGGACAGATACAGGGAAGATTCTGTGGACTTCAGCAAGCTGTGCTGTCACACCCTGAGCTGGAAATGTAACAGTAGGACACCACAAGAAACTTCTGTTGCTGTTATTAGTATTGTACCCACTCAACACTCTACCAACTCAACACACAAAACTCTCTCCCTAAGGCAGCCAATCCAGCATTTTCATGCACTCCACGTAACTCCAACAATTCTATGTCAAAGCGGCATTTCCACAAATAAAAGGCTCTTAAAACCACTACTGCAATACTAATTTTCCTAAAGCATTGTAAAAAAACATTCGAAAAGACTTTGGACTTTTTCAGAAAGTCACAGAAATTCTTATCCTTGGAATAGGTTGCTATTGGATGTCTAAACCATGCAACCTTCTGTTTTCAGTCACCATCCAGATTTAGTAGGTCTTAAGAGAAAGATCAGGCCTGGTTTCCCCCCAGTCAATATTGGTCCTCAAGTCAATAAATCTTAATATTGACCACAACATAGAAACCACTAAATGTTTAATATCTTCTTCTGGGTTTTAATTATAAACACTGAGGAAATTTGTCAACTCTTGACTTCCTAGTCATATGGAAAAGCTTTTAAACATTCTGCACGGACCACTGTCGATCAGGCCCATCACAGTTACAGAACTAAAACATATTTCACCAACAATTCTCTGAGCATTTACATTTTAAACCCTGGCATGACATTGAACGTAGCCTGCATCTGCTGCAAGGACAGCACAGAAAATAAATAGCATCTTTTAATGTTATTACATCCAGTGCCACAGTTAAATATCCTCTGCCCATATAAAATTTTAACTTCCATAGATGGAGAATATTGACAAAAATCCCTGTGGTATTCCATAACCAAAAAGTGTTCCTGGCCAAGTACTTTATCATTTGTAGAGAAATATAAACAGCACTGAGAGACAAAGGGAAATAAACGAAGCAGGTGAAGAAAATTCTTGGGGCTACAGTGCACAGTTTGCATGCAGCTGATAAAAAGAACCATGCAGTGTGAATTCCTTTTCTCAAAAACCAGATGGGAATGCTGGCCAGGGATATCACTGCCTACCACGTAATACAGGCTAGGCCTATGGAATAGATTATGTCAAGTAAGGCAGCAGTCTAGACATCCTGGGAGAAAGCACAGGCTCATGAGAGAACACCCTGCCAGAAAAATTTGTTCCTTCAGTGTCTCTCTGCCACTATGTTTGGTGTGATCTCACCCAGCTGTGCAGAGTACTCAGCTCACAGATGCCTGTTAATTGCATTCTTCATCTGCAGGGTATGGGTGGACACCAGCTGGAAATGACTGTACAGAGATCAAACTAACCAGAGAGACAAACTATCTGGAAATCAGAGTAGGTGAGTTAAAGGAGAGCTGGAATACAAACCAAATATCCCTTACAAATGGGCTGAAATGCCTGTGTAGTGTATTTCAGTTTAGGGATAGTGGGTATTTTGAAGTCAGATCTTTATTGCTAATGGTTGCAGTGGAGATTTGGGCCTTCTGTAAAGTGTGGAATCATGACACAAATAGTGGGAACTACATTTTTCAGATGCTGACAAAACACAGCCCGACTAACATATAGAACCTGAGATTGTGTTAACAAGCTCAATGGCAGATAAAATAGGCAGTTTTTTGTGGGGTCTGTTTAAGTTCTTCTCTGATTACAGAACAACATTCAACCCCTTCCAGTGATATATTGGTGATCTTTCTCTATATTGCCAGCAAATCATCTTCGCCTTCAGACACAAGGCCAAGAAGCGTATTCCTCATGCCAACCAGTCCATAAGACGTTTTTGAAAATGTTTTCTAGAACCACAGCAAATCCTAAAATTATTGAAAGTTTACGTCATCCTTCGAGGACAACAAGGACATCTATAATCTGTGTCATCGCCCTGCCAAACTCCAGGGAGTATGGAAATTTTTTTCATGAACAATGGGATGAAAAATTAATACAACAGAGAAAAATCGTGTAGACAGACTGATGAGCAGAACAACAAAAATGGGCTTTCAAACCTCAGCCAAATCTTTGATATCTGAACAGAGGTCAGTGGGGGTTTTCTTGCATATTGTCTCCTCTGGCTCCAAAAGCAAGTGTTTTATAGCCCATGCCTCAGTGCATTACTAGGTTTTGACTTATTTTAAGGTTCTTACTTGCCAAAGACACATTGCTGCATGGAATATTAATGAGGTTGTCATCTCTACTGGGCCTTAAAGGAGCAGACAAGATTTAGTGCCTTCTTAAAAGAAATAGCAATGTTTTTTTCTGAAAGTTTGAGTATTTGTGCTTTGACAAGAATAAGACAATACACTTTTTGTGCATGTGAAACCTTTTAAATCGCATCAGAAGGACTTGAGTTTTAGGCCAGGACACAGGCATTTTCACATTTTAATCTCAACTCTGCTCTTGGCTTCCTGCAGAGCAAAGAAGTCTTTCTTCATTTCAACAACTTTAAACCAGGGTACAGTGAGAATTAAATGTTTACACTGCAATTTGAAAATGTAAAGTGCTAAGAAGGAGCACTTAGGAAATGAACTTTGTAATCTTTTTCTTTGCTGCCATGGTATCCACCATCCTCAACAAGCTCTAACTTCATGTACTCATAGACTACATAACCTTAAGTACTCACTCTCTGTAAACTACATACCTCATCTGAGAGCTGATGTACAAAAATCAGCTGTCTGAATACCTTAACACTTACAACAGCTTCCTCTGGACTTATCACAAGAGAAATGACTTGTTATTAATTTTCACATGCTAGATTTATTTTAGCTTTTATGTTTCAGGAATATTATGTAAACAGAATGTTAGTTGTAGGAGTACCCAGGAATGCAAGAAAACATATGGCTCCAACTCCCTTCAGTATTCCCAGCACATTCACCAACAATTTTAATTCCAACTGGCTTAAGTGGAGGAGTCAGAGAAAGACTTAAATGCTCTCATCCTCTGCATATCACGATGAAGGGTTGAAATCATGGCACCTGCTCTCACATACGAAGATCCTTCCATTTCGGGTGAAAATACAACCCTACTGCTCCTTTTGGGTGAGGAAGGTACTCTTTACAGTGTACTTTGGATCCAGTGGCATTTTAGTTCTACCCCTGCTCCAGGATGACACTAGCAATCTCCATAAATCTGTGGCTGCTCTGATGAACCCACCAGAGACAGAGCAAATTATGGGAGCACAGCTACCCATATGTTTACAATGAGTGTCTTAACAGTTTAAAGAGTGGGTGAACCTGACACACATACCCATACCTTACCCAAGATTAGGGATTGTGACAGTATTTAAGATGGATAAATACATACTACTGGATAAGCACAAGTACCTATGCCACCATTCTTGTCTGCTCCCACTGAGTCTGCTCTTTGCCTCGGTGCTGGAATGCCCAAGGATACAACAATCCTCAGGTGCTAAAACTCGCCATGGGGGGGTCATGACCTTTTGTTGTCATGCCCCAAGCGCTCACCACCACTTGCCCTGCCACATTTGTAGGACCTGTGTGCTCACAGTTAATCAAGGGCTGTCTCTGCCTCTCATCTCACTGCTGGTGCCTAGTGCTCTATCTGCTCTTGCTCTCAGAGCTTTGATGCCCAGGGTGTGAACATTTTGCAGGTTGAATAGCAACAGGAGACGCCCCCAAAATGGATTGTGCTGCATTTGTTTAAGGGACTGTGTAAATCGCCAGTCCTGTGAAGTGCTGATTTCTTCATGTGCTGTGAAGAATAATAGAAAAATGAGGCTTGAATAATTAAAAGTTAACTGCTTTACACACTAGCAGTTTGCACACTTGAGAGAGAAAGTGTGGAGTATGGGACCTTCACACACTTCTCAGTACAGCGAGCCTTTATGGGGACAGACAGGAAAGGAGATTTGCCTTTATCCCGGATTGCTGCTTTATACCACAGACAGCTACTTAAAAGCTGACATAATGCAGAGGTCCACAGAGATCTCAAAGCCCGGGAATCTCTCAGATTTTTTGGATGCCCTGTGAGATTGAGAAAAAAAGACAGAAAAACTGAAGGAAAAATCTCCAAGTATTAAAAACAGCCACAAGAAAGCTTTCAGTTACATCTAACCCATATAATGTCTCTAGAACGGAAACCTCACACGCAGCAAGTCAGCTCTCCAAAATACCGGGAGAACAAGCTTGATAAGGTCCTTGGAGCTGTCAAAACCTTCCTAAGGCAAACTTTCTACAGAAACTTTTTTTTGTGCTGGTCACAGCTCATGTCCTGCTTTGTCTGGTTATCCTGCCAGAAGCATAAATGAACTCATAAGAATAACAGGAGGATTAGGTTAAGATTATTTTTAAAACATTTCCCACAAATCCATCTCATTTGCCTGCTTATAAACACCCTTGCTCATCTTCGCCATGTGTCTAATTAGGTCGGATACACTGCAGGTGGCTTAAAATAGGAACTGAAATACAGCAGCTTTGCAGTTATACATGCTAAAGGAAAGGTAATTAAAATTTCATGTTATGAGATGTAAACTGATCATCTCAGGGGCCTAAAAGGATTTCTCCCCCATATATGACATGGCATAGTTGGCTAGCTACCTTATAGGTGGGTTTCCTCTTCCTTGCAACACTTACTGACCTCTGCCTAAGGCAGAATATGAGAGCTGATGGGTTGGTTTCCTGAATTATTTATTTATGGAAATAGACCTATTGCCATCAGCTAAGCATCTCTGGATTTTATTTAAAGTCAATACTGCAATAAAGCTTAAAACATAAAAAGCTAAAATTAAATTAAAACAAATCTGCAAAGAAAGCCCTGCTGAGAACCTGTCATAGAGGTTAATTAAAGTGAGATCAAACAGAGGTCTTGGACTTTGTAGCAGTTGCAGTTAAAAGTCTGTGGTACCTGACAGAGGCATATGGTGGTTTCCTCTGATGATGCTTACAACTTCTCCAAAAAGCATCTCTCCAAAAATGGGATTTATTTTTGCAGCTAAAAAGAACATTTCAGCACAGCAGGTATTTTTTTCTTCAGCAATGGATTAAGTTGCACCAAATTGCAGGTGGCATCTTTTTAAATATTTCCACAAGGGAGGATATCACTCTGCTTTTCTACCAGTTCCTCTCCACATTCTCTCCAGTTCTCTCCTCTTTTTAAAAATTACACATTTTATTATAACACTGAAACATCAGTGGTGCTTTCCAGAATGGGAAAGGGCTCTTTCAAAAACTATTTATTAGTGTATGCAGCAGGGATGTGCTTGTATTTCACCATGGCAGTCCTACTGCATGTTCATGTTCACTGTGAAGTAGTGGCATTTGAAGATTGTAGCTTTAATAAGGATATTTATGATGGTGAAGGCTATATTAAAGAAATTATGCCTAGGGCATGTTTTAAAGCCTATCAGACAAGCTTTTAAAAATGTAAGGGACAGCCGACCTATCATTGAAGGTTTTTTCTACAAGCTCCTTACAGACAAGAAAAAAGAACCACAAGTGAATTCTAGTCAGCGAAACACAGAAAGGATCTCTCAGTTACCTGTGGCCAGCCAAATCAGGCCTTCCGCCTTGGAAAGTCACCCTTTAGTTTTCCCCTAGGAAAAAAGAGACAAGCAAATAGAATATGGGTGCCCAGATTTGAATGTGTTTTCTTTTGTTTACTCCAGTAAAGAATGCTGATGAAACAACCAGCTGAAGCTTTCTGATATTATCTGTGGTACAGCAAATGGTGGAAAGACAAAACAGGGATTTCTAACTGACGCAAAGATTACTGTAATACAGCTGCCTGGGACACGAAAAGCCACAGTGATGAAAAGCAGTCACCCAAATACAGCAAAAGTCCCACTGACTTCAATGAATCAGAATTTTACCTCATGACTTCAAGGCACCGTAGAAAAACAAACAAAATCAACTTACCAAACCTCTATTTAAAAAAATCTAGGAACAACAGCTTCTGAGAATGCAGTCCATATTGACAAATTATAAAGGCATTAGGGGTATCCTGCTTTTCTGTAAGATGTCTCCTCCCTCCTCCCTACTCCAGAGTGACTACCATCCTTCAGGATCCTTTTTGCCTCAGTCAAACTGACCTTACAGTTTCACACGCAGAGTTTCACATCTGTCAGACGATGGACAATGCGGAAGACAGCAATCGGTTATGAAACACCTGACTTGAATCTCATTGAGCCATGTAATAAACTAGAAAGAAATGAAGTTTTACTAGGTAGAAGCAGGTTTTCGTTTTAAGTCTCTATACACCTCCATTCATGATAAAGACAAACAAAGTTCTTTCCTGGAAGAGTGAGAAATGAAGCCTCATAATGCACTTACAACTAGTAGGAAATAATATTTCCTTCAGTGTAAAAGGACAGGTAGGGCTATGATCATGTAATTAGGTAAGCAAAACAAACACATTCCAGACATGCCATCCTTCAAAGGAAAGAAAACTTCCAGGGGTTTAATCACATAGTAGTAAGCTCCTTCATCTGGTTTTCCTATAACAGATCTCTCCTCGTTTAAAAAAACCAAACCAAACCAAAACAAAACAAAACAACCCACCAAACTTTCCATATAAGGAAGTACAAAGTGGGTCATTGGGGAAGCATGCACTCCTCGGCTGGAAGCAAGCTATGGACGGTCCCAGGTGAATGGTGTCTATCCAACACCACTGTTTTGTCAGTTTTTGGAGCCCTCTCCACCCTAATCCCTCCCCTCACTGAATCCCAATACCTCAACAGGAAAGGAGACATCTGTGAATCCTCTGGCACTGCTTCGATGTTTTACAGCTGTAATAACCACTGATGCAAAGAGAAGAATGTTTTCTAGCCTTAAATTCCTGAGGTACTTCTCTAAACAGACACAAGTGGATAGGACTTGGTTACATGAAAAATACCCCACCAGGGTCAGGGGTGTGGGGAAAGATGAAGAGGAATCATGATCTGCAGATAATTGAGCTCCATTTGGCTTTAGATTTATCTGACCACTCAACCCATTTGTCCAAATCCAAACTTCTAATCTTTAAATCTAAACAGTATTTTTCTGGCAGCTTGCACTTACTCACTCTTGGCTGTATCAGAAGAAAAATACTTCAAGGAGGGGGCTTAAAACAGTGGTGATTTATAGACTTACGTATATGCAGTAGTTTTGCAGTACCCCTTACCATTAGCATATAGGCAGGACAGTTTGATGCTTGCTGCTAGAAATCCCAAAATGCATCAGACACCACAAAGTCCATTTTCTCTCATTGTTAGCTATGTCAGCCACCAGCAGTCTAAATCATGGTGCCTCTTACCTGTATTTCAGTCAGTTCATCACAGCCTTACACAAAATGCACAGGCTGACATTTAGTGGTTTGGGGGATAATGTCAATTCATATAGGGGCATAAAGGGAAGGCATTAGGCAGTCTGGACAGATATGCATGGAGAACTGGTTCCCAAGCACCAGAGCTCTTGCAGGGGCTGGGAACACACTGGCTCTCCCAGTGCCTATGCATCTACTGCCTGTGCTCTGCAGCCCTTCAGAAGGACCTCAACAGGTTGGAGAGATGGGAAGAGAGGAAGTGTTTGAAGTTCAATGAAGAAAAATGCAGGGTCCTGCACCTGGGGAGGAATAACCCCATGCACAGGCCGGGGGCCAAACTGCTGGTAAGCAGTTCTGCAAAGAAGGACCTGGCGGTGTGCCCTTGCGGCCCAGAAGGCCAATGGTATCCTGGGGGCATTAGGAAGAGCATTGCCAGCAGGCTAAGGGAGGTGATCCTGTCCCTCTACTCAGCCCTGGTGAGGCCACATCTGGAGTGCTGTATCCAGTTCTGTGCTCCTGGGTACAAGGGAGACATGGAAGCTCCTGCAGCAAGTCCAGGGGAGGGCAACAAGGATTGGGGAACTGGAGCATCTTCTGAGGGAGTTGGGCCTGTTCAGCCTCAAGAGAGGCCAACTGAAAGGGGACCTCATTAATGTGTATAAATATCTAAAGGTGGGGTGCCAAGAGGACGTTTCCAGGCTCTTGTCAGTGGTGCCAATCAATAGGAAAAGAGGAAATGGACAAAAAAGAATGCACAGGAACATGAAGAAGAACTGCATGCACATGAACATGGAAGAAGAACTTCTCTACTGTGCAGGTGACTGAGCACTGGAACATATTGCCTAGAGAGTTTATAGAGTCTCCCTCACTGGAGATATTCAAGAACCATCTGGACACAGTCCTGTGCCATGTGCTCTAGGATGACAGGATCCCTTGAGCAGAGAGGTTGGAACAGATGACCCACTGTTGTCGCCCCCAACCTTACCCATTTTGTGATTCTGTGATTCATAGAAAACTCACATCCTGGTGCAGATTTGCTTAAAAATAAAAAAAGAAACAATAATTGTTTCAAATATTTTTAAATTCCTTTCTAACCAGAAGTTCCCTGAGTTGTACAGCTGCTCAATGACAATTTGCCCAAGAAGTTGAGTAAATTGTTTCATCCTGAACTCCTCTCTGTTGTGGTTACACTGCTGCTAGTACCCAGACTCAGGGCCAGCTTTGGGCAGGCGGTCTGACAGGCACAGAAAAATCCATTCCTCAGCACAAGGCCAGTGGAAGCAAGAGCCAACCCCTGCTCTGTGCCAGGTCTGCAAGAAGACCAGTCACAGTTTCATGTCATCGGTCCTTTTCTTGAGCCAACACCACTGGCTTTGTCTTGAACGGGGACACAGGCCAGCTCTGCCCTGGGGTGGGCGAAAAGACACATGTGGAGGCTGATTCAGGAACAGGAGCCAGGACAGGAGTCACCCTGGTGAGCACTAAGAGCTACAGCTGCCCTGCACTTACACCACTGAGGAGCCGTGGAGCAGCCTGGCTTCAGCCAGAGCAACTGCTGTGCCCTTATTCACAGCCAGGACCTGAAAACCTTGCGGGGAGAATTTTGCAATATGCACCTTGGCAGTAAACTGAGGGTTCCAGAGATCCCAGTTCCATCCAACCCTTAAACACTTGAAACAGGATTTTCTGAAGTGGTTCTTCAGCCTACATTTCTTATGTACCGTCCTGCTGAGCGAACATAGGGACATACCCACATGAATTTTACAGCTGTAGGACATCACTGTTAACAGGGAAAAAAACCTTCAAACCTTCTGCTTCAAAGTCACAAGCCCTTGGTCCCCATCTTTCTAACAGAGTTTGTAATTATCTTTGCAATGCAGTGGTTCACATGCTCTCTGCAGCCATTTATGGCATCACTGCCAATCTTAAGAACAGAGATCTGAAGGGCTACACAGCATCGCAATTTGTGCTTTAACTCCAAGCAGTCATATTTTCTCAGTTTTTTAGAAAAAACTGCGTGGCTGCAGCAGTTAACTGCATAAAGTTAATAGGTTAACTGAAATAAAAACTCATTAATTGATTAACTGAGAACTATAGATTAAGTAATGTCACCTCATCACAAGAAACATTTAAAACAAGAATTGCAATAAAGTAGATTTGCAATTCTTGAATGCATGTGATTAATAGATTCAAACAAATGATGCTTGCCTTAAAATATTGATGATTAAATTCAAGTGTTTAAGAGAAAAATGCTTCCCAGGAAAATTACAAAAAAGAAAAAGAGTAATTAATTATTCAGTGTGCTATTGCCTGTTAAAAATATAATAATACCAAATATATATAAAATATATAATTTTATATATAGCAAAAATATATATTGATAATAGGAAGAGTAATAATAATAAAAAGAGTTATCTTAAGAGTTAGGGACACAAATTTTCCAACGTAAAATAGAAAAATCTACTGCATGGCAAAACCAAGATACTGAATTTTCTTCCAAAGTTACGGCAGTAGTGAGAGACTTGAGCACTGTCTAATTAGTCATTTATGAACTCAGCTGCTGTGTAGGTGTATTAGAGATGGGAGACACAGTGATATGTTGATGTCCCATTCCAAACCTGTTGATGCAATTGTTCAAAAAAAAAGACCCTACCAACCTACTAGAAAGCTATAGATGCTAATGAAGGCAGGTGTTCTAGGAGTATGAGTCCTGTGTCTTCCTCTACAGTGTCTCCTGCAGCCTAGGCTTGGTGAGCACAGAAAGTCCTCTTCTTCTCCCTCAAGTTCTCCACGATCCCCAAATCTCTATCCATGAGCTTAAATTATTTCCCAATAATGTAATAGAGGTTTTTCTGGTAAGAGCAGCACAAGATATTGAGATAGCATCACTTATTTTTAGTTCTGCTTATACTCAAGAGCAGTTTCAGGAGTTTGAGTGACAGCTTTATTGCATATATGGTTTAAATATCTTGTCAAAAACTCATTACTGAGTAACCTTGGTAACTTGTTCTTTTCCTTTTTTTTTCAAGGACCACTCTAGGATGCTTAGCCATATTGAAACACCATAATAGACAAGTTGCAATGGTTATGACACTAACTGCTAATCTCTTCTTCACACAGGATTTACCAAAATGTCCTGGAAATTCAAAATCATTTCCCTGCATAATGAACTTGCCTGCAAGAGGTTCAACCCTAAGGATTATCTTTAGAGTATTACTCATAAGTACTGAACAACTAGCAATGCATTAAAGACAAAAAAAAAAATACCAGCCCAAAACTACACAAAGCAAACCACAACTAAAAAACCACAAAACGTGTCTAGTTACAAAACAAAGAACTAAAAAAGTGGTATAAAATTAGATGCTAAGTTTGTTAGTTTGCAGTCAGGACTATTTCAAAATCCTTTCTCACATACTTACATTGTGCTTTCTCCTGCCATATGCTTTGCAGGGAAACACAAGTCACCAGAGTCACATCACTGAAAAAAAGCATTAAGGGCAAGGTGCAAAACCTAAGGTGTCACAGATCTCTCAAGGTCAAGCTCAGGAGTTAACATGCAGGTAGGTCTCTACTCTGTAAAACATTAACTATATCCTTTTCACTTAACAATCACGAAAATCATGCTGTATGTTTCTTGGATGCCTAACAAAAGGAGAAACTACAGCTGTAAAAAGAATGAGACTTAAAATGAATTTGAGATATCTTCACAGAAATCCCCTCAGTAACACAATGTCAGACAAATGTTTGCAATGCATTGTTCACTGCCTTTTTTGGTATTTGGAGAAAACACACCCTAATTCCTAATGTTCCTGCTGAGTTTATTTCTATTTCTCAGAATTTTTATTAACAGCAGGTGACTACCCGAGCAGCAGAATGAAAATGAAGCAATGCCAGTAATATAGGCAAGAATGACCAAGAAAGGTTCACTCTTGAAAACGTAGTATTTCAAAAGGAAAAATTCCATAGAACGTAATGTTGGAGGGTAAAAACTGAGAAGCTATTCAATGCAATGAGGACATTAGGAGTAAATAGAAGAATCTGACCCTATCATTCTGCCTCCTCACTTTTGTTACTGCTAGGAGCCTGTTTAGAGTTAAAAAAACAGAATTTAAAAAATTTTAGTTAAACTTACCCTGAAATTAGAGAACATTGACTAAATATGCCTTTCCAAAAAACCCTCAGTTAAAAGCTGTGTTAATTTGAATTTCTTTTAATGGAAATTTAAATCTCCTGCAAAAGCACATCACCAGGAATAAGTTCTTCGAAAAGAAATTAATGAAAAATATTAATCTCTCAAATACTCATGTTTACACTTATACACACACATATATTTATATCTGCAAAGACTTATTTTAGAAGGGTTTCCAGAACTTTCTTGAATGCGTGTCCCACAATCATTACCTCCTTGTGGAAACCTGCTGGTATGAAAAAAGGCCATGGTCATTGACTAAACTCCTTGCTACAACTTTACCAGTTTCTAACAAGAAGCAGCATTCTATTATATACCACTATTTAGCTATAAATTATAGTTCGTCTTTATTCCTGTGTTGGAAGCTGAACATTCTAACAGCTACCAACATCTAAATGGAAACAAACGAACAGCTACTTCTGACAGAATATGATGGTCATTCCAACATAACATTTCCTTAGGGAAAAATACACTTTTCTACAAAACGACACAATCAAATTAAATACTTGCTTGATTTCATTGTCTTTCCAGGACAAACATTAGACATCATTTTAAAGGACCAGAAAAGCTCTACGGTAATTCTTGAGTGCAAGCATGTAGAATTTTTTTGACTGTTGTAGCCAAAATATAAATCACTTTCTGCTGCAGTGTCAGGAAGTGTATTGCACTAAATTAATCATGGGCTACTTTAAAAAAGGAACAAAAAATCCACTGCAAAATTAAACAAATCTCCCTGTGCCTGTTTTCCATTTGCATTGTCATCACTTACCTTTAAAGGACAATGGAAGTGAGATGGGAATGTTGCTGAAATGCATTCAACAGACCCTGTATATGTGTTAGCTTCTCTAGCGCTCTCTGTTCTGCCTTCAGCCATTGGAAAAGATAAAGTATTATAACCCACACAATATAATCCTTACTCTTTGCCAGGCTCCTAGCACAGGGATACACCATAGCAAAATAAGTGCAGAGGCACACAGACTACAAGCCAAGCTGTATGTCTTCTAGTATTTCCCCGTCCCAGATGTACTCTGATGGAATAGATAAAAGTCTTTCTGTCTCATTACAAAAAAGAGGAAAGGCAATGCCTAAGGGAAATCAAGTCATTCTAGAAAGCTTTTCCTAATAAATCAAAGAGTTCAGTGGATGTGCCAAATTGGGAAAGCTGGGAGCACAGAGATCAGGCAGCTCCATCCACAACCATATAACGGTGACTCGGCTTACTCTTACCTTTTATGTCAAGCAATCAAAAGAAAAGACAATTGCATTTACTGAGTGAGGGGTAAATAAATTCATGCCAATTAAAGAACAGAAAATATGTCTCTGTGGTTTATACTTTACGCATTTTAAAGATAAAAAATCTTAAATAATTCACTCAGACAAGGATTCTAGATCCTCGTCTGTCTTTCTTTTCTCCTAACGCAGGATGGGCCATACATGGAATTTTTTGTTAACTCTCCCCTTTCAAACCCTCAACCCATAAACCACACCATCCAAGAGGCACTAGTCATATTTAATACCCCTACTTTAATGAAGTAATTTTTAAAATGTTTCTGGGAAGACACACTCCTCTGGACCACAAGCAATAGCAATTAAAGTCAGCCTCAACTTTACAACTGACTTTGAAATCAGAGGGAGTTTACAAAAATGTTTTGAAGTCTCTTCCCCCCTCTTTCCTCAATCTCCAAAAGTACTTTTTCTCTAGGTTATCACAAGCCTGCCTGCCTTCCTCACTGTTGTCTGCTCAGGTCTATTAGCTCAGGACCATCTTCTTCTGATTCTGGACTCAGAAAACTAGAAGCCTGTATATTAATTCTTAGCAAAAACTTCTCAACACATGTTCAAATGCTATTGAAACTGAGCCTACTTCGTGGTTTTTCTCTTCACACAGTAACTTAGTAGCTCCCTCCACAGCAAGCCACACTTACCGGTAAAATGTGGTATAATCCACTGTTGAATGACAGCTCTGGAACTCCCACGCTTTGAGTTTCTGGCATTCCCGGTGAGCTCGGAGTTTCACCCTGACTGTCCCATGACATAGTTCGGGTACGGGTTTTCTCTGCGGGCGGCTGCAGAACTCATTGGACTCCACACGCCAGGATTCAGCAAAGTCGTCGACATCAAACTTAAAATTCCCATCCCCCCCAATCAGGTCATCTCGCTTGTGCCCATTGTAATTGCCACACAGACCACAGAGTCTGCCTTTCAGATGAGGTGCAGCCATGACTTCCACAAAACTGTCTCCATCCCATGAGATTTCCAAGCCTAATAAAAAGATAAGACAAAATGCACACACAAAAAAAAAAAGAAGGAAAAAAAAAAAAAGAAGAAATTGAGGATAACAAACTGCACCTTAGGTTTGTGAAACAGCGTTCATGGGAACCTGAAGCCATTGGCTTCGTTCTGATAATGTTGTTAGATTTGTATGTAGCTCCCATAGCTCCCAGTAAGTGCCTCTGGCAAGTGCAGTGTTTCTCAACTTACAGTCAATTATAATACATTCATGCCTATCTCTTCTTATTTTTTTTCCGTCTTGCTAATGAATGGGGTCATCCTAAAAAATATGGAGCCAAGGCAGGACTCCTTTCAACATCAAAGGAGAGCTCTTGCAAAATTATGCAAATTGAATTTGCTATGGCGAATTTCTAGCTGACTTTGCAGGAGGCTCAGAATTTCAGCCATTGTCACCTATTGCACAAGCTGTGATCATACAAAGATGTCCATGTCTCATGAGACTCCAGCAGTGACTAACTTATGGGAAACATCCTATTCTTGCCTACAAAGCTAACAGTGATGGCTCATTGGGGTGAATACAACTGTTCCAAGACAAGTACCTTATTTTGTGGGAGCAAAAAGAGTTATACGGATTAAAGATGTATCAGATGGGCAAAACTGTTACAAGAAAGCATTCTGAATTGGATTCAAACTGTTCATTCAAAAGGCATTAATTACCAAACTTTTAAAGTATTCTGCATAAGATAGCAACACTGAGAAATGATGGTAAACATCTAACCTTCATCTAGTGGCTGGGATGTAAGTCCTCTGCAACAATTGCCTTTACAAGAAGGTTTGGCACTTCCAGAACATCAAAATCAAAGTTACTTTTGGTGAGTGAAATCCATTTTATCTGTCTGTACCCATCTAAAAGCTGGTGTCTAGCTTAAGTCAGCTGTCTAGGCCCTTTGATGGAGTAAAATAGGCAGCTCTGGATCACAACAGGATTGTCTACTGCAGAGGGAATAAACTACCTTCTGAATGTCCTTCTGTTCCTAGAAATACACTAGAGGGACCAGAGACCAGGTGGAGACTAAACTTGTAGTTTTTACCTGAGTGACTGTAAATTAAGTTAATTCCATTCTTTGAGGAGTAAACAGGCAGCTCACAAGGGAAAACATTTGATTGGATATCATTTGGGATAAAAACGAAACCAAGAAACATTGCTGCTTAATTTCTACCCAAAAATGGCCTTTCTTATAATTATTTCCAATGTCTCATGAATGATTCTATGTCACATCTGCAGTAACCCTGCATCTGAAGACCACAAATCATTTTGCTGATGCTAATTTATTCTCATAAAATACCTGTGAGCAGCAATTAGTTAAGGATAAACACAGGATCCCGCTTTTAAACAGGATAATCCAGATTTTACCCTGTTCTCCTTGCTTAGCCAAGAATACCAAAGAGCATCACTCTGTGGTGCAGGACCAGGGCTTCGCTCCAGCTTTCTTCATTTGCTGTGTGGGCTGGCTTAGCACCACCCTTTCCTCTTGTAAATCAGTGCTTGCCACTGTGTGATCCAAATCCTGCCCTATCCTCATGTAAGTAATTAACATACCAGTGACTCAGTTCAAAGCTGGAACCCTTCCTTCAGCAACACATCCCATTGTCTCCAGCCACAGTTCCTACCCGTGCTGCAGAGGACAGGGTGAGGTTCAAGCAGCAATTATGGCTATAGAAGGGGTGTGTTGCTATCTCAACATCCTGCTCCAGTGCTTGTGTAGGTTACACCATGTCACCAAGAGTTTTGGGGATGATTTACTCATCAAGGCTGTGAAGGTAATTCTGCATCACCTGTCACTGCAGTCAATTACACTGTTTTCTTACCACCATAGGGTAGCAATCATAGCACAAATATATCCTGAGCTAACTATGCCTGAAATCAGTTTCAAATTACCTCATAAACCCAGCATGGATGGGGCCACTGTCTCCTCCTCCAAAGGCACTTTACACCCAGCCAACTGAGAAATTGTGCAAGACTACAACTGTTAATGAGGCCAGCACAGTGGCAAGGGAGAAAGCTGCCTTTTAAGCTGCTTCATACATTATCAGTGCTGGACAAATTCAAAATCCAGCTGCCTTTGCTTCTGACAACACTGAACAAAACAAAACACAGCTTGATTTGCAGACACAAGATTAATACTGCCGTGCTGGCATTTAGAAAATACTTGCCATTAATTTATAAACCAAGATTTCTTCAGACTTGAGAATCACATAAACTTTCTCACAGTTTAAAGCATCAAGATCCAAATTCTCAGACAGTTATTTTCAGAAAATAACTATAGTTTTTAAGGCTGTGTTCAAGTTCTTCCCCCAGAGAATCTCCCTCAGAAGCTCCCTACTTTAAACAAAGTCCGAAAAGACTGGCTAAGGATTTTACCTTAATTTTCCTTTTAGGACTCTTTTTTTTGTCAAGACAAAACTTACTGACCTTCAGTAAAAATACAGTAAACTATGAGTTTAACTTGAAAATTTTCCTGATTATTTATGTCCTCTTCACCTGAGTTAATTTACTTGTTACATTTTGCTTTTGTAGACCTGCAAAAGGCATGCAGGCATGCAGAAGAAGAATAACATAAAATTATGGCTTTTCTTCTCAGCATATAAAAATGCACATTTTAAAATCTAGAGATTCCTGCTTTGATTACTGGATTTCATTCAAGAGACTCACTGTGTAACTACTTCATGGAGGTACTTTCCTCTAGCTGGTATGGCTTAATTACACTTTATTCTGCTGTAATTGCTCAGATGGAAGGGTAATTTCTGGCTTTGATGAACAGTCTAAAGGTTTCTGTCTATAACAGAGCCTACTCCTTTTTGGAGTAACAAGGAAGGGTATTTACTCCTACGTGCATGATAATTTTGTTGGAGCCTGATCACACTGTGCAGTGTGTGCCTTTTTTTTGTTCACAAGCAGAAAATCCAGTTAGTTTCTGTAAACCAACAAGAGCTTTGACAGACAGGATTATGCTACAGAGCAGTGCTTGAAATGGTCTCCTTGGCAGACAGAAACTGTTTGGAAGAGTTTCTTGGTGCCTATACCCTCCCCCCGTTCTTCCCCCTGCCCAAAATGGATGAGTTTCCCATTCACTTGGACAAGAATCAGAGCCCAAGAGATGTGAAGCCAAAGGATGCAACATCTGTCCCATCTGGGGATGTGCAGGAAAGGAATATTCTCTGAGTTACTTTTTCATTTTTTCCAATTATCCTCTCTCTTTGAAGGATGCTTAACCAACTTGTTACTTGATTTCTCAACTTGGCACATTATGCACTCTACTCCATTTTTTTAAAAATCCTTCTAGATTTACGAACATCACACACTGAGTTCCTCATGATGGGAGTTCTCAAAAATTGTTCTGCATGATTTTCCTGGCATCCTTGAGATTTAAAGGAATCCTCAAGAACTGGCCAATGACTCTTCCATAAAGATTTAATGCCAAAGTGGTATGGAAAAAGTGCAGCAAAGTGGCTTTGTGCAAAAGATAGCACAGAAAAAACAACAGCAAAATGCGCGTGCAATAGAGGAATAGATAAGTACCACCAGCCTCGTGAAATTCTACTCTTTTGTCTTTCTAACACACAAATTTTGGATAAGGACTCAACACATCCCAAGCACACCCACAGCCACCAGTGCAGAGTGCAAGGACTTCCGCTGCATGGCATCCAGGGCTACAGCTGGTGAGGAATTTAGCAACAAAACAGGTTTTCACTGGAAAATGCCAATTCATCAGAACTGAAATGCTTCAGGGAGACGTATCGTATTCAATGAACTTCCAACACAGCACAGGCAAGGCTCCAAGCTGGTTTCCTGCCAGCTCGCCTGGTGGGCTGCCTGGAAGCCTGAACGATTGGGGTATGAAACTCCAGGACTGCCCTGCCATGTACATTGCCCTGTAGCCAGGGACCACAAGACTTCCTGAAGCTTTGGGCTTCCCTGTTTTATCCAAGGATCAATTCCCAGCTCTGCAAAAGGAAAACCAAAATCCGTGGGAATGCTGGCTGAGCTGTAAGCACCAGACCCTGCATTTCCCAGCCCAATTTTACTTTGAATTTTACTTCTAGTGCAGCAGTTTTGCTTATTTTTCATTACTTCCTCCCTTCCTCTCTTTTTTCACCGTACACTAGGAAAGCATATATTTTTTAAAAATCCATGTTTCCTTCTGAAACAACAATTTCTCCAATTTTTTTCCCCTGGTACTCAGAACTTCCTGTGGAACAAAATGTTTGCCTTTAAATCAGTTCTACTCAGCACATTCTTCCTCTCTACAGCCTCTCTGCTGCCTGTCCTCTCCCAGCAAAATGGAGCCAGGCTATTCTGCTAGTTTCCAGGCCTTATGTGCTGAGGAAAGGAGGACTTGGCCCATCATGCTGTATTCAGTGCGAGAAACCTGATCCTGCTCCATTAAGGGGAGGAATTATTTAGGCTATAATTTGCAGTGATTACACACTGTTTGGTATGTTGTCATATGCCATGTTTGCACTTCCTCTGCCAACACATGGACGAGGATGTGTGTAGTCATTTATCAGGCTTGCACCAGAGACAAATGGAATAGCAGCAGGATTAGCTGTCATTCATCTTCAGTTGAAAACCTTTCCTTGGCCTGTAGTTGGCTAATGAAATCCACATCGCCTGAATTCATGGTGTTCAGCTGGCTGCAAAGAAAAACCCTCAAGATGCTTCTAATTAGAAGTTGCGAATAATGGTCAACTTGTGTGCATTTTACAGACAGCCACAAAAATCTGCATTGCCACTTTGAGGAATGAGCCCAGAGCTGGGATCCACATTATGCAGACTCACATTTCCAGAGGCTATATGAACAGGTGTCTAAATTCTCAGCTCAACAGTGGGTGCTAGTGTCCTCCTCGAAAAAAAATTATGCTAGATAATGAGTATGACTATGCATCATGCCTGTGACCATATCACTCCATAAGAAAGACTGGTTTCACTGCTTTCACATGGCATTTAATTGAATTAACAGTAAACAGTATTCTCACTGAAACAGTACTTCACTGTGTAAGTGAAATCTCTCAGGACTATAGTGGTAGCTAACACATGCTAATGAGAAAGTTTTAAACTTCTCCTCAGTATTTATCTATGCAAGGATACTACAGATTCAGAACAGTTTATCAAAACATAAGTAAGTCCTCTGGTTTAGTATTTTGACAATGAATGTATATTCTAAAACTCAAAAGACCTGAGAGAATACTATCTCCCTTCTCTGTTTCTAGAAATAAGGTAGCATATTCTATAAAGTTTCTAATTTCCTTTTGCTTGTGGTGCTGTAGACCCTGTTCCTTGCAGACAACTTCTTACTTGGACACAAAACAAGCCCAATAAGATGGCACTGAACAGAAAATTAGGCCTTGCTTTTCAAACCAGGGCCTCCATTTTGCTGGGCCGTCCCAGTGAAATATTTCCATAATTTTACAGCTTAAACTTATTCCAGCCACTACAACCATGAATTCATATAATTGCTCACTTAAACTGCAAGATTTGTTTCTGCAACTTTGAAAAACCTGAATTTTATGTTTAAGAACTGATCTCCTCTCTGTTCTTATCTGAAAGTATCAAACGATACTGTCCATTAAGTTTGTATGGCAAGATTTTGAAAGCAGAGAGCTACAGGGGTGGCTTCTGTGAGAAGCTGCCAGAAACTTCCCCCATGTCCAATGGAGCCAATTGCAGCTGACTCCGAAATGGACCAATTCCAGCTGGCTCCAAGATGGGCTGGGCCTTGGCAACAGTGGCAGCACCTCTGGGATAGCATATTTAAGAAGGGGGAGAAAAGGCCTGTGCAACTTCAGTCAGAAAGAGGAGGGAGAGCGTAAGATAGACAACCCTGCAGTCAGTGGAGAAGAAGGGAGAGGAGGTACTGGAGAAGATATTCCCCTGCAGCCCATGGTGAAGACCATGGTGAGGCAAGGCTGCCCCCTGAAGCACATGGAGTTCCATGCTGGAGCAGGGATCCATCTGCAGCCCCTGGATAACCCCACGCTGGAGCAGATGGATATCTATAGGAGACTGTGACTCTGTGGGAAGTCCGTCCTGGAGCCATGAAGAGAGGAGCCCACACCAGAGCACATTTGCTGGCAAGACTTGTGATCTCATGTGGAATCCATGCTGGAGTCTGTTCCCGAAGGGCTAAGCCCCATGGAAGGAACACACGTTTTCAAAGTTTGTGAAGAAATGCAGCCCATGGGAGGGACTCACATTGGAGAACTTTGCAGAGAACTGTGTCCCATGGAAAGGACCCGATGCTGGAGCAAGGAATGAGTGTGAGGAGTTCTCTCCCTGAGGAGGAAGAACTGGCAGATACAATATGTGATGGACCGACTGCAAATCCCATTCCCAACCTCCCCAGTGCCACTCAGGGCAGGAGGAGGTAGACAGAATCAGGAGTAAAGTTAAAGTTGTGAAAGAAGGTATTGCGAGTGTGGAGGCTTTTTTAAGATTTTACTTCTTTTCTCATTATCCTACCCTCATTTGTTTGGCAATAAATTAAACTAATTTCCCCAAATTGAGTCTATTTTGCCCCGATGGCAATTGCTGAGCGATCTCTCCCAGACCTTATCTTGAAACACAAGTCTTCCATTACATTTTCCAGGTGAGGAGGGGAGAGATAAAGTGGCTTTGGTGGGCGTGTTTGGTTGATGTCCAGCTAGGGTCAACCCACCATACTCTGCATAAGCCATTTTTAAGTTACTGTAAGTGAAAGTCATGGCACATTTGTCTATTCAGGCAGTTAACTGTCAGCTGCAGAATGAAACACAGCTTAGCAATATCCTGCAGACTTCAAACTCATAGCTGAGATTTCTGTCTGCTTGTGGGCTGCAGGAATTTTGAAAGCACTGTGGGTTTCTCTAAACTCTAAAGAGTTAGAATGATTTTTATTACTGCTATCATGCTTTTTTACTGACTACTGTTCATGCTGAACTTGACAAGTTCTTCAGAGAGAAAGAAGACACAAACATGCACAGACACACACATACACTTGTCCTACCTGCTTTGGTTGTCACTTTCAGCAAATAACCATCCAAATCGATCTGAAATTGTGGCGTCTCGCAAGGTAGTGAAATTCGGGTCCCATTCCACTTCACTGTGAGGTGCTGCTGGAGGCTGATTGTGCTTCTGCCCAACACAAGGTCCACTGACTTTGTCCAGGAGAAAGAACGGGTCCGACGGGCATCGTTTTTTACCAGCACCTGAAAGGGCGAGGCAGAGGAGGAGCAGTCTTTCGTCAAAACGTACTGACATGTTCCCTGAAAGTTAAATGTCCGTCCATCAAAAGTGTTGTAGTGAGGATCTCCAAATACAGTGCAAACTCCAGGCTCTGCAGGTGAGTGAGAAACAAAAGCGCCATATCAGGATCAATCAAAGTTTGAAAAAAGCAGTTGATAAGAACTTAGAGATGCTGCTCTCACCTAATCTATCTGCCCTATGGGGTAGATTTTGACTGGCATCCACTAGGAATGAATACATCTTGGAAGAACAAAAGTTTCATTTCTTTAGTAGAAATCTTTCCGAAAGTGGGTGGTAACCAAAGGCCAGTTCATCCCTGGGGCAGCATAGGAAGGCTAACCTGTCGCTGTGTCCCTTAAACATAATGTACAGTTTAGGTTATTACAATTTTTTCAAATTTCAGTGACTTCCTGAAATTAAAAGCCATCAGACCACTTTAGCAGGAGCTGTTTCTGTCCATATTTTATATATACGCACTCATAAATATTGTACATTTATAAACTAGGAGTGTTTACATCTTTTTTTCCTAAATACCTGTAGAATCAGCATCTCGATTCAGTGTTAGAAGCTATTGTATAAGCTGTTTATACACAACTGACCTGTAGTAGTTATTGGTATCACGCTACCAACTAAAAGTCAGTTGTACATGACCAACATGATGCAATGAGTGCCAAAGAGCATGGTGTCTCTACCAATCATTTGCATCATTACAAATGGATGGAGATTTCTTACGGATGTTTGCAGCCATACCCTGGTCAGAGAAGTCACAGCCCAAAGACAGAACATTTCCACATTAATGTCAATGATGCTGAGTTACCCTACAGCTACCCAGCAACTGACTGAATTGCCTCAGAACCAAAGACAGCAGCAGATGCATTCACCTTGCAGCCTTCTGGTATAACAGTAGGTTCTAACCACACTGCTGCTGTTCCTGGAAGAAGGAGTCTCAAGGCAGAGAAATGCACACTGCTATTGCGAGCCGTATACCCATGGGCTAAGGTTGCTTTGAAAGATGATGTCTGTTTAACTAATAATGGCTTGCCTGAAAAAACAGCTTTAAAAAGGCAAATTCATATCTACAAAAAAGAAGGAGACATGATTGTTGTGGAGAAGGGGAAGGGAATTCCTCCCATGGAGTGCAATACCGTTCTAACCACACAATACACCTTTCTCAACAGAGTTTTTCAGCCTAGGCAGAGTGCTATGCTAAAGCAACTGTAAACTTTCTGGTGTTTTTCTAGCTGTAAAGAGCATCCAAGGAAACCTACTTGGAGACAAAGAAAATGGGGCTGAAGGAGGCCCCAGGAGACATTATCTTTTTCTTCTCCAGCTGCAATGAAGAATCACCAGTACCTATATTTTAGCTGACAGACGTTTATCTAACCTGCCCATAAAGAGCAGTAGTAACAGCAATTCCATTGCCACCTCTGGCAAACTGTTGCAGTGTTGGGCCGTCCCTACTCTGAGAAAGGTCTTCCTAAATCCTAATCTCACTCTCCCCTCACCGTATGGTGCAGAGCTCTCACAGAGCTTGTACCTGGGTGATTTGTACTTTACGCCTAATTAGCCACATGCATGCTTCTTTAGCTAAGCCAGTAACTCATCTTGGCATCATTATTACCCCTCTTTACTTTGTCTGGTAACTAGGGACCAAAAGTTTCAATTTCTCAAGCATATCATGTTGACAGCTCCATCAGAAGTCAAAATAGTTCATATTTGATCAATGTCTCCAGAAAACAGGCCCGACAAACTCTACGTAGAGCCTGAAAACCAAGACATTTAGGTGAGAGAGTGCTTTTAAAAATGTGCACTTCTGTGAGTTTTCTTTTCCTCACTGATACCAATGAGGTTGTTAATAACTGTTTTCCAAAGTTCATTATATTAATTCATTCTCCATAAATTGGGAGGAACCATATGGCTTTTAATTACCAACATAAATTTTATCAATAGGAAAAATAATCTATAGATTTTGTAGGAAGACCATCTGACTTTACCCGTTACTAAATCATACTGACATGTTTCTGATTTCCTTATGCATACATCTATGTATCTGCATGATGAGTATTAAGACACATGTTATTACCAGCTCAGATTGTACTTCAGCTTTTCCAGCTTTAATTTTTCTTTAAGTTTAATGACAACTTTTATGAAAACAAGGAAATTACCAACAAAAAAAAAATCAGCTAAACATCAGTGAAGATTCCAGAGGAAAGATCTGATTTTTATCTCTGTTTCCAAAGGCCAAGAATGTGGATATGTTACACATGTTTTTAACCAACCTATTGGGAGGGGGAGGCTGATTCTTCACCTAAGCAAGTGACTAAGAGGCAAGACATGAGAGGAACAAACATAATTTAGAGATGTGCAAGTAAAATTGATAGTACCAATGGGATCCAAAGGAAATATTTATTTTTAATTTCTAATGTGTTATGCAGAGTAATGTTGTTTTATGTTATGTTACATCGTGTCACGTCATATGTCAACTTGATGCCGTGCAGTTAAAAATGTATTTTGGACTGGATAGCTGAAGGTCTGATCCAAATTTCGCTGTTTTCTTTAATAACCAAGGAAATGGAGGAGGGAAAATCCACCTAAAAACAGTCTGAATAATTGATTCTCTGATATCACTGTATAAAACATTCTTGAAAGGTTCGCTAAAATTGTGGAGTTTAAAAATAAATCCACACCCTGCAAGAGTGTGTGTGATAACTCAGGCACTGCCAGTAAGAAAAACTAGTTGGCCTAGAAATAAACCTTAAATACCGGGTGTAACAAGACTGCAAAAGACAGTCAACATGAAAAGAATTCCTGCCATTTTTAGCTTTTGAGTTGTTGTTTATGTCCTTTTGGGAGAGTTTCAATAACATCATATTTTATGGTTTGCTTTTTCTTTTTTTCTTCTTTTTTTCCTCTTTTTTTTTTTTCTTTTTTCCTTCTGAAACAAACCAGTCTTTCTACCTGGCAATTTTTGAAATCTATTGGAAGCAGTGATCTCTAGTTAGGACTGTGACTTCCTTCTCTGTTGGGACATAACAGACAAAGAGGTGCTACTGCATCACCAAAGTTCTGTTCCCCAACCCTGGAGTATGAATTTTGCTACCTTATGATAACAAGGCATAGTTATCATAGTGTAGATCTTTCCCTTTTCTCCCTACAGTAAATTTTTCCCAGCATATTGCCAACATTCCTTGTATCAGCTGTCTGAGGTAGAGCTAGAAAAGGACAATTCTATACAATACTTCCCCCTGAGACTCTCCCAACCTCCAACTACTTTCAGATTAGGGACTTTCTGAGCTAGACATGGTTTCTTTTAATTTAGGAACCTTTGATAGAATTATTTTCTGTGAATTTTTCCAGTCCAACAATGTTTTGGACATCTACAACATCCTCGGGCAAAGGAAATGAAGAATCATTGCCGCTTCCTTGTTTTGAACCTGGCATTCATAATCTTTGGCATCTTCTTTTGCTCATCTAGACATGCACATGAACACAAATTTACCCATTCCCTCTCTATCCTCGAAAAACACAGATTTTTCACAGGAGGGCCCCAGAGCTATGTTCAGGAGGCTGTGATTTTCAAAACACCTCATGCACTCAACTTTGATTAAATATTATTGAGAGCTGAATGCAAACACTACGAAACCTCTTTTGGAAATCCTGCGTGTTGCTCCCAAATCAATATTCAAACCTTCTGGCGTCCATAAAAGCTTTTGGAAGCTTGGCAGTTTTCACATTTGTTTCTTAAGCAACTAAATACGGACTTCACACTTTTACATTTGACTAAAATATTAAACTACATGTGTGATTAATGCAGTTTTCTCAGCTCTCACCTAAAGCTCTACAGCTTACTTGCAAGCTAATAATAGTATTTAGGTGCTAAAAGTGAATACTATAGAACTCTTGGCATGTTTTCCTTGAATTTTCAAATCATGCTCCCAATTCAGATGAAATAGTGACTTTCATTAGAAAAGGCAGTTTTCGAAAACACACGTAGCTGTGCAGAAAAGGAAGCTAAAAAAGCAGCAGCATGGAAAAGAACACATTAGCATTTCCTAAGTTTTAACATACTCTCATATAGAAAAAAAAATCACAACCTGTTTGGCCAATGTGGAGGGATAAAAGTCTGAAAGACCACTCATTTCTAGTAAGTAGTATTCTGAGTACAGGTAAGAACCACTTATTAAACTAAGTGGTTGCCAAAAAGTACCTTTCTGCCTTCCACCCAGTGCCTCCATTCCCCCAGACAGTATTTAGCCTTTTTAGAAAGGCAAAATATATATACTGCGTGGTGGAGGCCAGACAGACAGTCAGCACACACATCCTGACCAGCTGAGAGCATGAGAATATTGGCTGGGCAATTAGCACACTTGTAGCTCCAGACCAGCCACAGGATATATTGTCTCTAGCTGGGTTTATTATTTGTTGGGATATAAAGGAAATGGGACACAAATCCATAGGAAACCAGGCTCTGTTAGCTCTGGTGCTCATGGAATAGCTTGTTTTGTTTTTTCAGGAGATCAGAGCAGTCAATTGAAGTCCAAGATGTCCAGATGTCTGGTCACACTCTGCTGGGCTTGTAGGTAGTTAAGAGTGGCCAAGAAAAATATACTTTAAATTATACCTAAAATCGGTTTGGACACTTTTTAAGTAAGGAGAGGGAGGAAAAAACACAAGTTTACCAGTGAAGGGTGTTCTGGTTGCACATCTATAATTCACAAATATCTCAGCTTTTTAAAAATAAAATGAAACTTTGAATGTAATTAGCCCATATGCTGAATTAAGCCCTAAATCAAACAGAACACATTATTAACTTTTAAAAACTAGCTACAGAACATGCATAATAGAATTTCATTAGGTTTTCTGTAAAAAATGCATAGCCATAGAGGACTTTCCTCATAACTGCTGCATAGTGCAGCTTGATATAATACACATTACAAGGTGTGGTGTCAAAAACTCCACAGGAGTCTTTATGGTCTATTTCATAAATAAAATAGCTATTCCAATTTGTCCAAATACATATTTATACAGTAGACCATCACAGCTGAAATGGGAGGTAAATCATGAACAGTATTCCAGTATGAATAAACAATTGCAGTCTTTTTGTTGATGTATTTTTTCACGGAAACGAAATAACAGAAAAAACAGAGACCTTTGTGGTCCTTTAGTCCCACTTCCTGCTCTCACAGATACCTACAACGCATAACCTCACTTTGTTTCTTTTCCTTTATTTTCTTGTCTTTGAAAGTCAGTGCTTTTTTCAGTAATTCTATAAAAACACATAAAAAGGATGCAGGACCAAGTGGAAGTACCAACATTTTACCCCTAAGGTGGGTACAAATGCCCTTGAATTTGGTTTAGCTCCGTTGATCATTTTGTCAATTAAAAAAGCTGCAGAATGATTTGTGATGAACAAAATTTTTTATCCCAAAAGCAGCCTTTACTGCAAGATTAATCATGTGTACTATACATGTAAACCTATATGATTGCATCCACTTTGAAAAAACTTCATCCACAAAATCTCACAATGAGCTGTGTAAGATTGTTCTAGGATTATTGATAATGATTAAAGTATATCTACATGGTTTTAGTAGGATTTTCATCCACTGGACTGTAATTTCAGCAAGGCCCATAAATTCTTCTTTGTCAAGAACAAAGATTTAACTTCCACTGCAAGTTCCTATCTTTGCCTGAAGTTGAGAGCAGTCTGTTAATGTTATTTAAACTCAGGTTTAGTTTTTTCTTATTTTTAATATGAAAATTACCTTGGTCTAACATAGGATTACTAATTTATGGAATTGACGTCAGTGGTGATTTTTCTAAATCAAGCCCAAAAGAGTACATTTCATTACATTTTTTACAGCAGCATAAACTAAACTGTTGAATTTTCCACTGGTATGACCACTGTGTTTAATTAGTGATAACTGTACGCCAGCCATGGAGCTTAAAAAGCAACATGCCAAAACTAACTACAGTTAACTTCAGCAACAGTAGACAAAAGAGAGTCTCCAGCCTTTTAGGAGACGAGGAACGTTTTCTCTTTGCAACAAACTGCTTTGAAAATAATCCTTTGATTATTTTTTTTCAGTTTAAAGTGTATCCTTTCACAATGTGACTGGTTTTGACCCACTTCATAGAAATTGGCTGCATTTAAACCGTACTCAAAGCTCTCCCGTGTACAGTATGTTCTTGTACCTCCCTATGTTGTTTTTACTTTGGAAAATTAATATCTGCTGGAGCACCAGAAAGGTTTGGTGTGTTAGTATGTGGAGAGAGGATCAGGATCAACATGAGTGAGTGGGTGAGGGAAGGGGCTGTGTACACATCTTATCAAAAATTGGCTGAATTAGCAAAATTTCCAATTACTATCGGATGATAGCCACGATGAGATTTACAGCACTTCTGGTGCAAAGGTGGAATTAATTATTTGCAAATGGCAAATGTTAAAATACCAGTGTTAAAACAGCTTGTGGTAGCCATCACTGCTGTATGACACTGGGTATTTAAGGTCCTTGATTACATTATCTGTAAAAGCCAAGAATGCCCTGTTAATCAAAAAAGTTTGGAATCAGCTCTTCTCCAAACACTAAATGGGTCCATAGTGAGACAACTCTGTAAGAAAAGGACCCCTCTGTTTCATGAGCACTGGTGGAGCATAGGACTGTGAGACAAGATAATGAGCCTCTTCGGCTCAAGTACAGGCAGTGCAATGCAGGTAGGACCCTTAAGACCTTTGGTCCCTTCCTATAAGGGAACAAGGTTGTTTATCCTTTGGGGAGACCTAATAGCAGTCTGCCAGTACCTGGAAAGAGGTCACCAGGAAGATGGAGCCAGGCTCTTTACAGACCTGCGTTGCACGAAGACAAGCAGCAATGATCTGGCCTTAATTTCACATGTTTGTAGTCACGATTATTTCCTTCTTATATCATCAAGAAGTTTTGAGGTTTCAGGTAACCTGGTTCCTAGATGAGTTATTTTAACTTTGAAGAACTGCAATTTTTTGCCTCCTTCTCCCATGAAACAATTTTCACAAGTCATCACTCTCTGGCAGCATTTCTGAAGGAGTCACTGTACTGTCTTCTTTTTAACTTTTCACAGTAGAGGGTCTCCTGTGCTTTGAGGGAATGGCTGGCCCCACTATTTTACTCCCCTCTCATGTTACAGAAGAACACAGGAAGAACATATGAGAAAAGTCAAATGAGACTGAAACAACAGAAAAGAGGCGAGATAGAGATTGATAAATTCATTACACTAACGGTATGTCATATCTGAGCAAAGGTCTCTGCAAATTTCTTCTCCCTTGAAACTGAGCTAACATGAAATCAACTGCTAGTCAGTTGCATCCTCTTTCTTTTCTTCCTCTGCTCAGTATTATTCCAAGTGTTTCTGAGGTTGTCACTTGTAGTTACTTTCATTTTGACAATGAAGACTTCTAAGTTAGATTTATTTTATCCCAAGTTATACGTTTCAAAATAATTGAGCCTTAGAGTGAAAAAACAGTTATTTAGCATAGGGGACTTGTGCAAATCAAGAGAACCCAGAACTGAGTTGAACAGCAAAACCATTTGATTATAGACAAAAGAACAGGAACACTTTCTTCTTTCAAAAGCCTTCCTATAGATGATAAAACCCCATTTTAACAGTCTGTCCCTATTTGGTAAAACACTTAAATATGTACTGAAGGAAATATGTAATGGTATCTTGCTAACTTCAGGTCTCCCTGTTGACTTAAATAGCACAAGCTTAAACGTTAAGTGTTTGTGTAAGTCCTTTGCTGACTAAGAGGGTAATATTGCAATTTAATGATCATTTCTGAAGTGAGGAGTAAAGGGATAAGAAGGTAAGGGTTGAACTGAACATCACAAACAAAGAAAGATAGTTGTCTATTCTACTTTCCACTGCTGCTCCAGACTGTGTCTCAGATTTCTGCACACCTTTTTTTAACTCTCACAAATGATCTGCCAAGGTGTGACTAAATATGCACATAGCTGGACTGTTAGTTACAGGTGTAAAAGGTACCCAAGTCCTAAAAGTTACAATTTTATTAATTTTCTTGTTTTATTGCCTACAAATTTCACAGACCAACTATATCTTTCAAAATGCAGCACCTCGAATTTGACTAAAATAGTGTCATTTTGAAAAATAAAATAAAAACAAAATACCCAGGAATTTTATTTTAAATTTACAGATTTGTAGAAGGCAAAATTCATGGCCAAAAATAATCACCTGCCCTTTAGCTCCCTCTAAAAAGAAGGCAGAAAAGGAAGCATACTTCTATATATTTATTTTCTCAGAAACAATAAAAAAGAATTTAAAGAATGTGAAAAAAGAACTTACTTTCAGTGCAAATGGGACAGCATCCTTTCCTGTTCAGGATTTTACCCTAATTGGGAGAAAGACAGGCTGATTTAATGAAAGAGTTCTTGGAGCAATGACTGTGTCATGTTGTAAGACTGGATAAGCCTTTGAAAATAGTTCAAATTGTGTTTGAACTCAGTGCCCTGGTTACAACTTCAAATATCAGGTGCTAAAAACAGACAGAACTACTCAACAACCTTCCTGGTGGTCTTACAAGAACTTAAATACTAAAAGGGTTCCTTGTTACCACATTTCTCTTTAGAGAGCATGTGAGAGAATTTTGGACTCATGCACAGATAGCTAAAGCAGACTAGTCACTGGGTTAACAAGAGCACTTAATTACCTTTTCCCCCACCTTCCCAAAATATGTACATTTCCTATGCATTCCCTGTGCAGATGCAACCTGCTCCACCCCCCCCATCCCCCGCCACAGTCCTCCCAAACAGACAGACAGACAGACAGGCAGGCAGGAAGGCAGGAAGGAAGGAAGGTAGGTAGGTAGGTTGGTTCCTGTATTTCTGGTTGTGTCTTATACTAGACTGACTAGGAGCAGGAGGCATGCCTCTGTGTATGTACATTCATGTTCCTTTTCAGTCTTCATCAGCTTAAAAGATGTTTTATATGCTTTTACTTGAATTACCTAAAGTTAATCAGCAAGCTAGCAGATAAGCCTGGAAAATTTCAGACTGAACAATGTGTTTTTCCAAGCAAAAACTGGTGGTGGTTATAACAGAACTTACGGTGACATTGGAGTTCACCCATATTCCCACACAGGGAAAGAAGAGGTATATGGATCTGTGCTGCTCCCCAGCACTGACCCTTTGCTCCAACAGCAGATGAACATAGAGGAAGTCCCCTCTGTGTGACTACTGCTTCTGTTCCCCACCAAGCAGGTGAGGGTAGCAAGAGGGAGCAAATGGAGCTGTGCTATCCTGCCCACTAAACAGTATAGAAAACTTGTGAAAACATAAAACAAATTGGTGACAGGTCTATGCAAAGAGTGGGGAAGTGGTCACAGCCAGCCCTTTTGCTGTCTGCCTTGCTTTCTGCCTACAGTGCTGCCAAGCTTTGACGATGGGGAGGTGCATGGGGAGGTATGAACTCCAAGTATCTGCTAGCAAACTGGAGTGGAGCATGTTCTATCCTGCTCTTGCTTGACGTACACAGATGGCATGAATGAATCCTTGGTCATGAATGCACTTGGGCACATCATCCAAAGGGCTCAGTTCAGTGTAAGCTCATCTTTGAATACGCAACTGCATGTGAACAGACTTGAGACACATCTGGACTTAAGAAAAGGGCTGGATCAGAGTTGCACTGGCAGAGTGAGCAGCACTTAAATGTTTTTGTGACTCCCAGGTCCCTGAGCAAACAGAATAGCTGAGGACCCGGCTGCAACAGGGACCGCCTACCAAGCACCAGCTAGAACAAAACCCCTTAAAGGAGGAACCCTTAAAACCACACAGAAATAGGGAGTTTGGCAACACATATTTGTAGAACAGAGACATGCAGCAGAATGCCACACACTGCACTGCACAGCCTTACCTCTCTGTTTCAATAAAAGAGCTGAAATCATCAGCCGAGCTGGAAGTGGCAAGAATTCAAGTGAAATTGGAATCTCCAAGGCAGCCTGCTGAGGCTGGTTACTTGAGCCACCATGTTGGCCCGAGATCCTGTTTTTGTCTTGTAGAATAAGGAAACCCATTATTGCTAACATGTGCTGTAAGAGTTCGTTAGCATTGAGGGTTCCCTTAGGAGTGGGCTAAGTGATGTGATCCCGTTTTTCCCTATGAATATTTATAAGCAGACCACTATTTTCTGGGATTTTTCTTCTTTTTTATGGGGTTTTCAATTTTGTGTCTGAGGTTTTTATTTTCTTTTTTTTTAAGGCAAGACTAATTGCTGGGGGGAAGGGGGTTGTTTGGTTGTGCAATAGCAACAGCTGTTGTTTTTTTGTGCCTCATTTGGCACTAGAGTAAAAACAGCAACTTTTTGTTTGTAATAATAACAGATGTGTATAACATTATATGCAGTCTGTGCTAGAGATGGGAGAACGCGTTCTGAATAAATTTTCAGCTCACTTGAAGTTCACGGGTTCAAAATTTACCCACAGAATCGAACTCTGCAAATGTCTTCACCTGCCATGAATTTAATTCTATTAACTTTTGCACAGCCTTGGAGCTCAGAAAAGGTTATGTGCTGTAAAATTCACCAAGCTCTCCTCCAACAGTACAAAAAGAGACATGTTCATGACCACTGATCATTACCACAGACTGAAGATGTTAGTGAGGAATGCAAAGGCATAAGGAGAGGAGGCAAAGTGAAAATTTATAAGGATGGGTAATCAAAAAGGAGATGGCACAAGGCAAGGAACAGAGTAGAGCAGAGCTAGGGCAAGTAAACAGCAGATTCAATAAGAAGTCTAAAGGATCTCTGAAACTCAGTCTTGCCAAATGTTGAGATTGTTCCCTTTCTGTAAAGTATTTAAGCATGTGTTTAAGTTTAAGCACACATGGAGGGCCTACTAACTTCAGCAGAACTGGACATGTGCTGAATAGCTTTGCTGAATGGGGGCCAGTATGTACTACACCTTGCAGGCTGACACCAGGTAACTTGAGAGAGGGAATATCTGTGTGGAGATAGTGGTCAGAAAGTAAGAAACAGAAACCACAAGCCACAAGGCTCACTAGAATACCAAGGAGGACCAATCTTACTATAAATGTGACAGGAGGGACTGAATTTGAAAAATGTATTGCCTCCGCAGCAGATGAAAAGAATCTAAGAAAGACACTTCCTGTAATTACTGATACGGGATTAAATGCTCCAAAAAGAAAAGAAGAAAAGAAACAGAAACTTGTGTCTAGCTCTATGAAGAAAATTAAAGAAATGGCAGAAACAATCTTAAAAAATATGTCAGCCTGCAACCAATAGATTGAATAATACAAATGGTTGTACAGTATTGGAAATTTCTGCAGAACTACCACTCTGAAACCCATACTTTCAAGAAATAATTGGCCAAAAATTACGATGATGAATAAAATAAGATTCCATAACCAATAAAAAACACCCGCAATATCATGCAAAGAGTATTAAGACTGCATGGTAAAGCATTTAAGTCAAGCAATAATATTTTAAATTCTTTGTGAATCTTCAATCCTTTCACACTCAGTTGTCTGTATAATAATACAGGTTTAATGAGATAACTTTATGTTGCCTGACACCAAAGGCAACCACCGAAGGCAACTAAAAAACATTTTATTCCACAGCAGTCTTAAATAGTCAGTGGAGACTGCTTACTGTCAAAAATATTATGAAGAGAGAAAAGGACTGGAGTATGCACATCTACAGTTTGCAGAGACAGCAGCATAACTCTATGCATGATATTCAGACTGTCAGTATCAGAACCACTAATGTATCTTTATCTCAAATAACATAGTGTGTTTAATTGATGTTTATAGATTTGTGACAGAAAGTCTCATCAAAGATAGTGGAGCAGAGATGAAAAGTAAAAGATTTAAATCAATTAGCATACATTATTTGCTTTAAAACTACTTGGTACCCACTTGGAATAGGAGAATAAACCTTACTCTAGAGTTTACATTCTTCCTCCTACTTGTCCTTCCAATTTAGCTTGGAAGAGCAGAAATGTAACGTGTACCTGTGGAGGAGGATGGGTTTGCCTGCAGCTTGCACTTTAAGGTGGGGAGCTGGCTGACTAGTTGTATACCAGGGGGAATGGTGCTGCAGGGTAACAAGGCTGGTCTTCCCAGCCCTTAGGAACCAGACCTTGTTTGGGGACTCACCTCAGAGGTCAAGGGTAGTTTAGGACTTCACATTACCCTTGGAGCAGGTTCTACAGCAGCACTGAATGAGTTTGTCAGTCAGTCTCACTTATACGCTGCAGCACTGTCAGTGGTGAATTTTTACCCACCACTATTTTCATTTTAGAAGCCAGTTCAACTGATCATCTCAATGCTCAAATTTATATAGGGATACACCTGAAGCGATGTACTTCACTGAAGATCTCTATTAAAGTCATATTAGCTGCTTGATCTCAGAAGTACCCTAAACATTTAAAATGCATCAGCACAAGGAAAATATAAATATGATGCCGTGTGTGCGAGGTTCTTGGACAACAAAGAATTTGAAGAAACCTAAAGAGCCCAAGCTCTCACTTCCTGCTTATACTGTGAATGGCATGAAGGCAGCAAACCTGACTGCCATGAGCAATATAACATTCCCAGAAGAACAGCTCCATTTGTTCACGCTTCCTGATGTGTATGCAGCATCTCGTGAGAGGCCCATTAAGAGGAGAACTGCCCTCTGCAGGGAGTCCCAGAGGGACAGGAAAAGGATGTTCCCCCTTCTGCGGATCTTGAAGCCCACCATCACACCGGAACGGGGAGTGCCAAGGTGCAGACTCTCTATTCTACCACCGTTTGTGTCAAAAGTTTACATGTATAAAATTTTACAAACGAAGAGTTTGTCATTTAAAAATTTTATATCTAGGCATCTGTGACTCACATTTTCCCCACCAGCTTCCAGGATCGAGAAGGAAACACTGAGAAGGTGCAATGCTAACAACTTGGCTCTCTCTTCTGCAGTTTTGCTCAAAGATCTGCCCCTACATGAGGTGCTGTTTAGACCTCCATCTTGAGAAAGCTTGAGCCATAAGACCAAATCATTTGTCAGTGTCAGAAATCCAAGAAACAAAGGCTGATTTTAGCTCAAGGTTTCAAGTAAACCTATTTTTTGACACCATTAAGTTACAATTACACCACTCTTTGGGTTCATTCCAGACTTTCAAATAAAAAATAGCCAGCCCACAACCTTAGAGAAAGCAGCATGGCTTGGCTGAACTAATTTTCTTTGATTTGTCAAATTTACATTTTCAATGACGTATTAATCCTCATATGCACTGGGAAATGCAACACAACCTCCTGTGGCTTACCTTAACAATATGCACGCTACTGAAACATTAACATAGTCACCTCACCCCCCTATAAAACTATTAAATAAAAGTCAAAAAGAACTGTTCCAATGCAGATACTTAGGACAGAGACAGTTAAAGGAGAAGGAGAGGAGAAGCAGAGTCTTCAGAGCAAGGACAGAGGCAGGAAGACCATATTCAGGATAACAGTAGCACATTTGGGGAATGCCAATCTAAATTAACATGTCAGAGGATCCCTTCTTTCCAAACAGCATGCCCCACTGTCATGCACACACTTCCAAGAAACACTGGAAAAGATAATGGTGGAGCAGAAAAGAGAAGAAAGCTCAGTTCTTTTAAAAAACTCACATGAGGACAGCTGCTGACTGGAATGCACTGTTTCTTGCGACACTCTGTCTTGCCTTTCACACAAGCACAGATGGTGCAGTTCACAGAGGACCACATCTCTCCATCCTGCAAGAGGGAATATGATAATAGTATCAGCTGGGGTGGCAACAAGAAGCTATTTCAGCAATTTATCATTGCACAAGAAAGGATGAATTTTTCTGTTGGCATTGTGTCATTGTTTAGTCTAAATTATTTTGAGGTGTCTGTCCATGGCCAGTTGGATTCAAGACAGAGATCAAATTCAGCCAGGTTTTCTTCCCTTTGGCCTTTTTGGTAAGAAATTCATTTTTCCAAAGCTGACCAAATCACATTTGCATTTTTCAATAGTGTCCTGATTATTTGCATTGTTTTCTCTCCAATAAGCATCTGAGTTGTGATTACACCTACCACAAATTTTCATTTAAGTTCACATAATTAAAAGAACCTGATTCACTGGGTTGAGTGACATCTTTAAGTTGTTGCACATGAAAATATTTGATTAAGATGTCAGCATATAGTGAATTTATTCCCGTTTGTAGCATCATTTAAACTTAGGACAGGAATGGTCAAATAATGAATTCTAATTTAGATTACTACAGCACTTTCACGGATATTTGATCTGCTAAACATCTGAAAATATTTAGAAGAGATACAGTGCTGAATCTCTCAAAAGCAGAGCAGGTAAGACAGCCTATGTATAGCTCTGAAAATATGAAGTGCAGAGCATAATATGCCTCGTGGTCTTGTCCCCACTTGGGATGAATTGCTTGTGGAACTGCCCTGGCTCCTTTTTACATGGTGTTGCATTTGCCAAGTGTGGTTCCTAAAACATTTTGTCTCACCCACTTACAGTCTTATGCTAGTCTGCTTAGAGCCAAACTGTGCATGTTTTCTGTTTACAGGGCTGCTGGGAAGGAAGGGTGAGGATAGACCTGACAGGAACAGGCAGTTCAACCAGACAGCTGTGAAT
The DNA here is from genome assembly GCA_013398015.1 of Oreocharis arfaki. NCBI lineage: Eukaryota > Metazoa > Chordata > Aves > Passeriformes > Paramythiidae > Oreocharis > Oreocharis arfaki. Next base: position 601,665 of record VZRR01012214.1, read on the forward strand.
AATTATGTGCCCACCTCAACATGATGTTCTGACCAGAAACAGAAACAGACTGTATCTGAAATGCCAAGAAGCCAGACTTACTCAGCTCAGCTTGCTTCATCAAAGGCTGTCTCTCTCCTATTTTTTGTTTCTAGCGCATGTTTCTATTGCCTGGTGTTTCTGATGTTCTTGGGTCTCTAATGACCACTCACCAGGCATCTGCCAAGGTACCAGAATACATCACAGCTGACTGCATGCAGCTGCCCTGAACTTCTGTCTTACAGCTGGTTTGCACAGGAGGGCAAAAATACATTTGCTGTGCCCATTCTACCTGTGTTAGACCACTGACTTCAACCGAGCGACACTGAATTTACTTTTTTGCACACAGGGCCAGAAATGGATGTACTGTCTCGTTATTTTTTCACACTCCATATAATACTAGTAATATAATAAAATCTTCACAAGAAGCAGAATATTTTAGTTGGGTGCCTAAGAAGTAGGCATTTGTTCCTGAAGCACAATGGCGCCAGTGTGAAAGTGCCAATCAGATGGAGCATAGTCTCAGCGTACAGTAGGTTCACATGTAATTTCCAGAATAAACACTTCTGCTATGTACACAAAAGATGGAATAAATGGGAAGCAATTCTGGCTGAGCAAACCAAGTATTCACAAAGGACTTAACATTTGATCTGATTCAAGGGTCTCTTAATTCACAGATGGCCCATGAGGTGACAGAATCTTTTTCTGACACAGTGTGAAAAAAAGCCGCACCACTTGGAAAAACAAACGGGGTCTCAGGAACAGCAGAAGGGTTCTGCAGGGAATCCCTTGTGACTTGAATACATTGGGTGAGAGTGCAGTAGGTAACAGTTATTACATGGCTGCCCCAGTATAAGATGTCAGGGGTGCTGTCCTTAGCAGAGAATGTAGTAAATCAAGTAACTTTCAGCCAAAATGAACTTTACAAAGCTCCTGTTGGCTCGGTTATGGAAAAGACTCTTTGGCTCAGCCGATAAAGCCTACATACCACTCAGAATATCTCCTCCATGAGCATCAGTGTTTGTTTGGGAAAGCAGAGTATCAGTATCTCTTACTAAACATGCATAGATTGTCATGAAACAGCAGCTGGAACATCTACATACAGAGGGGGAGACAACATATAACATTCAAGGAGGGACTAATCTTTAATGGTGACTATCAGCAGAGTTTACACAAACTCAGAAAAAAAAACCAGATGGCAAATTTTGTAAAGCTTTGCCTCTAAGTTGTTCCATCATGGACCAGGATGGTGAGGATTCTGCTAAAAACAAGCTACAATACTAATTTGCAGCAAAATCATGCTATTTTGGCTGTTACAATGGCACCTACTCTTGAGCCACACCTGAAACCTTACCTGGAAGATCTTATTGCCAAACTTGCACACTTTCACCTCCTCAGGAGAGATATATGAGACACACTCCTTGCAGCAGTGGTCTTTGTTTTTATTGCATTCACCAGGAAGCAAGCACCTCTTCTTACATATCACTGTTGAATCCTAGGTAGAAGGGTGAAAGGAAATAAAATCATCACCAAGATGTTGGTGTTCCTGTGTGTCTTTATATCCTTCAGTTTGCTCAATCATTGCATCCACCCAAGACACAGCCCAACTGCTTTGAATAGGTCAGCTCAGAGAAAATAAATATTATTTATAGATAAAGGGAATCTTTCATGGTCTTTGAAGCTAAAGCCCAGCTTGTACTTCTGTTGGCCTGCAAAATCCCACTGATTTGGTGGAGCTTTTATTTTTTTGCCTTGGTAAAAAATGTGCAAGTGGTTGCAGTCACGTTAGGGAACTAAATAAAAATCACTGACCTTCAGCAGAGACATGGTAATTATCATTTAGAAACTCCTCTTCCATTCTAATGCAGTCTTAAAGAGAACCACATAATCTGAGAAACTTTATTTTGCATCACACAGGGTCAGGCCTCGTATCTCAGCTGAGGCAGTCAGTAACTTTTTAAACTTTCCTAGCACAACTGCAAGTGCTCTTCAGATCAGATTCTTTGAGACCACACAAGATGCCAAACAGTATCAGGCTTACAATTCCACAGCCCTAAAAATTACTGCTAAGCCAGACAACCATCAGCACACAATATCAAAGCACTATGGACGTACCTTGCATGTACACACTGTGCAGTTGTCATACACAAATGAGGAACCATTATCATACACGTTGCTGTGAAAGAGGCAGCTTCCAAATGGGAGGTCAAACACTTTCCTCTGTCCTGAATATAAATAAACAGTAATAGAAACAAAATGTGGTTGAAAACATGCCACATTGTCAACAAAAATAGTAGGGCTTATTGCCACCAGACCAAATTCATGTGCAATGTGTCATTTGCTATGTGTTTCCACTTCAGTGTGGAAAAAACATGTACTTTTAACAGTTCACTATTCTTTTAGTACACATCCATCTCTACAAATTCTACTGTGGGAGGGAATATAAATGATTTATAGCATGTTTATATAGGAAAAATCTTTCTTCTTCTCTTCATAAAGTGCACAGTGGAGCTAAAGGAATAAAAAGTAGGCACTGCTAACTCTTAAGGTAGGTACACTTAAACTAGTTCGAACAGTCTTTAACTTAAAGCAATAACTTATCAAAAAAAGAAGTCTTAACTTCTTTTAGCATATCTGCCTCAGGGGTTCACAGCAGCCAAGCTAAATCAACTCAGTAACACTAATCCAAAAAAAGCCATAGGTGTTGTCCAGTCTCGTTAAGATAGCTCGGTGTAGCACGTGTTCACACAAGGTTGCAAGAAATACAGGAATTTGCATTGTTTATTAACAGAATGAAGGCAACACAAGATATTTCGTTTCCATAATCTGCAAAATATTTGAGTTTAATGGGAGTGAGGCAAAGGTTTGGGGCACTATACAGGGAAGGCAGCACCAAAATCAAATCCTTCCTGAAGTCATGCAATCCTGCAAGCACTTTCAGACCCAAGCTATAACACAGTTTGCACTCCGGTAAGCTTCTCTTACGCCTCAGCTTCTTTCTCAGCAAGATATTTTAAACAAATGACCATTATAATGCATACACATGAGCTTTTCACAAAAACACTTTACTTACCTTCCTAATTTTGAATCGCCCTGTTTTCTTTTGGAGGCAGACAACTAATAAGCTTTTTTATGAGTGGCTGTCACTCTCCTACCTTCTAATTTCTGAGGTCTAATGTTTAACAGGCATCAAATCTGAGGTATGGAATGTGCACTCTAAGTACATACTAGAAGTACTAAGTACTAGGCCAATATTTTAGCTTTCAAACCATCAGGTCTTGGCACACTCTAATTCCTTCCTTTTTCAATAGTTCTTGATAAATGTAGAGCATCTTAAAAGAGAAAGGTTCCATTTTTCTCTGAGATATAAGTGAATAATAGGATAAGCACACAGCAAAATCCATTGGATTTGCCTTCAGTTTTTGCAAATCGAATGTTTAACAAAAGCTAAGAAATAATTGCTCTTGTTCAGTTAGACACAATTTAAAACCCCCTCTGCTGCAAATTAGACACTTGGAATTCACCTGTGCTTGTATAGCCAGCCTTCCTTTAACTGGATGTGCATCTTTGTCAAAAGGGTTAATTTCTCTTGCAGGACTGACATAAGAAATCAGTTGAGGATGCTTAACAGCTGTAGAAGGAACTGCTCTACATCCATGCACCACTTAGGGGCAAAGCCATGCCATAGTCCTGCCTGTAACAACACTGCTACTGCTCTCTGTGGGGCCAGGACTTCAATCGCATAGCTTGTGTCAGCAAGTGAACAAAAGTCCAGCTCTCTCCCACACCCTCTTGCCATGCCTTGCAAACTACTCAGTGCAATTCAAGGTGGCCAACCCAGTTCAAATAGTTGGTTAAAAACCACTGTCAAAGGAGGCACCACTTTAAAAGATGTGGTGATGAAGATATTGGCTTAATGGTTGTCTTTGCTGGCTCATAACCACTAGTTAAACTAATAATTCAAGCCCCAGTAGAGTCCACAGCATTCTTCTAAGCCATGTACGCAGAGTATCAGGAATTCAATTGCAGGGAGGTCCTCCACATGATACTTTAAAAACTATGCCTCAGCATCCCTGGAAACGTTTCTCTTTCCTGACTACCATGCAGTGTGTTACTCATCCCTTGGCTTTACCTCCCCTCCAAAACTTTTAACACTTCCTGGTAAATAGACACAATCTATTCACAGGTATATGAAATGCTTTAGAGTAAAAACCTCATAAAATGAAATTCATTATTATTAGTGAATTTGTTTACATTCTAAGAAGGGAAAAAAGAATTCGTAGAAAGATCCCCTTGAAGCAGTCGAAAATTAAAGCTGCATTTTGAATGCCTAGTTCAAGGAGGGGAAAGTTCAGTCAGGAAAAGCATGGGGAGGGGAGTTTACAGAAGGAAAGGAAAAATGTCCTCAGCCAAAACAGAAGCTCAGCATTTGGACTGTTCTCCTCTCCATTTCATTTCACTACTGCATTACTCTCTGGTACTGTGGTTAAATGTTCCAGGCAGACATTTATCCATAGCACTTCTCAATTAGCAAATAAATAAATTCAGGTTTGTTCCATGCAGTCAAAAATGTTAAGTATTATGAGAACCTGGAATTCTATATGGCTTTGCTGCCTCCAAGGCCAGACCTCTCTATATCCCTAACCTAGATCTGGAAAGAGATTTCAGATGAAAATATAATCAAAATTACAAAAAGTTTCCATTGAAGAACTGGGAGTAATTGGCTCTGAAATTTTTCCAAACGTAGTTGTAACCCCTTAGACCAAACTAATGTTAATTTACTTGGTAAGATATAAGTGCTCCTTGTTTATGAAATAGATGGAATGTTAACCTGTGGGATCTGTGAACACAGTAAGGGCAAAACAAGGCAGTGCCTTATTTTGTCACTGCCTTGCTTGTCATGACCTGGAAGAACTAGCCCTTCTTGAAGGCCTATGACTTAGACTTTTAAAATGTGTTGGAAAGATGTCATTGAAAATGCTCATGGATGACTGTGTTTCCACCTTAAGAAGGCAATCATGAGATAGACTCCTGGATCTGTGGCCTCTCTGACAACAGTTTCTAAAAATGCAATGTCAGTTCAGAAGTTTCCTCTGACCTGCATTTCCTCAAAACCAAGAATGCAAATGCTCACTCAAGTAATAATATGAGATGGTGAGGCCTTTTTCTTGTGGGAAACTCCAAAGGAACATGTCTTCCCGCCTCAACCTCCTTTGTAAAATATATAATGAAGGTGGGAAGCATCACTGTATTTGTCCTTCTAAGCAAAGAAACTGGTCTATGTTCAAATACTCTCCTACAGCTGCTTGCTTAGTACCACCCATCACAACCCTAACACTGACCCTGAGTTCATGGTCAAAATCTGTGGATTATAAATGCTGAGCAGTAGTCTCTTTCACCTCCTGGAATTTACCATTATTGTGAAATACTGGTCTAAAAGATGTTATGCACAAACATATTGCATTAATTACAAAATTCCTAGGGGAAGAAACCACTCACCTAAGCATTTGGGGCAACACTGTCCAGCAGGAATGTGACTGAGGTGTTGGGGACATGAGAGAATGGGGCAGACTTCTTGGATACACTGTGTCCTGCCACCCTGAAGGAAAATAGGCTCCATTAGAAAAAAAAAATTAAAGCAAAATATCAAGTATAAATGTGCACACACATACACATAGACGCACACAGGCAACATGGTCTTGAAAAGCCTTGGCCAAAGCGGTATTTGCCAACAGAAATTTCTGCTTGCATCAGGCATACAGGACATGTACAACTGTCCTTCAAGACTTTCTATATTGCTTGCAGAGATCTTGGATTATCTGTATTTTTTTCAATCTCAAACAATGAATGGAATAATTGAAGAAACAGTGTCTTTCTATCTTTATTTCTTGGTGTGGATACGATAAAACCAGGGAAAATAAAATCATTATCCATGAACCTTTCCGGATGTTCCAAAAAGTTATTGAGCAATTTTTTATATTATTCTTCATCTCCTGTGTCGTGCCCTTCTAGGCTTGTCTGGAACAGGGATTAAGTGCTGAAGCAAGATGAGAGCAGGTGTTCTTCCACTATGTCTGTGACCTCAGAAGCCAAATAAGCTGAAATCACTTAAGAAAGCACATTCTTGGTAGCCTCCAAGGCCAACTATGCAATAAAAACCAAGTGGGTATACGAAATTTTGAGAATGAATGGAAAAAAAAAACCAAAACTAAAAGTAAAGAAAATAAAAAACAAACTGGACTGGATATATGCTGGTGTACCAATGAATACCAGAAACAGAGGCAAAGACAAAAGCACATAAAATATGTCTAAGACTAAGTCAGTCAAAAGAGATCTTATTTCTCATTCCACTCTGTTGCCTGATTACTTCATCATGCCTTCAGAATATTGTGTTTAGCTCTAGACCCTCTACCAACGTGTGCTCCATATGCTTATGAGAGGTCCAGGCTGCCAAATTTTAAAAATCAGTCCACCTTTGTCTCAGCAAAGAAAGTCAGGTTTTTTTCATCTAGCTGTCTTGCCTTATTCATCACTCAGAGCTGCAGGCTCATCCCAGTAACAAGCCTTGTGTTCCTGATACTGTGATTGAAGGCATATGAACAGTCTCCTCCAACCTACATGCTGAATGGCTCTCAGGGCTCCCTGGGGAAAGATGGAAAAAGTCATTCATTTTGAAGAGCTCTGTGCCTGAAATGATGGTATACCACTCCACTCCTAATGGCCCCAGTGAATCATGTAAAAGCTTTTACATATAGGCAGACCCACTGTTGGACAGAAAATAACATACTGACTGTACCCCCATTCTATAATAAGTTTTCAGGCACTGAAGTCTACCTGTCCCATGGGGCTACCAAAGCATCCTGAATGCACATGGCTGAGGACTGCTCGTAATTCTTTCACTGCGGCATGCAGAAACAGAGAGCTTATTGTAGACTGAAACGACTGCTCTAAATTAAGGGTCAGACCAGAAACTTGACAAAACTAAATTAATTCTTTAGTGATGTTCCTCAGTATGCTCAGGGAATAGCTCTGTGAGAAGAGACGCAGGTGCAGAATGAAAGACAAAAAACAAAGAAGGGCTCTCTGAAGAAGTGCCGTCATTCACCCCAGGGAAAAAGGCTACGAGAAGCCGAAGTTCAAACTTCGGTGACAATTCAGCAAAAAGGAAAGCAGGGCATGGATGTCTCAGCCAGATTGGTGACAGGATCAGGAATATATCCACGGAAGATAATAAGGAAAGGCTGAGGGAACTGGGGCTGTTCAGCCTGGAAGAGAGAAGAATTCGAGGTGACCTAATTGCACCCTTCAAGTACCAGAATGGAGCCTACAAGAAAGATGGAGAGAGACTTTACAAGAGCATCTAGCAGCAGGAGAAGAAGGAAAGGCCTTAAACTGAGAGTAGGCTTAGACTGGGTATTAGGAAGAAATTCTTCACTGTGAGGGTAGCAAGACACTGGAACAGGTTGCCAGGAGAAGTGGTGGGTACCCCATTCCTGAGAGTGTTCAAAGCTAGGTTGGATGGGGCACTGAGCAACCTGGTCTAGTGAAAGGTATCCCTGCTCATAGGAGGGGGATTGTACCTAGATAATCTTTAAGGTCCCTTTCAACCCAAGCTATTCTACAATTCTGTGAAGATAAAGCAATACTCCAATGCATGGTGAGAACAGGTCCTTTCTTGCAATCTTGCTGCTGCATTTAATACTCACATAACCTACGGCTCTGCAAAATTCCCATGGAGTTTTGCTTCTCTGATAGATTGAATCAAAGTTCAGGCTTAGATTATTGAGATGTTGCCTCTGCAGCCTCTTGCATAGGTATTTTTTAAGTACAAAATGCCATGGATAAAATATTTTGGTAAAATATTTTCTCATTTCAGCCTTTTGTTTATAGCTCCTTCTTTACTTTTCGTACTGGCCCCTCTGCATGAAACTAAGACTTTGTCTTCACCTCATTGCTACCCCTGCTTCCATGTGGAATGCTGCTTTTTAACACCAAGCTGTTTTCTAAATTGCTGCTGTCCCAGATAGGCTCTCCAAGGCTTGAATGTCATGCCAGTGCAAGTTCAAAAACAGTCTAAAACAAATCAACCTGTACCATTTAAAGTAAGAATAATTCTACCTGCACTACAGAACTTAGAGAGATAATTCACTGGGCACTCATAGAATGTCAAAACACACACACGGTATTTCTATTTTCTTAAAGGCCTCAGTCGTCATAATTCAAGACTCACAAAGCATTCAGAATACCTGTTATCAAAGCAGCTGGTGCAGCCAGTGCTTTAAATTGCATGGAATAGAGCTGTACAGGAAAAAAATGAGTGCAACAAAAGTTCAATAAAAAAACCCAAAATCAATGGAAAAAATAACTCTGGAGAGGAAGAAGATTGGCTTTGGATGACCTAAGCTAGGGTGGGAAACACACAGTGAACACCTTGCCTCTTCCACCTCTCAATTACATCTACAGCTTTAGCTCACATTTCCTTGTATGATATCTCCCAAGCAGCCAGAACGCTCCAGGTCAGAAGCAACACCCTCCAGTTATTCCAGTAAAACCAAACCTGAATTGGAAGCCAGCAAAGACCAATAAAATACAAGTGACATCTGCTTCCTCTGAGAAATGCTATTCAAGAGCTAGGCAAATAAATCCTTGAGCAATAGTTAACATGAACTTTAATCAGAGGAAGCTGCTGCAGTTCACAGTCTTCTGGAGGTAACAGATTTTGTAAGAAAACTACTGTCTACAAAGAAAAGATTCACTTTCCACCTTGCAGACATGTAAAAACACTAACTCCTGCTGCCACCTCATATCTGCAAGACAAACCAAAAGGCTCTGAATCATCAGCTCAGCAGGTGGTGTGGAGTAAGGTTTCATCTTATATCAGCAGCTTTCTCAAGAGACAGAGAGGGAGAGATGAAACACCGCTTTCACAAGAGGTCCATCTTCGAGAAAGACAGATAATGAATCCTTCTTTAAATGAAAGCATGGAGCTGGTCCATCTAGCCATCCATCCACTTCTGCTCAGCTCCTACCTCGATTATGATATTTTGCTGTCCAATAAGGACACAAGTAACTTGGCAGAGTTGAGAGACACACCCATCCAGGCTGTGACCGACTGCTGGACACACTGGATGAAAGACAAGAGTGCAGTTTCTGGGTAGGCTACCCACATGCCTGGTGCACAGACAGAGAGAAAAATGTCTGCAGAAAAATGTCTGCAGGTTGGGAGCCTGCAGTAATTAATCCCTAAGAACCTTGGGCTTGATCTACCATGAGGGCAAGAAAGCGACCACCACCAACAGCTTGTCTTTAGCAGATTTTTAAAGCACTCATGAAATCCGAGTAGGACAGATTTCAACATTCCCAGTTTGTTCGCTATTGATAATGAGCATATCTAAACTTAGTATTTTATACACTTGTTATTTAGGTTAAAGGTTAACATAAGTATTATCAAGAACCAAGTTTCTTGTGAGTATCTCATTTTCTATTTCACTTTCAGGTTTCATCTCTGTGCTTTAGTGAAGCTATAAATCACCTAAAAAAGATTCCTCCTTACTTTTGCCCTATGTCCACCTTATGCTTGAAAGACTGCTCTATCTCTAACAGAAGTATAATTTCCATTGATTTTGCAGAATATTTTGTCTAAGTGCTGTCTGGCATTAGGATTCAGTGGATTGTAGACATTTATTTTTAACATTCGTTCTAGAAGAAGTGTGAAAGATTTCATTTGCTACCAGTGAGCCTATCCTTACAGGGAAAAAAAAAAGGAAATATCAAAATAACATTTCTCTCAACTCTGGAATACATATTCCAGACATTAAGACATTAAGAGCAAGGTCAGACACACACTGTAGACTCAGCAGGGTTGTTGTAAGAACTAAGACAGATGTTCAAGGTTGTCTCCAGCTATGAAGAAAGATTTTACACCACTAGCATGAAAAAAAGCTTTCAAAGTTCAACAGGGTCACTACTGAGCAAGTCTGCCCCATGCCAGTGGCAAAAGAAGCCAAATAAACACACAACTGTGTGACTGTTTGTCTTCAACTACTCTACACCGGTGCAAGTAACTACAGTCACCACGAACATATTAAGAAATATCATTTCTGTGACAGCAAAGGCATAAAGGCAATAAATAGACATATACCAATAAAGAGACATATGATCTAAGATTCAGATAACAATGAGTATTAACATTCTGGAACTAAAAAGATACTAAGGCATTCCAGGACTCATTTCATTACACTGCACTGGCTGATGTGTATAGGGCTTCCTACGTGAACTGGATGCCGTCAATTGGCTTGCATACACTTGGTGGCCTCCAGGAGCTCTGTCTGACTTATTAACTACTGTGTGATAATAAAGACTTTCACTACCTCCCAAACGTGTACTAAAAACATAAACCAGGTCAGCAACATATACTATGCAAGCATCTCAAAAATGTCTCTGGAATCACATGCCCTGAAAACCCAGACCTTGAGCTTACAATCAAAGTACAGTCCCTGATGTGCCATGCAAGTAGACTTGAGGTACAAAAGGGAGAGGATACTGTGCTTAGAGTGTGGGTTTAATCTGGAGGTTGAATCTGGAAATTGAATCTGGAAAGGTGTTCTCTTCCAAATCAGATGAAAGACAGTCTGGTTCTTGTAAGAATGCTGGTGCAGCATGTGGTGGACAGCCTCTGGAAATAACTTCACCCCTACACAGTATTTCAGGGCCTCTGAAACAGCCATGTCATGCACAGTGAGAGTTCCCTGGAAGGGTCACAGGAGGAAGAAGATTTTTAAGACATGCTCAAAGTAGCAATACAGTTCTCAGCATAAAAGCAATCAGCACATCAATCAGACAGACAAGCCAGAGCTTCCCACATCCCTGCAGCTTGATCTATTGTATAGATTAGGATTTTTAAAATGCCTCTTTAGAAAGTATTGGACAAAATTCAGAATAAGGAGATCTTGAGCTTCAGCTCAAAACAGCAGGTATTTATACTGTTTTGTATGTGCCAGATTTTTAAACTTCAGATCTAGATCACAAACCGTATTTTCTGCAATATCACTGCTATGGGAAGGCTTTAGAAATTGGCCCTAGTGCCAGACTAAAGTGGTGTCCTAAGAACTGTATGTGAAGCAAATGCTCTACAGAGCTCACATACATTTTAATAGCAGGTCATACAGATTAGTGTGGATATAAATAAATCTTAAATGTCTTAAAAATTACCTAAAAATCTATGCAGATTAGAAGTGATAAGATACAAGATTCTCATGAATAAATTACTAAACCAACTCTGGGGCAAAGCAAAGGCACAATTCTTTAAATTATTTCAATTTTTAATCTCAGTCTGATGCAAAGGCATTCCTTGACATAGGAAAAGAAGCATAAAAAACTATGTCAATTTCTAGCAGGTAAAAGTTTGACTTCCACCACCTCTCCTTCCATATGCACACTTATGATACAACTTGTTAGGTGTACAGTCTGTATCATCAACAAGCTGCAGTAACAAGAAAGTCTGGCTAGTTGTCTCCAACTAATGTAAATTCATGACCCTGAGTTCCTAGCAAATTGCAAGTGCAGTTGCAAAGTGTCACTGAGTTAGAACATCTTGACCTAAAGTGAAGAAACAAAAAGTCTCCCTCTTTTGGAAGTTACTGTGTATATGGTTGTACCCATCTGCTGACGGATTAACTATATTAATTCATTAATTAGTAATTTAGGATAGAATGAAGGCTCTAAATACTGTTATGTGTTCCATTAACCAAATACGGTGTGTACAAAGTGACATGTAGGTGCCAGGTCTATCCAGTCTTGCCATCCATTCCAGTTCACAAGAGCCACATTTCCTGGGATTGGTTAGATTAAGAAAATTAATTTTCTTGTCTGTAGAAGGAAGTGGGTTGCTTTTTGTTCTTTGCTGAAATATCACAGCATCCTCCCAGAGACTGAAGTACATTCTTCTGGGATATCACTCTACACTTTGAAATCAGACTGTTGGGAAGATGCTGGTCTTGCTTCTTTCAAGTTTCACAAAAACATGAGTTGCACTGAGTGTCCTGTGGGAGGAGGTGGAAGACCAGAGTATTTACTGCCTTGGGTAAAAGGGACCATTCTGCAACATGAAATTATGGGTTGCAGTAACTTTCTTTAACGTTTACACAGGCAGAGACATTGGTCCGAAATTTCACAGTTGCTGGAACTGCAGAAGAGCTCCTTGGGGGAGGTCACAGCATTCTGCTTTCAGCTGGGGGACAGTGCAAACAGCACTTGGCCACATTTCTCCAGTCTAATAGCACTATGTAGAAGTGTCACTGGGATGATATTGCATCTGGCTTCACAATCCAGCTGAAATCAAATTGTTTGCTGACCCAATAGCCTACTTGCAAAGTCACACAGCTGAACAGCCAGCAGCCCTCTCCCCTCCAGGGCTTACACACTGAGCTCTTGGCTCTGTTGAAAGTAATGCTGTAAATACCCCTCTTCTCTTAGAAGCCCTGAAAGGTTTAATTGTGGTGTGTACTTCGTCCCTTTCAGGCTAATTTCCTAAGGAAAGAAGGCTTATGCAGGCGGAAAGCAGGGACACCTGTAGTTTGTGAATCACTGACCAGCTCCAGCCACAAATGATCAAGGGACTACCCTGAAAAAGGTATACAGAGATAAAATAGCAAAAATCAAAACGACAGTAAGATCACAAGTCATTAAGGTCCACATGCTTTTTTCAAAGCCAGGCTGCTGCAAAGAGTAGAGAGCCCCCGACTTCTTTGTTAGAAGGAACACCAGAAAGCATCCTACAACATTAGGAAGCAGCTGGCCTTCCAGACAGCATCTCCCAGACCTTCTGCCTTTCATTCAGTGCTTGTGTCATGGAGGTGCTGGAAAAAACCCCAGACTTTTGCAGATAGGACAGATCAAGTGCCACATATCTATAGAAACAGAACTTTGCTGCTTCTGCTGTTCTGGGAACATAACCTCTATTCCTAGGTTAGCAGGGACAGTGGTACATAAAACAGGTCTGTGTCCCACACCTAATGCACTTTTCCCATGAGATGAGGCATTTTTCTTTGTGTCTTTCCTGTGTTGTTTTTTTCAGTCCCAGTACCTACAAGGATGCCTGTGTTCCAGACTGGCCATCAACTATCCTAAGCACTGGATGCTTTCAGATGCAGCCCACGTATTCGTTCTGCTGTAAGACCGGCTATTTTATTGATCCTTCTCCTGGACAGTTCAACAGCTGATGCTTTTTCCAGGGTTAGATACGTTTCTCTCAACAAATCTCTCCTGCAAGCAGAAGTAATGTGTCCCACCAATTATTCTGTCTTTCATTAGGTAGTTTTTAATGTCTCTGAATTAAAGAGAAGGCAGAGCTTCCAACCATGTAAGAGAAGTGCCTATTCCTTCTTCTGCTACTTGATAGTGAGTTAAGGAAAAAAAAAAAAAACAAAACAAACCAGAAACAACAGTATATCTCAAAAACTCAGAGATGGCTGGATTCACACTGCACCACAAGCACCTTTGTGGATTGTTTAACTACCCTAGGCACTACTTCCAGCAGCAGATCAACACTTCTCATAATTTTTTTCCCAGTGAGAGACTATCTAAAAAGTTATCTTAATTTTCTCAACTTCACCAACTACGCTTAATGCCTTAATGCTACATAGCAGGTTAGTTCTTGCTTTCAGCATGCAGGTGACTGGCCAGCATCTCAAATCCAGCTTTTCCTCTCATCTGAATCCTTTCACATCATCTCCATCCTTTGCTGCCATTTCATTCACTTACTAAATCAAACTCTTCCTTGCTGCAGGTCTCATTAAACTGACTGCTGTCACTGTGCCTTATAAAGTCCACGCTGGGTAGCAATATCAAAAGGCTTTAGACTTCTGAAATTAAAAATAGCTCATTATTAATAGGCAGCTACATAACAGAAATGCCACAACCACAGGTACCCCTGCCCCTATCCTCCACATATCTTGGTGTTTTCTATGAACCAGACATCTTTATACAGGCTATGCTTCCTCCTCTAACCTCCCTGCCGGTTGCTGCATAGGGCACACTCAAACAGAGGCAAGGTTGGAGGTTAGAACATACACACCAGGTGGAAGAGGTGGATTTTAAGACAGGATGTAGGCAAGGACTGCCCCAAAGGTCATAAAACCCAGTGGGAGTCTTTCCACTGATTTTCAGTCCACTTTGGATGACAGCACTTTGAACAAAAGTCCCAGAATTTGCACAGGCAATGGTGAAAAATGAGCCAAGAAAACCACTTAAGCAGGAACGGGCCAGGAGGGCAGCTGCACCCTGCAGAAAAGGGGCTCTCCACCACCTTGGGGGTAAAGAGCTGCAGCTTTGTGGGGATAGGAGATGGGATGCAAAGACACTGGCAAGGAAACAATTCTGGCACACCACTGCAGAAGGGAGTTCAGCTATTCGTGATTAATTTAGCCATTGCACCAGAGGTCTCCAGTGACTATGGAAGCTTTGCTGTGAGCCACATGATTATTTATTTCTCTTCTAAAAAGAACTTTTTTTATGAAAAATTGCAATAAAACATGCAAAGCTGGAAACTGTCTGTGGCCAGAAAAACTATTAAAAACCACTAACAAGCTTCTTCAGCTTATTCATGTCCTATTCCAGATAACAAGAAAGTTAGAGTTAAATCCAAGGGACTTTCCTAACTTCAGTTATTAGAAGCAGAGCAGTAGCTCTGTAAAACAGGTCCTGGCTTCTTGCAGCCATGACTTTTCCCCTGAATCAGTTGGAGTCTGCTTTGTTTTCATTGGCATCAAGAACACATGAAGCACAGTCCAGTGGGTGTACAGTTGTGTATACACCACCAGTGCATTTGCATAACGTTTCAAAGTCCTAACTCAATGCCTGCAAAATGATAGCCACGGCCACAATGTATTTATATAAAGACCATTTGCTTTTCATAAGATAAACTTGCACAAAGGCCTTTTTTCCTTTTTTTTTTTGCTTCTTTTTCTACAGCATAAGATTTGTGATAGTACCTCACAAACTTTTCTTACTGCATCCTACAGCAAACGGTACTCCTATAAACCCCACACTTTGGCAACTATCGACGACACCCTTCATCCCCACTTCCAACTCCCACATTACAGTGCAGTACTGGCCTCCCTTCTGAGAACAGCTTTTCCTTCTGAACAGTTTGTTCACAGAGATACAGTTATTAAATCCCGCCAGTGTCCCCAGCGTGTTTCTTGCACACACAGAATACTAGTACCATTGTGGCCCTGAGAAAGGTGACAATTCTGACTCTCACTTCATCATCATTCTTTAAAATACTTGGTCACAAACCAGAAACTGTACAGATGTATCCACACAGCTTTGCCTTAGAGCATTAGTTTTAAATAATTCCCCTTCAGTTATCTGCAGGAATAAATCGCAAGACTTGAGTGAACTAAATCTCCAAATGCCCAGATTCTGACATCTGGCATTTAGATACAAAATAAAGACATTCTATTCAGCAGATACTTTCTTGTAGACAATATAACTTAATATCATCCCATGGCTTGAAACTTCAGGTTTTAGGATGCAAATGTGTAATAAAGGTCATGAATAAAACCAGTTAGGGTTGTTCTTGGAAGAGCAAAAAAAGCACATCATTTGGAAGCAGGTACCTACACACCTTAACTTTGAAAAGTTGTTACTAGGTCAAAACCTACCAAAATAGTACACATCAAATCACTGTTCCATTCACAAGCAAAGAAACCAAATCCCCTTCTGTGGTTCAGGGCAGTGAGGTATCGGAGAGGTTGAGACTTAATCCTTCACCAGCTATTTCTACAATTTATGGATGACCTTGCCTCAAGGTCTGATGATAAAGCACACTGATATCTGAAGAACATCCATGGTAAAATAAATCATACTGTTGTAATAGTAGTAAGGATACTACTCCTAGCTTTTTACAAGACCTTTATACATGCATCTACACTCCTTAAATGTTGTGCTCCATGTATACTGGTGACGTAACCTCAGGAAATATAGGATTACATACACACTGCTTCCTTAATGCATCCATCAAAGGTTTTCATTAACAGGAGATCCTGTTTGTCCTAAGCACTTACCAAAGTGAGTTAAAAATACACTTTAAAATGTTAAGTGAGAAAGAGGTAAACTGCAAGAGAAAGTGGTAAACTGCAGCTCATTCAGATGATTTCCTGGAAAATAAAGTTTTAAGAAAACTAGGCTACCTTTATGAAACCAGTAGGTTATGAAACTGTTCCTAGAGTGAAGTTGTCACAGGGGCAGCTTCAATCTACCCAAAGATGTATAGGATCAGACTCACTGTCAGCCAGTGGTACCTATAGATAGTAAAATCCGTAATACCACAGTGCATAATTCCACTGCTTTGTACAACATAGAGCTGTTCATCTCCAGAGATGTGACTTGGCTCTACTCCAGGGTAGGGCACACTCCGGCTTGTGATCAAGGTAAAGAAACATGTTTTAGTGTTAAACACAAGCCTGAGCAAGGGGTGCTGAGGAATCTACAGTTCCCCACAAATAGCCTTGGGAAGCATTTTGATTAGGAATAATTTACAAGTCAGAGTTCCTCTGCAACTTCCTCCTTCCTCCAGGGGTAATGACTTACAGAAGCATCAGCAGCAAATGCTGACATTTCCCAGTCCTGGCTAGCAAGACTGCTAGAAGAATTAACAGGTTTTTTTCTCACATTCCTAGCTTGCAAAAAATCTGCACATGCATGGGGAGAGCATGGATGAAACCCTAAGAAATCCATTCCTCCTTTACATCCCTGCATGGACCGAGACACACATTCAGACATTCCAAATCTTTGCTTCCAATTTTTTCACAACAAAGTTCATATTCAGCTATTGCTGTTACTTTATGGATGGGATCCTGTTGCTAATTAATGGCTTCTCATTGGCAGCAAAGCATCTGTAAAAGGCTGATGCCCAGATGGTAATTTTCTCAGGGACAGCTTAGGCACGGTGAAGCATCTACAGCAATATGGTGCCATTTAGGCATTCCTAGCACACCAGGCCTGGGTATATTTTGGGCAGGCCAGCTCTTTGGCACATGCCTAAAGGCCTGTTGCTCTTCTTGATCTGGGTCAGACCCATTACGGCAAGCCAACCAGCTTGGAACTTATCTCCAAGCTAAGCCCACATGATATTCCCAAAGTCGATGGCCATACCAAAATTCTTGGCAAGGCCAGATATATATTTAGGTCACGTTCAGGCTACAGGACATGGCCAGCTTCATTCAAAAAGATGGACAGAAGAGGTGGAAACACTTGTACCCACCTTTCCAATTACGTCCTGCTAACCAAAGCACTTCAAAATAGAAGCACAGAGCAGTCAAAAATGAAAAGAACCGTATTAACCATGAGTTTGTCTACAAAGGAGTATGTTTCTAGAACCCAGTGAAAGGGACATATATCCCAAAAAGAATTTTTCACATCTGTGACTTCTCACACATGAAGATATTTCTGCATTTTACATTTCAGAAAATACTTATATTAATACTAATAATGGGGGTCACACAACATGCAATTGGAAATGCAAATTACAGTGCAATCTTATACTTGGCTTACTGCCTCATGATCAAAAGCCATTATTAGTCCCTCAAAGAGACAATATGCAAGCCAATAAAAGACAATAAGCAAGCTAAACTTGGGTTTGGTGGCAAATGTAGGTGTTTCCTTGGCCTTGTTAAGTCTCCTTTGTACCCTTCTAATGATGTAAAATGGTCTTAAAATCCGTGTAAAGTGACTCATTAAAGACCTTCATAGGAAACAGAAACATACATTTTTAAGTGTAGGATTTGTTGAAATACCAGGAAAAGGTATGTTAATTAGCCAAGCAAAGATGTTTGAAAAAATGTGAATTATTTATATTGCAACCCCCATCCATAAGCAGAGAACTTTGATAATTTACTTCTCCAAAAGCTCTTGTCTTTTTTTCTCTACTCTTAATTTTACCTACCATGCTCCTGAGATTACAATCCAGAACTCTCTTTTCAGCATTTGCAGTGTTCTCAGCTGCACAGACTTTCAGTTATTAACCCTCCCTCTACTCGTGCAGGGTGGTTCTCTGATAATGTGCAAAAGTGTCATTCAAAATTATTTTAAAGCCGAGAATAGCTACACACACCAAACTATTATTGTAAGTTAACATTAACGGCCGCTATACCTTTCAAAATGATACAATATTTTTTTACTATTTAAAAAACAGACCCATCATATAAAACAGCTGCCATGTTTATTTAGATAAGTGCTCCTCCACTCTTATAAAGTGGAGGCTGATGACAGATGCGTCTTTAAGGCAAAAATATTAATTCTAGAAATGTCAGCATCTGCTTCTTTTCAGCCCAGCCTTACAGATTCACACATCATTTTTCATCCACAACAAGAGTTTCTTTTTTTTTGTACAGAGAATCTGAAAATATGGGTGTAAATTACTGGTCTTGAGGTCTGACACTTTTATTAGCACGTCACTGGTGCTACACGTGTTAGGTCTGTTTAGACATAGTGTGCATTTTCCACTGCCCACTCCCCAAGCAATGAGGAAGGCTTGCACTTCCCTGACAGGAATTTCCCACCTGACTGTTCCATTTCTGTAAATCAGTATTTGCTAAAGTTACAAGATGCAGTACAAAAATACTGTATGTAGCTCCTAGGGTTACTGGAGATTAAAAGATATTTTAAAAACCAAAACAAAACTAACAAAAAAACCAAAACAAACAAAAAACCCCACAAAGCCAAATTTTCTACTGAATTCAAGGAGTCCACCCTCCTGGCCCACCCAGCTACTATTCTAAAATTCATTTGCATGTATTTAGTACAGTTATTGCTGCCCTTTTAATCATTTACATAGTACTGTTAGTAAATACAGCAGATGAAGCCCTATACCTTACTCACTACAAACATACAAAGAAAACTTCCTACATCTTTGCACCACATCACAGAAGAGCTCTGCAGTATTCACACTACCTCCCAGAGAAATGCATGCCAAGAGAAGACAGCACTCAAAGATAATTCTGTACAATCAAACCATGAACAAACATATGAAAAAACAGCAATTAGAAGGTGTCTTCTAGCCATCAGGAATTCAAGATAAACCATTTTTCAATTAGTGACCAGTTAGAACAAATTAGAGCTGCTGCAAGAATGGACCACACTAGCTAAAAAGTCCCTCTGGGCAAAATCCATACACATGCCCCTAACCTGCGCCACATCATCTCCACTGACTATCCAAGACGTTCCCATAGCACTGGCAGACATGCTAAAGGATTTACCACTGGAGTTCCATACCTTCCTGGCACAACAGCAAGCAGCCAGGTGTTCTATTCAACAGCACAAAAATGTCTGTGTTGAATAACCAAAAGCTGTCCTACCCCTACTGGTAGCTGCTCTCCACAGCCAGCTATTTTTTATTCAGACAATGCTCAGGTTGTTATTCTAAACATTTCAGTGACAGTAAAACCTCTCCAGCATGGCTGCAGAGAAAGGTGCTGACAAATCTCTATATTTCAACAATTTGAGCTGGCCAGAGATGAGACATTGCTTCTGGCTTGCCTGCAGGCCACACTGACCTCTCAGCATGGCAGTGTGCCGAGGCAATATGTCTCAGAAAGAGCAGACCATGAGCTGAGAACTTGAGGCTGCCCACACCCATTATACGGGCTTGTACAAAGTGCTATCACTAAATGACTTCACAAAATTTTCCCAGATTTCCTTGGAGCGGGGCAGTGCAGATCTTCTCCTGTAAAATTAAGTCATTTATTTACATAGGTAAAAACGATGTGCTGCAGGTTTTAAGCATAAACAAAGCTGAAAGACCCAGTTCTTGCCTGGGCAGCCTTATAATCAAAATAGGTAACACAAAGCCAGGAACAAATGGGAAGCAGCTTAACAAAACTGCAACTGCGACTGTCCTGTAAGCTTTGTGATCTCTGTGTTTGCTTACATGCTTTCTCCAATTTATCCTGCCTTTGCTCCTTGGCAAAAACATATTTTTACAGATGGGGCTAAAAATAGCAATGATAGAAACAGAGGACTGAAGAAACTAAGAGTTGCCAAGTGAGGTCTGCATGAGGTCTCTGCAATTCTGTGTCCAAATTAAACTGATACTAGAGCAGCCTTTGCTAAGGGCTTTCTATTTCACGATTTTCGGTGGGTGGCAAGCACTTTTTCTATTAGCTCTGCTTAATATTCCTGAACTCTTAATTATTAGGATTGATCATGCATATAATATAAAAGAAAAGTTATTCTGACTGACACTAAGCTTGTATTTCTTCAGTAACACCAGGGGAGTGTGACTGGCAACACCATTTTGTTTGTAGTTCAAAGACTCTGCAGGGACTTTATTTTCAAAATATTTTTATGATTTCTTTAGGAGAAAATGTTTTTTTCCTCATGCATTTTCAGATTGCAGAAAAAGGTTGGTCTGAACTTTTTGCAAGCGTGAGCACAACTCTGCCAAATCCTGTACACTTGCAAGTCCTGGTTAGTATCGGGAAAACAGGATTAGACAAAAAGGTCATTTTCAACTTTGAGACTTCGGTTTCTCCCAAGGCCTCTGTAAAAATCATGCAATAAGTTTGTTTAGATGGTAACCTGCAAGCACAGACTGTCTTCCCCAGCACTAATTAAAACCTATGCAAAGAGAAAACCAACCCAAAATCTATTTAGAAATCTACTGTTTTTCAAGGAAGGATGCCCACTGTGTCCCAGGTGCTCTTGAGGCAGCATAAGCAAGAGACGTATCCTAGGAGATGCAGTATAGGGCTCTCGATTTGGCACAGGCATGACACAGTTCATTCCTTAGACATAAATGAAGTAGAAACAGCAAAATAAGGATGAAGAGAAATTCCTACCAGGAGCATCTCTCAAAATACTATTATTTCCATGTCACTCAAGTAAGTGTATGTACCAGGAGCAAGAGAATTGTCATTGAAGTGAAGACACAGAAGAAAATGCATCACTCACTACAGTTTACGTGTGAGACCTTCCCCCTCAACTCACTTCTGTTTTAAACAATTGGAAGCAACCAAAATAAATGTAAAGACAAAGAGATTATTTAGCAATTTCATCCTCTTCCCAAATGTGAAACACTTGCTCAGGAAGGGCTCCTCTTCAAAGCTAAATGAAATCTTCTATGTATTATTCCTCCTATCTGTAGCCCTCTCAAACTTTCTTAATTAATTTTACTGCTGGTTCCAAAGAGCACTCCAAGTTGGCTCAAATCCCTTTGGATTGCATATCAGCACTAGAAACAGGAGATGTATTACTATTCACTCTTTTTCTTTTTCCTCCCTTCTTTCTAAGAGGAAGCAAGGAAGGATAAGCAGTCACGTTATCACTCTAGAGAATGAGCCACTATTGCATCTGAGGCAAACTCTGGGCTCCTTGTGTAATTTTTACAAACACTTCTAACTTGATAGATGCTAACTGTGCTTTTTCTTTTTCCTTTTTATTTTCTTTACTTTTATTCTGGAAATTTCTAACAGACTCACTCTATTCCATAATAATCTCATTAAATCAAGACAAGTCTGAATTACGCTTTTTTTTCCTTCCTTTTTTCCTGCTTTACGGCAAAAGTAAAAAAAAATTTAACTTGGATTTTCAAAAGCACCCGAACTCTGACATAGACACAATGGACTCTGTGTAAGTGAGGCCATGGACAGGATATTTCCTAGCTCAAGGATTTCTCAAGAAAGATCCAGGAGCTTCCCAGAGTAGACAGGTATGATTTTACAGCCAAATTTACACAAAACATAAGGTGATGCCATTCCAGTAAAGGCAATTTGAACACAGTGAAGAAGAAGCTCCTTATACCACACCAAAGCTGAGTCTGGTGACATTTTTTTGACAGAAATTATTTTAATAGATCCTTTTTCTGAAGTGATTATTCACTCTTTACTTCTAAAAGAGTGAAAAAGAGGGAGGGAGAAAAAACTTGTATGGATGTCAGACACTCATAAAGAGGGATTCTTCTATTTTGGTGTAAATTCTGTTCAGATTTCACCATGTATTTGTCTCATTTGCAAGTTCATTTAAAGAGAGAGAGAGACAGAAAGCACTTTTTTTTTTCCCCAGAGAGAAACTTTTTAATTGCAAGCAGGGTTTCAAAGTGGATTTAAAGTGAAATATAATGAAACAGATATCCAGCGTTCGTATTTTTAAATTCCAGCTATTTTTAAATGCAACAAACAAGGAAAATTCTCTGCCTGCAGTATATGTTGAAGCAAATTAGTGAAGTCCCTCTCAATCGAAACTTAGAAGAACCAAGGGCATCATAAAATCAACAGTTAACATATTTTTAAAACATTTCACTAGTGAAATTTCAAAGGAAAACTGGCAGCTTCTCCCTTTTCTTATTCGCACTAGTAGTGCTCAAAAGCAAATCTGTGACTTCATGTTTCTAAGCCAAAAATATTGTTTAAAAAAGAATTCTTTTCTATAGAGCATTTCATCAGATGGAAGTGAAACAAGTGGAATGGAAAGGATGGAAAAGCCTGAGTAAACTCTTCTCTGAATAATGTTTATCTGGACTTGAAATTTATAAAAAAAGAGAGTTGAATTGAGACATTGTGTGGCACTCAAGACACAAGACTGTTTAAAAACAAGAATTAATTGAGATACTTAAAAAAAGAGTTTAATTGAGATACTGTGTGGCACTTCCTCCTTAGGAATCTCTGGTACTGGCAAAAAAAATCCTCTCTGATTCATCCTCACTGCTGAACCTTTCAGTTTATCATATCCCTCTTGGAAATCCAAAGGCCATAAAGATCCCTCACCACTGCAAACCTGGAAAGGGAAATTCTGCCACCCACACACAGTCCTGACAAAATGGCTCACAGAAACACAGGAGCAACACAAAGCTCACACAGGTCATGTCTGCTGGTAAAGAACAACCACACAAGCAGGAACTCAAAGCTATACAAGCACTGTGTGGACACTTGAAAGCTGAGATTCATCAAGATGACATGACTTCAGCTACAGTTATAATGCCATGATGCTCTCTTCTTCCGTCTTTGTGCTGGAGCCAGCCCCAGCCGAGTCCTCTCTCCTTGATGCCAGAAGAGACCTTGTTTTCTTTCACTCAGCTGCCTGTTCCCCAGAGTCAAGTTAGGCAGGATGGCTAGAGAGCTTCCAGGAAGTGGCCAGATTCTGTAAGTTTAGTTAGAAAAATTCTTTCCCTGTACACAGGAGAATTCTGTTGGGAACCTCCAAATGCCTACAGTGATGTACCAGAAGCTGGTAACCTTCTGCCTACTCCTTTCCAGGAGGCACCTATCCACTCTGCTGGAGGGGAGGCTGAGTGTAGGTGAGTTTGGATCACATTTCGCTCAGGTAAGAATTCATGACGTCAAACACTGCAAGCAAAATCAGCCCCTCCAAGGCCC